>BPTQ01000003.1:17248031-17323065 GCA_019973895.1 Chrysanthemum seticuspe | reverse complement strand
AAGGATTGCTTGTACTTTAGGTGCTCCTAAATCTAAGAGGACAAAGACAGCTGAGATTGTGGACAATTTTGAGGATATGTCATGTTCCTCCAAAGTCTCTACTGAAGCTACTCTAAAGAGTACACACTCAACTGAAGCAGTTCAATCTGCTGAATCTCATGGTGGTTCCTCTGAAGCAATAGTCATGTCCTCTTCCACCCCAACTATAGCATCTGCTGAGGCAGAAAAAGATATTTTGGATAGGAAAGATAACAAGGTTCTTTCTGCTGAAACTCCTACAGAGATTGCTAGCTCACCTGACAAAACTTCATCTTCTGAACCAGTTACCATTTCTTCTGAAGCACCTAATGTACCAGCTCCCACTCCATCTGTGGCATCTGTTTGCTCAGAAGCTGATATAGCAAGTATAAAAACCAGGAAGGCTAAAAACATGCTAGTAAGAATGAATGCCATTCGTGAAGATACACCATCTTTAGGAATCTATAAGCCTGGAAGAAGGAAGAAGAGAATGGCCAAAATCACTACCCTGGATCTTGAGGCTGATGACGCAACATTCATTATAGAAGGTTCTGCTTCTGATTTTCCTGAGGGAGATCAAAATGTGCTGGTAAATTGGACTCTGAAGAATAATGAGATGAATGTCATTCATCGAAAGGATGAAACTTCAATGGAATTCACCTTTTTGAAGGAAATACTCCATTTGGTAGACAGGGCAGATTTGCTTACTCTGTACTCTCTCGTTACCAGCCATTACTGCAACATTGCACCACAAGGCTCTGGGATGTTCTTACTAGGAGATCTTCAAGTCCTGTTTAACTCTCATTCTCCCGATAGTAGAGGACATTCCATTTGGGAGAACTCACATTTATGGCGAGTTGTGTCCTGGAGACTCTATCCTCTTCCTCGTGTGCATGTGCTTGAGACTAAGGGTGGAATCACAGTCTGCATGTTTGCTGAAAGGAAGTATCCATTGCCCAAGAGACTTATGGAAAGGATGCTGTGTCAGAAGTTGGAAATTCCTCCAGATCTAGTAGGAAATGAAAGACCAGATGCTGAACGACTGGTTGGTTTGATCAAGTCTCAACTTCTACAAGCACAAGCTGCATCTTCATCATGAATGTGGTAATATATATTGTCTTTTGTAATTTGTACTGAGTTTATTGTTATGTTGTTTGTTCTCTTTGTTTGTTTGCTAGTTTCTTAGTTAAAAAAAAAAAAAAAAACTAACTTTCGTTTGCAGGTTTGTTGCATTTTTGATGGTTTTTAACTCACCAGATATACCTTGTGTCTTTTTTAAAGAGTTAGCTAGTCCAAAGGGTACAACTTTGGTAAAGACACATCAAATCTGTTGATAGCTGTAATGATTTGCTCAAAATCATAGGGTCTGCAACCACCCATGCTTAATTGCTGAGGGTTCTATGGTCATCAATTCACCATGGTCTATTCCTTGTTGGAATCCAAGAATTGACTAGCCCACAAGTATATGGGTTGTGGTAAAGGCAACTATCTCCATATTTGGTTATCAATTCACCAATTCTAAGAATTGACTAGTCCTGAGCAAACGGCTACAGGTAAAGACACAACAAATCCGTTTATATGGTTTCTGGTTTGCCTATAAATCAGATGGTTATCAGTGTACCATAGTTTTCGAACTTAAACATTTGGCTTCTCCAGTAGTAATGGCTATTGGTAAAAAGACATCAAATCCATTATTTTCAATGATTCACCTCTCTCAGGAGTTCACACACCTGGAAGTGATGAGAATAGTATGCAACTAATAAGTATTTATGTACATTATGTCATTTGTTGCTGCAAAGACCTGGAGTTTCAAAGTTGATCATCATAGAGATGAGATTATTAGTGGTTCTTTGCTACTGATATGTGAAAACAATCCTCTAGTACAGAAGTCTCAAAGATCTTTCAAGGTCAGGAAACTGGAACTTAACCAAGTCAAATTCCAGTTTAGGGGAGGATTGTTGGGAATTATGTGAAGTAGGATTTCTGCTGTCATTACTGCCGATGGATTCTGCTGAAGTAGAAGCAGAATCTGCTGAAGAAGTGATTCTACTGAAGAGTACAAGCGTTGCCGTGTTACTTCTGAAGGGTGAAAGCTGACTAGGATCAGCATGCGCTATATGAATTAAATGCTAACTCTCCATATTCTTGTACTGCCCAAGGTTGCATGGGTATAATTGAACTGCTCAATATAGTTTAATGTATTAGTCATTAAATGCATGCTTGCATGTTTTAGACGATTGGGTTGTAATAGTATTAGGGTTCCTTGTCTATAAAAGGAACCTCATAGATTGTAATAGATAACTCATCTGAAACATAGAGTTTCAGTTAATAAAAAGATCCATAGAGGATCTAAGTGTTCTTAGTTATAACATCTTGTATTTACTTTCCGCTATAGAATACAAGTGTTAAAGACTGTCTATTAGTTTGCTTATGATTACATAGGCAACACTAACGATCCATGAGTGCTAAAGATCTGTCAAGGTCTGAGAGTTTTCAACAGGTTCGCTTGGGCTTTCAAGGTTAGAATTCTCAGTAGTTTGTACTAATGTACGAATGTCTAACTTTGATAACATATTTCTTTAGAAAACAGGTTATTAAAAGCTTTTGATTCTATTTTGTTGTGCTATTACTTATTCATTTCAAAAGTACCTATAAATAATGTTGTTGTTTTATTGTTATGAAATGCTGGTGTTTTGTTCTGTATACAAGTAATATAAAAGTTACCCGTAATTTAGATTACAACAATGTTATAACACTTTTTAGTTTGTGATTTTTTTAAATTGTAACCATAAAGGTATTGTTTCATTCTAAACAAGTGATCTTTACTTTGGTAAACCTTGAAACATTTTCAAAATCGATAGCTGCATAACTACACGTTTTAAAGATGACAGTTGTGGCTATTACAGATTTGGATTTTGGAAAGTTATCCTAAAAGCTCACTTTGGTGGGTGAAAGACAATAAGGTCATTCCACGTGGTCTTGCTTGGTCAGGAATTTCAAAGTTTCAGAATGCGGACTGTTGTAACCTGTTTGGACCGGTATGCATCACACAGTCTTACAATGCTGACCACACTAACTTGTACCTAACTTTCTTCACAATATCAATAATTGTATATTTTTTGGTTGTTAGGATTCAACTCCCATTGCTGAACTTTCTGCAACACAAGCTGAAATGAAGCAACTGTGGTGTATTGCCAGCGCCCAATTTATAGATGGGAGAAGACTGCAGAGCATTCGAATGCATTCGTGGACGATTTCAATTTACACATGGGCATGGAAAGTCAACGGCATGGGTTATCTGAAAACGCAGTTTATCTCAACATTGAGTAACCACCTTTTTTAAATATTGCACAAACGGTGACTACTCTTTCGACAGGGGCTCTATTTCGTGAGTTAGTGGATTTGAATAAAAAAATTTTGAGGATAGAAAACGACATTCATTTGGTTAGAAACAAACCGGTTGTACTTGATGTGTTTACGACTGTGAAAAGCAGACTTTCAAAAGTACAACAACTTTTGGGTCTTAATAATGATGCTGCTGTTGTTCCCGATCAATCTAAAAGTTATGCCAACACAAACGACTCTGACGTTAATCCCGATGATCCGAAGGTTTGTATTTACTTTCAGTTTACCTCCAATGTTTATACCAAACTCAAATAATCGTTCATGTCTACACTTATATCAAACCTTGGTCGCTACAGGCCACGTCGTGTCATATTCTAGGCCCTAACGGGGATAAGGTCGTCGATGCGGACCATGCAACGGACATTGACAATGATGATGAGCTTAAAGAAATGCAACCATGTAACTTTGGTATTCTTGTGGAAGCTTGTGCCATGACCCAAAAATGTCCTGCTATGGAATATGGAGGTGAAGGTAGTACTCAACTTCAACCAGTTGCACCTAAAGAGGAAAATAAAACACCCAGTGACCCCATTATTGTATGTTATCTTTCACTTACAGTTTAAATATCAGCTATAACATACGTCCCTACTTATGTATATATATTTAAAATTCAGCAGGAACAGGATTGTGGTAACGATTGGTCGTCTTACATAAACGATGATAAAGTTTCGAGTGATAATTCTGTAGATGCAATGGATTGTGATAATGAACAACAAGATGTGGTTCAGAAACAATTAGTTGGGGAACCTGAACCCGTTAACAATATTGTTGGTGTATAGACAGAAGAAGGAACACCAACCAACAAAGATCTTGAGGTATCTACATTATCAGTAAAACAACGCTGATAAATAAAAGATTTTAATGTGCTGTTTTGTAACATACTATATTTTCAAATCTCAGTTTAAAGACAACAACCTGCCATATGTAAATGTTGTTGGCCAAAATGACACACCTATGTTGGGACCTGTTTCCTCCGAAGATAATTTCAACAAAAGCGTCGATAAAACATTGTGTGTTTCGTCTTTAGATTTAATGGATTGTGATGATCAACAAGGGGATGTGGTTGAGAAAAATTCGTTTGTTGGCCTTCAATCCAATAACAATGATGTTGCTGTGGTTAGCCAAGAAGAAACACCAACAAAGAAAGACGCTAAAGCCCCTTAATCTCAGGTTAAACCCAACAAAGTGTCATTTGCAAATGTGGTAGGTCCTAATGACAGACCTCTGTTGGAAGATCTTTTCTCCGATAAGAATACGAACACAAGAAAGAGAGTAAAATTGAACGACAACCTCAGTAAAACAAGGCGCATTGTAAAACATTATACGAAGTTGGCTGGGTCTGTCAACTCGCCAAATGGGGTATCAAAAACATCAGCTACTCCTTGCCGCCGTCTTACAAGATCGCAGGGTGTCATTAACGAGGCTATTATCCCGGCTGCCGGTTCAGATGTAAAGCACCTTATTAAATTGTAACGGAAACGAATATTTTTTGTTTGTCTGCTTATTTTTCAAGTTTGTTTTCAGGAAACATCCAGAAACCCCAAAACGCGTCCACTTAGTCACTTCTATTCGCCCACAATTGAACCGTTTGTAAAGGTAGGTTCTGTTTGTTAATCCACTAACATCATTATCATTGGGTTAATGTTATTCAATATATATATATATATATATATATATATATATATATATATATATATATATATATATATATATATATATATATATATATATATTGTTTTTTTAGGAACTTTTACGACACCCGAAATGCAACAAGAAGAAGGTTACTGTGCCTGATTACCTTCGCAACTATTTCAAGCTTAAAAAACCATTACTTTATAGGTTTCCTTGGGGCTCCGGTGCCGTTGTTGCTTATAGGGGTTTTTGGGTAGCCTTGGCATGTGTTGAAGATTGCACCGGCGGGTGCCTTAATAAGTTAATGAGTAAACCTGAAGCCTATCTGGTCTACTACACTTGTATATTATTTCGTTTTGTTACTTAGGAACCGAATGTTAACAGTTTTGATTTGCTTTATATGTCCGCAGCACTTGGATGTATGAGTTGATTTGATGTGGTTGTTTAGACCAGCCGATGCAGGTTGAGCTTTGGCAGGGTGTAATTTCTGCACTCAAATCCTAGATGGCAAAATGCATACCACTTATTCAGATGGCACAACATACCATGTGGCTTGGCGAGATGTTGAAAAGGTCAGTTTGGCAGACTCTTACCGTACATATAGCACTACAGTTATAAACAGCTTATAATATTCTGCATTTGTTTTATATATCAGGTGTATTTTCCCGTGAATGAAACTGAAAAACACTGGGTACTCGGTGTGCTCCATATCCGCACTGGAGTTGTTTACCTTTATGACTCTCTCGGGTCAGCCGAAAGAGGTGCATGGTGGTGGCGAGGTTTGAAGAGAAAGTTATAAACACAGCTTAAATTGTACTTAACAAAGGCTGGGGTACGGCATAGTAAGGGCATATCACCGGGGGATTATATAATCGCATACCAGTGTCCAAAAGTCCCACAACAATCAGACTTATATGGCGATTGCGGAGTATGGGTGTGCATTATTTTGTACAGATTGCTCCGTAACCAGCCTCTTGAAGTAGACGCCCCTCTTCAAACAACGTTAGCTTACCGTGAATGGATGCTTGAATACTTCTGGAAACACAAGGTTGAATACAAAAATTTATAGCGGTCTTTCAAGGTACAATCGTTAATGTCCGTTTGACCCATAATTATTGTCAAATGTTCACTTGTGAAGTATTTTTCTTTTAACTTTTACTATAGGTATTTTTACTTGTGTTATATATTAGTCGATTATTATATATTTTTTTTAACTCAATGGCATTTCTTTTGTAAATACCCGTGCACATACACAAAAAGGCCTATGGTTTGCAAACCAATTCTATATGGGTTATGTATACTTTATTAATATTTGGTATATAGCAGAATTTAATATTTGGTTGCCCAAAAGTAAATCACGGTACATGTCCTTTAATGTCTTATGTTCCCATTCTCTTTCTTCATTACAAAATTTTCTTATTTTGTTTAACAAAATCTTTCTTTCTTCTTTTGGTCTATTCACTTCATATCTTTATCTCAATCTTTCTGATTTTGTTTAACAAAAATGTCTGACAATATCCCACTGGATGTTCAACTAGATATCATCCGTAGGCTACCTCCTAAGTCTATACTCCAGCTACGTAGTGTTTGCAAGTTATGGAAGGCTAGTATAGATTGTGGAAGCTTCATCTTTAACTACGGTGTTCGTCGTAATGATGCGTGTTTTTTACGCTAACATTCGATCTGGGTCACCAAGGTTTTATGTTAGCTTTAGATGAACAGCTAATCGCTACACCACTTCATACAGATTTAATGCTTTCATCTATGACTGTAGTTGGCAATTCTAATGGTCTTTCATGTTTTGTCTATGGTTCTAATCTAATGTCTGTTATTTGGAACCCGACAATCAAAAAATCACTTGCAGTATTTGTCCCGCTTTACACGCATCAAATTGAATGTCAAAAGATTTGTTTTGGTTTTGGCTTCCGTCCCGACACTCTTGACCCGACGATCGTGAAGGTCTCCTATCCTGTTTTCCAAAATGGTTTCCGGTATGTGTCTGTGTTTTCTTTGAACTCGCTAAGGTGGACACGCCTTGAAAATTTCCACCCCTCGTGAAACTATCAAATTGAAACGTAAAAGTCAGGCAGTTGTAGGTTTTTTTATCTATTGGACTGGGAGTGAGAAGTTAACTAATAAGGACGGTGTTATTTACAAGATTTATATGTTGATTTATTTTGATTTGGTAACCAACCAATTTAAAGTTATAGACCTACCGCAAATTTTAAAAAATGAACTCCCAGTTCCATTCTATGTTTTCGATCTTGGAACCTCTCTAGTGATTTCTGGGATGATCATTGGTGAAGATATTCCATGTTTTGCGGATGATTGTTGGACGTGAATGGTTCTTCCATAAGATCATTTAGAAGCCTATTCGCCATCCCTACCCTATTTTCGGTTCGTTTGCTTGGGTTTACAAAGGATCAGGCTCCAATAGTGGAAGCGTACAGCGGCAATCATTTGGGTCACTCGGTATTTGTGTACAAGAAAGAACATGAATTATTTGTCGACGGAGATGCGGGATCTTTCTACATCGCCCCATACAAAGAATCTATTTTTTTGTTAAATCAGACAGACCGTCCTGTGTATAGTATGTTTTATTTTTAACTTACCATTTTATTCATGTTCAACAGGTTTGTTCGGCTGAAGTTAGGGATCATGCTTAATGGGAATGAAGCTTTGTGGTTTTAGTACGCTGTCTGTATGGGAAGGAAGCATGGAGTGGTTAGCTTTTTCTTCGTATTCGCTGAATGTTATAAATCAAGTGGTTATATAATATGTAACCATTAAACTTATAATTATGTACTAATCGTAATATGTAGTAGGTTGTCTTTATGAAACGTTGTATGTTAACGTATTTATTATTTCCTCTGTTCTGTAATCCCATTATACATGTTTATTTAATCTGGGCAACTAGCAGTTGTTTCCAAAAATCAATTTGGCAACTAATTGTTGTACGTAGGGCAACTTCTTTTCCCTATGGACTACTTTTATAAACCAAGGAGTCCTTCTAGTTGTACAATTCGTATTCTACAATCTACTACTAATAACTACCAACTAGTGACTATGCACACTTACAAAAAACAGATTTAACATTCAACACTAGTACAATTTAACTAGCAGTTGTAAGTTTAATACTAGCAGCACTAAACGACTATGTGCCTATTCAGGCCCAGAATAGTAAGAGCAACACCTACACAAGGGCACCAGAATGGTATCAGCAGCACCTACACACGGGCATCACAAACACGGCCATACACAACAGCATTAACGACTGTGGCATCATTTCGTTGATGTCTTCTATCACTAGCAGTAGTTAAAATAGCTAGCAGTTGTAAGTATATTACTAGCAGTTGTAAGTATACAACCAATTTAGTTTTACTAGCCGTAGTAAAAATAAATAGCGGTAGTAAAAATAACTAGCACTTGTAAGTATACAACCAATTCATTTTATAATTTGAGATATTTAATTTAAGTAATCGAGCATAAAAGCAGTGTAGCATTTTTTTACGTTTAGAAATGTCGCATATAGCTCAAAATAATCAACTCAAATGAATTTAACTCTACACATCTGATAACCTGGTGCCGTTATGTGCTTACGTCAAAGTGAAGACGTTGATATTTTTAGAATAAGTGATGGTCTATAAAATAGTTTCGTACGTTGATATAAAAATGTAGTCGAAGGTATTAACAATTAGGCAATTATATTGACTTAATTATAAACAGTTTGAATTTATCATTTTATTAACATACTTGTGTTAAATTGGACCCGACCCGGCATGACACGTCACAGCACATTGATCGTGTAATAGGTTTTGCCCTTATGTTTTCGCCTTAATTATTTTATTGGAAGGCACTACCTTAGTTTTGCGCCTAGGTCCGCCACTGCATATTACCATGGCTTACTAAAATATACGACTACGTAATATTTTAGAGACCAAATTTGAAAAGCTTGTATGTAATATATTGGATTTCATAAACACATCAAATAACACAATATGGTTCGAATGAGTTTCAAGTTCTAGAGAGAGAAAGTGGAAGATGGGAGCCTTTCTAGAGAGAGAAAGTAAACAAAAGAAAGAAGGTTAGATTAGAATGAAAGGTCCAAGGGTATTTATAGTTACATATTATACGTCCTCCTTCAGACTGTGGATCAGGCATACAGTGGGTAAAGACCCGTACTTCCTCCACGGTGTTACACTACGCTAAACTAAACTAATAACTAACTAATAAACTGATAACTAACGATATGTCTACGAGCTAACTTATGCTAGATTATATTTGGGGTGACCGACACTTCACTATGGATTTTCCAATTCCTAAGAATCTCCCCCTAAGGGAGGTCACCCCATGTTTTATATTTTGAATCCTAGCATTCTATTTAATCTTCAGTCTTGAGCTCGTAGACTTTAATTCTTCACATCCGCAATCTTTGTGCATTAGCAGTGACACTTCAAAGTCCGAATGCTTTGTACTTTCAGTGGAGGTATTTGAAATGATCCACATCTTGATGATCTTTAAGCTTTCTTTGAGATCATCAGCCACAGTAAATCTCTGGATCACCCATTATTGTGTTGCCATCATGTGATGTTGTGACTTTTGGACCGACATGCTCACACTTTCAGGATCATGACATCTTTCCATCAGAGTAGCGGAAGCTTTACTGGTTCATGATATTTGCAGCAGCGTAGCAGAAGCATAGTATAAAAATATCAGAGCCAGGTTATGTAGATATGCCCCAGTCATGATTTCTTCAATTAAGTGTGGATGCTGTGAGCATGCGGCTTTGGATTGACTTCTCAATTCTGATCAGCTACAACGTCCAAATGTACCTGCAAACAACAGTTAGCAATAAAACATACGAAAGTGTCTTTGATCACTTTCGTTGAATTGAGGTACACGGCCTATGGTTCCCCATTGATCAGTACAAGTACTGTGTGTGATCAGGAATAATTCTGAAGAACCTCCTTGACAGGGTTTCGCAGCTGCTCTAGCTGTTCTCAAACCAGAACATCTCAAAGAAGACAACACGGAGTGAGTGAACCAGCGAATTTGAGATTCACTGATTGATGAAAAGAGATTTGAAAAATAATCGTGTACTGCTCAAAATAAAGTGTTTTTCAATACGACGAAGGTTTTATGAGAAAGATCAATTTTCAATCAAAATACCTTTTGTATTAGAAAATGAGTACACATTCGATGTGCTAGAGAAACGAAGAGATTTACACATCGAACGGTTTTTCCAAAAGTATTTTTCAACCAGAGATACTTTTTGTGTTTGAAAATGAATACACATTCGACGTGCTAGAGAAAAGAAGGTTTGCACATCGAACGGTTTTTCCAAAAGTATTCGTCAATTCTAATCCTGGACCAAGGTTGATTCACGAGTGAATCGCCCCATTGTTTCTATCCAGTTGTCACAAGTTTGATCTTTTGCAAGATCTCACATGTCACCCACCAAGAGCTTGTTTGATGTTGGCTCTAGAAGGATTTCCATCTTCATCGTGAATATTTTCATATCACTCGGATGTTTTGGAAATACCACAAGGATAATGCGTAGGACTCTTAATATATTCTTACTTTCCACATTGTGTGAAACAGCAAGTCTTCAAGAATTTAGTGTCCTAATGAGATATTGTGGATGATCTCTTCGCTCTAGACTCAATTGTGCATTTTGGTTCCTATGCCGGAGACTAGGGAGAGGGTCTCCTTCTTCAATATCAACAATCTCTAAGAGAAAGTTGATAGATTATGTAGGTTCCCCGTGAGAATGAAACAAGTCCTTATAAGAGGAACTTGAGTAGCTTGGGAAGTTTAGTGCAGTGCGTCAATGGGTCCATGACGTCTTGTCTTCAATACCAGTGTTACCTTAGTAACCACCAGTAGCATATGAATTGAACCTGGTTACTGCCCTAAGGTTGAATTATTGGAGGGCTATTTCTTTTCACCCTTTTCACATTCAATTCTTTTTCATTATTCAACCCCTTCAGTGCTTACCGAGACTTCATAACTAGAACCTTGTTGGGTTTATTCCAGTTCTAGCTCTATCTCAGTCGGCACTCTTCCCATATATCAATTTTCTCCTTTTTTCATCATACCTAAGGACTCTACACTATCTGGTGGATTGTCCCTGGGTAGATCCCTCCAGCTCTGGCGGGATCGTGGGAACGAATACCTAACCTAACCATCCTTATAACACCATGCATAAAGTAAATTGGTCGGTCTTTTGGTATTGTTCATTCCTACTCGAAACCAATTGAAAATTCATTTGAAAATCAATCAAGGTACTTGTGATATAAAATCAAAACATTTTGTACCTTAATTGTTTTGATCATTTAGAAGTGATCCCCCTCAACATGTGCATATGATATTATAAATTGTTTAGCACATGGAGGCAAGAGTTCTTTGAAATAATTTCTTGATCACAATTTTCATAGAAAAAGCTATTTGATTTTCTTGGTAAATTCTCCCCCTCAATATGTGCGTTGGTCGTTTGAAATCATTTAACACATAGAGGAAAGAGTTCTTTTGAAGTACATCCACGATCACAAAAGCCATTAAGAAACCATTAGAAAATCAATCAAGGTACTTTATGTTGAAACATATAAATCTTTGTACCTTGAAAGTTTGTTTTCTTTTGAAATGCTCCCCCTCAATATGTGCTTCGATATTCGAAAGCGTTTAGCACATATGGGAGAGTAGCATGCACATTTGAATAAAAAAACGATCACCTTTTATCAAATTTCATTATTAAATCACAAATTCTCCCCCGATAAAAAATATCAAACCCTTTGAGATTTTGGATTCCAAGTGATTTAATACGGTTTAGAAAACATGGGAGAAAATGTGCCTGATTTAAAAACTCATCTAGTTTTTTTTGGATAAATGCTCCTCCTCAACATGTGCATTATGTATATTGAAATCGTTTGGCACATGGAGGCAGGAGTGCCTTTGAAGGACTAAAACCAATTCCATAAAACAGATAAGAGATTTAGAACTCGATCTCTCCCCCGATCAAAAATTTTCACACCAATTGAGATTTGTGATCCCAATTGATTTAAATCATTAAGAAAAGTTTGGAGAAAGACGTGGCAAGATTTAATTTTGAAAAATGACAGATAAGGATCAATTTAAGACATTAAAGATTGTTAGTGTCAGGTATGATTGTTTTAAGAGATCTTTAAGAAAAATAAAATAATTTCACAATCAAACAAGAACAGAAAAAAATTTCATTTTTAAAGACCTTGATTCAAAAGAAAAATCATACCATGACATAACATTAAATCTTTAGATCACCACTTATTATCGTACAAAACGGACTTTTTGATGAAATATCGATTGAAAATATTTAATTTGAAATCACTTAAGATTTGATAGAATAAAGTCCGGTTGATTTCAAAACTTTGAATCCGATATATTTTCAAAACAATATTTTTCCATTTTCAAAACAATATTTTTCAAAGTTTTAGAAAAATGGTATCATCACTATTATCCCTGCACAAAGATACGTTAGTGGTTGAGCTGCTTTTGTTGTTGTTGCTGAGGGTTTGGAAGAAAACCATCTGCTGATGCAGTGAGACTTCTTTCGTTGCATTTTTTCATGCCAACACTCCATAGAGGTCAAATTAAGCTCCGTTTCTTCATTTGATGATGAAGAAAACCATCTGCTGATGCAGTGAGACCTCTTACATTGCATTTTATCATGCCAACTCTCCATAGAAGTCAAATTAAGCTCCGTTTCTTCATTTGTCAACCCAAGATATAGTTACCCTTTCCTTTCGGCATCCAATCATCTTCATATGTGGGATCCGGATCGGGAACATTCTTATATACCAATATACCTGCATACGTTAGTGAACACACATACAGATATATGGTGGTCGACATCACCCAAACAACAATCGACTAATAAAAGTCAGTGCAACATATCAATCAGATCATACAAAGGCATGTGAATAATGTTTTCATCAAACTATAATCATCTAATCCTAACAATCATATCCTAGGCACCTAGTCCTTCAACGTAGGTTAGCATCATTTTACATTTAAGTATATAGGATAAATAGATATGCCCGTTAGATGATATAGATTTGAAAACATTCTCCCCCTCAATCAATGACTAATTTTCTGAAAAGTTTAAAAGTGCTGAAGTCATTGATTGAGTTATCAATTTTTTACGAAAACTCTGAATCTGATTGATTTTCAAGCAACTCATTTGCCACCATTATTGAAAACAACAAATATTTTTCTGAAGAATTTATAGAAGGAAAAACATTTGTGTAGGAACAGCAGTCCTTCGCTATACTTTCCTCAATTTAGTTTTAGGATAAGTGCACGAAATATTTGAAAATTGGTTTGGCGCAACACTTTCCTTTCTTGAATAACGGGTTGCTATCTGAAATAATAGCAAGCCATGGTTTAAGCACGGGTCACAATCAGAAGTAACTGCAAGCCATTATTTGAAGCCCGGGTTACAGTCTGAAATAACTGTAAGCCATAGTTTGAGACATGTTTAGAAAGAAATATTTACACCTCCTGCTCGAACTTCATCTAAAGTCCCGTGCCATTATTGAATGACATTTCTAAGACCGTAGATGTTATCGATACCAGAAGACATGTCTTGAGAAAACAATATTTTTGGTCTTTTTCAAAATTTTATAATTTTTTTATGGGTTTTTGTTGATTTTATATTTTTCTATTTTCTTTTGTTGGTTTTCTATTTTTGTATTTGATTTTTGATAAATATTTACAAAGATAGAGAAATAGTTTAAGAAGATGATGATACGAGTACCGAGATAAGGAAATCGTTCAACACTTTGTAGAAGATAGAAGTCATCATCTCTTATACTTTCACCACCAAAGCTTTCGAGGCTCTTGAATCGTCGTCAGAACTTGAGCCTTCTGAAAGTGAATCTTTGGTAACTTCTCCCCAAACCGACAAACATCGAATAAAGACCATTTCCCTAAAAAGTAGAGTTGAAGAAAAAGCGGTCTCATTGAATGAAGCTCAACACCCCGAAGAAGACGAAAACACCGAAGAAACAAGTTGAAACATGGATCATCGCTGCGGTTATCAAACACGGAATAAATGATTAAGTTCGAGATCACATGAACTTATTGTGCATCCCCGATGTACACATTACTCTTCGAGATTGAGCAGTTGTCAATTCAGGGGAACCATATATCAACATCTTCATTTTACCAAGTGCATTCCAGTTATCTTCCATATAACCAATCAGCCCATTATGCACACAAGTACCCAACAAGAGTAGAAACAACGACATCACAGTAACTTTATCATCGGAATCATCAATACACTGTGTACATGAAACACTAACCGGAAGCACTTTATCATAAGTCATGTAGAAGATGTCGATAAGCAATATCATCTCACGTTCCAAATATTCTTCTCATATTTCTTTCTACTGAAGGCTGAGTTAACACATACCGAAAGTATCCAGAGACCACTTCCTCCTAAATGGTTGGAATAACACACCAAATGCTATGAGTAAACACTGAGTTTCTCTATGGTTATTGTAACATATTGGATTTCACAAACACATCAAAACATGATCACAAGTAGGCGTATAACTTAAGGTTTTAGAGAGAGAAAGAGTTAGAGGTTTGGGAACTTAGTGAGAGAAAATGAAAGTTTTATTATGAGCTCCAACTCTCTACCTTGGGAGGTAGAGAGTATTTATAGTCTTACACAAATCGCCACCTATGGGCTGTGGATCAGGCATACAGTGGGTAAAGACCCGTCCATCCTCCACGGTGTTACTTAACTAAATACTACTTAACTTAAAATAACTACGACTACGAGCTTTCTAAAGATTACATATACTTGAGGTGACCGACACTTTAATAATTGGATTTACTAAATCCTAACAATCTTCCCCTAAGGGAGGTCACCTCAAATTTCATTGAATACAAACAGATATTACATTAAGATTGTTCTTGGATCCATGTTCCTGTTCTTTGCTCAGTAGCTCGTAGTCTTTGATTCATCATTTTTGCATGTTTGGATAATCCAAGTGGAGTTCTTTAACTGATCCATGTGATAATGAATGTTGAGTCAGTTTTGAGATCATCAGCTATCATAAATCTCTGACTCATCCTTTGTGGTGTTGGTATTATGTGATGTTGTGACTTTTGGACCGACATGCTCACATTCTGGATCATGATTTCTTCTCATCAGAGTAGCGGAAGCTTTCGTTGATTCATGATATTGGCAGCAGCGTAGCAGAAGCATGGAATGAGAATATCAGAGTCATTGATGCACTAATCATGATTTCTTTTGAAATGAATGTAATGTTTGAGCATGCGGCTATGGATTGACCTCTCCATTCTGATCAGCTGCAAGCGTCGGGTGTACCTGCATACAACAGTTAGCAATAAAGCGCACGAAAGTGTCTTTGATCACTTTCGTTGAATTGAGGTACACCGCTCACGGTTCCCCATTGATCAGTACATGTACTGCCTGTGATCAGGTATAATTCTGAAGAATCTCCTTGACAGGGTTTCACAGCTGCTCTAGCTGTTCTCAAACCGGAACGTCTCAAAGAAGACAACATGGAGTGAGTGAACAAGCGAATTGAGATTCACTGATTGATGAAAGTGATTTGAAAACAATCATGAACACCCTTTAAATTTTGAAACATTAATACACAGTCGATTTGCTATAGAAAAGAATTTTTAAGCACAACGACCGGTTTTTCAAAGGTATCCGTCAATCCATAACCTGAACCAGGATTGATTCATAATTATGAATCGCCCCATTGTTTCTGTTCAGTTGTCACATGGTTGATCTATTGGATAGATCTCACATGCCACCCACCAGGAGCTTGTTTGATGTTGGCTCCAGAAGGCTTTCCATATTCATTGTGAATATGTTTGCATATCACTCAGATGTTCTGGCAATACCACAAGGATAATGCGTAGGACTCATAAGATATAATCTCTCTTTCCACATTGTGTGAAACAGAGAGTCTTCATTGACAGTGTCCTAATGAGATTTATTGATGATCTCGAGGCTCTAGACTCAATTGTGCACACCAGTAGCATGAAACATTGTGTCCTAATAAGAAAGTCGATAGATAATGTCGGTTCCCCGTGAGAATGAAACAAGTCCTTTTAAGAGGAACTTGAGTAGCTTGGGAAGTTGTATTGCAGTGCATCACTGGGTCCATGATGTCTTGTATTCAATACCAGTGTTACCTTAGTAAACACCAGTAGCATATGTATTGAACCCGGTTTCTGCCCTAAGGTTGAATTATTGGAGGGCTATTTCATTTCACCCCTTTTTCCATTCATTTCTTTTTCATTCTTCAACCCCTTGAGTGCTTACCGAGACTTCATAACTAGAACCTTGTTGGGTTTATTCCAGTACTAGCTCTGTCTCAGTCCGCACTCTTCTCATATCTCACTTTTCTCCTTTTTTCATCATACCTAAGGACTTCTACACTATCTAGTGGATTGTCCCTGGGTAGATCCCTCCGGTTCTGGCGGATCATGGGAACAAATACCTAACCTTATCATCCTTATATCACCATACATAAAGTAAATTTGGTCGGTCTATTTGGTATTATTCATCTACCATTGGAACCAATTGAAAACCATTTGAAAATCAATTCAGATACTTGTGATATATTATCAAAGCATTTTGTACCTGAATTGTTTTTGATATTTTTAGAAAAAGAGCTCCCCCTCAACATGTGCATCATGTATTTGAAATCGTTTTGGCACACGGAGGCAAGAGGAAGAATTAACTTCTTTGATTACCATTTTCTAAAAGATATCAACATCACTTCCCTGATCAAATCAAGTAGATAAAGCATATTGGGGAAGGATGAGGTTTTCATAAGTTTTCTCCCCCTCAATATGTGCCTCGAGGTTTGAAAGAGTTTTGCACATATTAGAAGGAACCTGCACTTAGAGACAGATCAATCACGTTTCAATTCTTTGTGGTTTAAAAAGATGCTCCCCCTCAACATGTGCATGGAAAATTTGAAATCGTTTGGCACATGTGAGGAGGAAAGCTTGCTAAACACTTATGAGACCATTTATCGAATTATCAGTTTAACTCCAATTTAAATCACAAATTCTCCCCCGATCACAATTTGCAAATCATTTGAGATTTGTGATCTCTGTAGATTTAAATTGATTTTGAAAGCTTTTGAGGAGAATTGTGACTTGATTATGAAAACATTTTAACTGATAAGGATCAGATTTTGAGTCTTTACACTCCATTGATTAAACATGCATGATTATATTTCGAAAACAATTGTATGAAAAATAACCTTTTGATTTAATTGAAATCATTCTCCCCCTCAATTAATGACATAAGTTGTTGATTGAGAGATAGATATTTTAACAAATGTTAAGACCATATGATTTTCAAAAATAGAGTCCGAGTTATTTTTCAAAGCTATTAGTTTTCATTAGATATCAATTGATTGTTTATAGAATCAGAGCATGAGATTTGAAGATTTAGGATAAAGCATGGCTCTGTTCTTTCTTTAAAAAATGGGTTATTGCCTGACAAGACAATAAACCATAGTTTCATTTTATTTTATTTTATTTTTATTTTTATTTTTTTTTAAACATTCGAACAACATCTAAAGACCCGTATCATTCTTGAATGGCAACACAAAATCCGTAGATGATATCGAACAAGGAGAAAAGAAAAAAAAACATGACCAACTAACAAAATTTTTGGGATTTTTCAAAATTTTCTAATTTTTATGGATTTTTGAAAGTTTTATATTTTTCTATTTGCTTTTTGTAGATTTTGAAATTTTGTGTTTTGCTTTTCGAATAAATATTTACAAGAGATGGATGAGGAAAGACCTTTACTCCTCGTCTTCCTCTTGAAGACGTTTGAGTGTTTCCAGTTGTAGACTCTTTAGACCAAGTCGTGGGAGGATAAACTCAAAACGTTCTCTAGGAAGAGCTTTGGTGAAGATGTCTGCTAATTGGTATTCTGTCCTCA
Source organism: Chrysanthemum seticuspe (assembly GCA_019973895.1). NCBI lineage: Eukaryota > Viridiplantae > Streptophyta > Magnoliopsida > Asterales > Asteraceae > Chrysanthemum > Chrysanthemum seticuspe. Next base: position 17,305,019 of record BPTQ01000003.1, on the reverse strand, counting down.
TAAAATAAAGTTCCACCACACCATTCTCTACTTGCTCCCTGATGAAATGATGTCGAATGTCTATGTGCTTTGCTCTTGAGTGTTGAACGTTGTTGCATGAGAGAGCAATAACACTTTTATTATCAGAGTACAGAGGGATTTTGTTGAATTCAAAGCCATAGTCAGATAATTAAGATCTCATCCATAGGATTTGAGCACAACAAGATGACATGGCTATGTATTCAGCCTCTGTAGAGGATATAGAAGTACTCATTTGTTTCTTTGACGACCAGCTTACAAGCGTATCACCCAAAAACTGAGCATCTCCTGACGTGCTTCGACGTGTATCTTGACATCCTGCATGATCAGCATCTACATAGGCTGTTAGTGACATACCGGTGTCCTTCGGGTACCAAAGTCCCATATTGATGGTTCCTTGGAGATACCGAAAGACCCGTTTAACCGCTTCAAGGTTCTTTTTGGTAGGCTTAGCCTGATATCTAGCACACATGCAAACAGCAAATAGAATGTCTGGTCTACTGGCTGTGAGGTACATCAGGGATCCAATCATACTACGATATTTCGTTTGGTCTACTATGATCCCTGAGTGGTCCTCATCCAGCTTAGTACGTTCTATCATGGGGGTGTCAACAGGGTCACAAGAATCAAAACCAAATTTCTTTAAAATCTCATTAGCATATTTAGATTGATTTATAAAAATGCCTCCGGGACTTTATGAAATTTGTAATCCCAAGAAAAATGACATTTGTCCCATCATTGACATTTGAAATTTGGAACCCATTTCATTTGAAAACCGATCACATTCATTGGGGTCAGTTGAGGCAAAAATAATATCATCAACATATATTTGAACGTGAATTAAATGTTTTCCTGACTTTCTGGTGAACAATGTCGGATCAACTGCTCCTTTGCTGAATCCAGTAGATAGAAGAAACTTTGATAGCGTATCATACCATGCCCTTGGAGCTTGCTTCAAACTGTAAAGAGCCTTCTTCAAACGATAGACGTGAGTAGGATGCTCTGGATTCACAAAGCCTTCAGGTTGGCTGACGTATACGACTTCTTTAAGATCTCCGTTAAGAAAAGCCGTCTTTACATCCATCTGATAGACTACCATGTTCTTACTTGCAGCATTAGCCAAGAAGATTCTGATTGCCTCATTACGAGCAACAGGAGAAAATGATTCTTCAAAGTTAATACCCTCCTCTTGACGGTATCCTTTAGCAACCAATCGATCCTTGTTCTTTAATACATCACCATGCTCATCAAGTTTTACTTTGAAGATCCACTTTAAAGCAATGATCATAGCATAGTCAGGAGCAGGTACCAATTCCCATACATCTAGTCGATCAAACTCATGAATTTCTTCTTGCATGGCATTGAACCAGCTGTCTTCATTCATGGTAGTTTTAACATCTTTTGGTTCGACCTTAGAGAGTACGGAGTTGAACAAGCACCATAAGGCATCGGTTGCAAGTTGTTTCCGTGTGGATACTGGACGAGAAGGGTTTCCAATGATGCTGTCCAGTGGATGATCATGTGTCCATTTTCTAAGGTGTTCATGTGGTTGTTGTTGAGGAACTGAAGTAGTAGAGTCGATATCTCCTGATAAAGATGGTTCTAATGATGATTCAGGAGCAAATATGTTCTCAAAGGGGGCATCTTCAGGAGTAGCAAAGGGATTAACTTCATCATTAGTGCCAGAAACAATTCCATGATGTACATTTGATGATTGATGATTTGTTGATGAGAGAGAGTGATCAGCAGCAGGCGCTTCTTGACTTAATGACATTGAAACTGAAGGGTTAACTTCATTGACAAGGATAGGAGCAGCCTCTGTTGATGGAATTGGCAGATCATTAGCACTTGGCTCATAGTGTTCATCAAACATTGGATCAAATAATTTTTTCAAATCATCTTCTGAAGGAGGTACATAAGGAGTTGCTGGTGAGGGATTTGAAACAAGAGTAGAACTGATAGGACTACTTGATGAAGGTTGAAGTGCGGGTCCAGAACTGGATTGTCCTGGAGCCATTTGCCCGGACAGCTCATCGAACGTGACATGAATAGTTTCCATGATATCTCGAGTTCTTTTGTTGTAGATTCGGTAACCATTCTTGTTTGATGCATAACCTACAAAAACTCCAATGTCCGCCTTAGCTCTTAATTTACCTAAATCTTGAGCGTCATTCATTGGATAGCACAAAGCACCAAACACACGAAGGTAGGATAAGTCAGGTTTTCATTTATGGACAAGTTCATATGGAGTTTTTCCATGAGAGGTGTGTATAAGGGAACGATTTTGGGTGTAGCAAGCAGTGGCAATGGCTTCAGCCCATAGAAACATTGGAACCTTTGAATAAATTAGCCTTGTTCTTGCGGCTTCCACAAGAGTTCGATTTCGTCTTTCAACTACACCGTTCTATTGAGGAGTTCGTGGAACACTTCTTTGATGACTGATTCCAACACTTTCATAAAACTGAATTAAGTCTTTGTTAACAAACTCTGTGCCATTGTCTGTTCGAACAATTCTAACAGTATTGTTGAGTCGAACCTGAAGCTGTTTGATAAGTTTGATGATGACATCTGGAGTTTCATCCTTTGTCCTAAAAAACTTTACCCAAGTAAATCGAGAGTAGTCATCAACAACTACTAGAATGTATTTCTTCCCATTTATCGTTTGCACTCTCATTGGTCCGCACAGATCCATATGAAGGGTATGAAGAACTTCCATTACTGAGTTTGTGGGTTTTGGTTTGTGGGCATATTTCGTGCTTTTTCCCAATTGGCAAGCTGAACAAAGATGATCTTTTTCATACTTTAATCTGGGTAAGCCTCTGACAAGATCCTTTCTGGAAAGGTTATTAATGGTGCCGAAGTTCAAGTGATTGAGACGACGATGCCATAACCATGATTTTGTTTTCGAAGCCTTTGACAACAAGCAGATTGGAGAGGACTTCATCATGTCTTCGATAGAGATGGTGTATAGATTTGAACCACGAGTTCCCTTTCCACACCATCAAGTTCTCTAACGAAACAAGTGTGTTTTCTAAAAGCCACTTCTAGATCGGAATCACATAATTGACCAACAGAGAACAAGTTATGACCAAGACCTTCCACATAATATACCCTAGAGATTACACTTTTACCAACAACATAATCTCCATAACCCATAATTGCACCAAAGTGGTCGTTCCCGAATCTAACAGTCCCGATGAATTTACTCACGAAGTTCATGAGCCGCGAGCGATCTCCCGTCATATGCTTGGAACAGCCTGAGTCCAGGTACCACAGAACGATTTGAACGATCTGCAGTTGAACACAGACAATAAGGGATAACTGGATAATTGGGATCCCCATGCAAGAATGGGTTCCACTTGGTTAGTAACAGGGATTGGAACACCCACATCAAAAGTAGAAACAATGGAATCATCAGAAATAGATGCAGTGCTAGTGTCCGTATTTGACCTATTCAAAGTATGTTCACTTCTTAAGGGAATAGTTCTACCAGTAGGCATCCATTTTCTAGTGGGCATTGTCTTAGAAAATTGAGGGCAAACTCATTAACCTTACGGCCAGTAGCCAAAGAGTCGGCGGAAAAGGGGGTATCAATTGATAACCTATATTACTGAATTTTCTTCCTGTGGGATTTCACTGTTTTCTAACTTTCTTTCGCCTTTGCCTTTTTGCCTTCTTAGCTTGATTTTTTACATTAACAATTTTAACTGGGCATTTAATAGCATTAGACAAATCATTCACACCACATTCATGATTAGTAACAGAAATCAAGCAGTCATTATTACATGCTTTGCGGATAGTAGCAGAATTCAAATTAATTACAGTACGCTTATAGCTAATACTAGAATAAACACGATTCGTTTTATTCAACTCAAACTTAATATTCCTAGGGTGATCTTCTACTCTCTTCCAATGCACATTCTTAGCTTGCAAGGTCCTATCTTGCTTGGTATTGCCTGGAGGCTTTGTCCCGCTTGCTTTTATGTCACTGATTACTCCTGTAGAGGGAATTATGGGAACATTAGTTGGTTGATCTACTTTTTGCATTCCTGAATTAGACGTGCAGGGATCTGAACTACTTGAAGGCACATTAGAGTTCACTTTCTTAATACTGGGCATATAATGGTTTGTATACTTGGCACAAGGCATAGAACAAGGCATCACAGCTTTACCTTTCCCACCTGAGGATTTAGGACATGTTGCTATTAAACGTTCTAGCAGTTCCTGAGATCGTTTGTGTAGGATCGTTATATTTATGTGTTTGATGATTCGGGTGGTCTTGGGAGATCAAAATACATGTTTGCCATTAGAGAGAGAAAGTTAGAGAGTTGGGTGTTTTCTTGGTAGAGAGTTACTTCACAAAATGTAGAATATTAGATTGAAAAGCACCACCCCTTCCATGGATGGAAGGGGTATTTATAGTTACAATGAAACCGTCCTCCTATCGGACTGTGGATCAGGGATACAGTGGGTAAAGACCCGTCCTTCCTCCACGGTGTTGCTCTAAACTAAACTACGCTACAAACTAACTAATAAGCTACTAAATAATGTAAATAACGACAAGTCTACGAGCTAACTTATGCTAGATAATATTTGGGGTGACCGACACTTCACTAAGGAATTTTCTAATTCCTAACAATCTCCCCCTAAGGGAGGTCACCCCATGCTTTACATTTCGAATCCTAGCATTCTATTCTTGACTTTGTTCTTGAGCTCGTAGACTTGAACTCTTCATTTCCGCAATCTTTGTGCTTTTGTAGCGATTCTTCAAAGTCCGCATAGTTTTGTACTTTGAGTGGAGGTCTTTGAACTGATCCACATCTTTGATGATCTTCGAGCTTTCATTGAGATCATCAGCCACAGTAAATCTCTGGATCACCCTTTATTGTGTTGCCATCATGTGAAGTTGTGACTTTCGGACCGACATGCTCACACTTTTGAATCATGACATCTTTCCATCAGAGTAGCGGAAGCCTTACTGGTTCATGATATTTGCAGCAGCGTAGCAGAAGCATAGTATAAAAATATCAGAACCAGGTTATGTAGATATGCACCAGTCATGATTTCTTCAATTAAGTGTGGTTGTTGTGAACATGCGGCTTTGGATTGACTCCTCAATTCTGATCAGCTGCAATCGTCGGGGTGTACCTGCATACGACAGTTAGCAATAAAGCGCACGAAAGTGTCTTTGATCACTTTCGTTGAATTGAGGTACACGGCCCACGGTTCCCCGTTGATCAGTACAAGTACTGCCTGTGATCAGGTAGGATTCCTAAGAATCTCCTTGACAGGGTTTCGCAGTTGTTCTAGCTGTTCTCAAACCGGAACGTCTCAAAGAAGACAACACGGAGTGAGTGAACCAGCGAATTGAGATTCACTGATTGATGAAAAATTGATTTGAAAACAATCGCGTATTGCTTAGAATAAAGAGTTTTGCAATACGACGAAGGTTTTATGAGAAAGATCAATTTTCAATCAAAACACTTTTTGTATTTGAAAATAGTACACAATCGACGTGCTAGTGAAAAGAAGAGATTCGCACATCGACCTGTTTTTCTAAAAGTATTTTTCAATCAGAGATACTTTTTGTGTTTGAAAACATAAATACACATTCGATATGCTAGAGAAAAGAAGATTTGCATATCGAACGGTTTTTCCAAAAGTATTCGTCAATTCCAATCCTGGACCAAGGTTGATTCAAGAATGAATCTCCCCATCGTTTCTATCCAGTTGTCACAAGCTTGATCTTACGAGAAGATCTCACATGTCACCCACCAAGAGCTTGTTAGATGTTGGCTCTAGAAGGATTTCCATCTTCATCGTGAATAATTTTACATACCACTCAGATGTTCTGGCAATACCACAAGGATAATGCGTAGGACTCTTAATATATACTTACTTTCCACATTGTGTGAAACAGCAAGTCTTCATGAATTTTAGTGTCCTAGCGAGATATTGTGGATGATCTCTTGGCTCTAGACTCAATAGTGCACATTTGGTTCCTGTGCCGGAGACTAGGGAGAGGGTCTCCTACTTCAATATCAACCATCTCTAAGAGAAAGTCGATAGATTATGTCGGTTCCCCGTGAGAATGAAACAAGCCCTTTTAAGAGGAACTTGAGTTGTTTGGGAAGTTTAGTGCAGTGCATCACTGGGTCCATGATGTCTTGTCTTCAATACCAGTGTTACCTTAGTAACCACCAGTAGCATATGAATTGAACCCGATTTCTGCCCTAAGGTTGAATTGATGGAGGGCTATTTCTTTTCACCCTTTTATCATTCATTTCTTTTTCATTCTTCAACCCCTTCAGTGCTTACCGAGACTTCATAACTAGAACCTTGTTGGGTTTATTCCAGTACTAGCTCAGTCTCAGTCTGCACTCTTCCCATTCCTCACTTTTCTCCTTTTTTCAATATACCTAAGGACTCTACACTATCTAGTGGATTGTCCCTGGGTAGATCCCTCCGGTTCTGGCGGATCGTGGGAACGAATACCTAACCTAACCATCCTTATAACTCCATGCATAAAGTAAATTGGTCGGTCTTTTGATATTGTTCTTTCCTTCATGAAACCAATTGAAAAATCATTTGGAAAACCAATCAAGGTACTTGTGATACGAGATCAAAGCATTTTGTACCTTAATAGTTTTGATCATTTAGAAAACCTCCCCCTCAACATGTGCGTATGATTTAGAAATTATTTAGCATAAGGAGGCAAGAGGACTTTGAAATATTTTCTTTGATCACAATTTTCATACGAAAAAGCCATTTGATTTTCATGGTAAAATTCTCCCCCTCAATATGTGCATAGGATTTTTGAAATCATTTTTATCACATAGAGGAAAGAGTTAATTTGAAGCACATCCACAATCACAAGCGCCATTAAGAAACCATTTAAAACTCAATCAAGGTACTTTATGTTAAAAAATAAAAGCATTTGCACCTCGATAGTTTCTTTTCTTTTAAAATGCTCCCCCTCAATATATGCTTCGAGATTCGAAAGCGTTTAGCACATATGAGAGAGCAGCCTGCACAACTGAATCAAAACGATCAACTTTTATCAAATTTCATAATTAAATCACAAATTCTCCCCCGATCAAAAATATCAAACCCTTTGAGATTTTGGATCCCAAGTGATTTAATTAAGTTTAGAAAACATGGAAGAAAATGTGGCCTTGTTTAAATACTCATCTGGTTTTTGGATAAATCCTCCTCCTCAACATGTGCATTGTGTATGAAATCGTTTGGCACATGGAGGAAGGAGTGCCTTTAAAGGACTAAAACCAATTCCATTTAAAACAGATTTGAGATTTAAAACACGATCTTTACCCCGATTAGAAATATCAAACCATTTGAGATTTGTGATCCCAACTGATTTAAATCATTTAGAAAAATTTGGGGAAAGACGTGGCAAGATTCAATTTTGAAATATGACAGATAAGGACCATTATAAGACATTAAAGATTGTTAGTGTCAGGTATGATAGTTTTTTAAGAGATCTTTTAAGTAAAACAAAACAATTTCACAATCAAACAAGAACAGAACAAATTTCATTTTGAAAGACCTTGATCCTAAAGAAAAAAATCATACCATGACATAACATTAAATCTTTAGATCACCACTTATTTTGTACAAACGGACTTTTTGTGAAGAAATATCATTTGAAAATATTTTATTTAAAATCACTCTCCCCCTCAATCCATGACAGAAGTCAATAATTGAGTGACTTAGGTTTTGATAACAAGAAGTCCGGTGATTTTTAAAAAATTAGTCCAATATATTTTCAAAACAATATTTTCCATTTTCAAAACAATTTAATCAAATTATTCAAAACTGTTTAAAAATGGTATCCTGCACAAAGATACGTTAGGTGGTTGAGAAGCTTCTGTTGTTGTTGTTGTAGGGCTTGGAAGAAAACCGTCTGCAGATGCAGTGAGACTTCTTCTTACGTTGCATTTTGAATGCCAACTGAGGTCCAATTAAGCTCTGTTTCTTCAATCACTTAGAAGAAAACCATCTGCTGATGCAGTGAGACCTCTTACGTTGCATTTATGCCAACTCTCCATTGAAGTCCAATTAAGCTCCGTTTCTTCATTTGTCAACCCAAGAAATAGTTACCCTTTCCTTTCGGCATCCAATCATCTTCAATTGTGGGATCCGGATCGGGAACATTCTTATAACCAATATACCTGCATACGTTAGTGAACACACATACAAATATATGGTGGTCGACATCACCCATAACAGCAATCGACTAATTAAAGTCAATTCAACATAACAATCAGATCATATAAGGGATGGGGTTTATGTGTTAATCAAACTCTAATCATCTAAACCTAACAATCATATCCTAAATTCCTAGTCCTTCGACACAGGCAAATATCATTTTTAATTAAGCACGTAGGATAATTAAGAAAGCTCGTTAGATGATATAGATTTGAAAACATTCTCCCCCTCAATCAATGACTCATTTTTTGAAACATTTTAAAAGCGCATAAGTCATTGATTGAGTTTGCAAATTAATACGAAAACTCTGATTCTGATTGATTTTTCAAGCAACTCATTTACCACCATTTTGAACACAACAAATATTTTTCTGAAGAATTATAGACGGAAAAACATTTGTGTAGGAACAGCAGTCCTTCGACATACTTTCCTCATTTAGTTTTAGGATAAGTGCACGAAATATTTGAAAATTAGTTTAGCGTAGCACTTTCCTTTCTTTAAAGAACGGGTTGCTATCGGAAATAATAGCAAGCCATGGTTAAAGCGCGGGTCACAGTCTGAAGTAACTGTAAGCCATTGTTTAAGCACGGGTTACAGTCTGACGTAACTGTAAGCCATTTTTAGAGACATGTTTTGGAAAAGAATATTTACACCTCCTGCTCGAACTTCATCTAAAGTCCCGTGCCATTATTGAATGACATTTCTAAGACCGTAGATGTTATCGATACCAGAAGACATGTCATAGAAAAACATATTTTTTGTATTTTTGAAATTTTTCTGATTTTTATGGGTTTTTGTTGATTTTATATTTTTCTATTTTCTTTTTCTTGGTTTTATATTTTTGTATTTTGATTTTTTTTTTGAATAAATATATACAAGGATAGAATAGATGATATAGTTAAGAGGATGATGATACGAGTACCATGATAAGAATATCGAGCAGCCTCATTGTAGAAGATAGAAGTCATCATCTCTTAAACATTCACCACCAAAGCTTTCGAGGCTCCTGAATTGAGAGAAATTGAACCATCTGAAAGTGAGACTCTGGCAGCTTCCCCTCAAACCGAAAATCCTATAGCTGAGCAGATTCGAAGCTCTATTTCAAGCTTGCCTTAGCCAGGTGCACAGAGAAGCACACCGTTATCATAAATTCCGCTGCTCCTTTCAAGTATAATCACCGTGATTCTTCATTCGAGGTTATATCATCAACAAGAAGAACAGCATCGTATCATACCACACATAAAACAATCTTCTCAAATTTCCTTTTCAACTGACGTCTGAAGCGATCCATTCCAAAAGGTGTCAAGAGAACAATTCCCCCTAGTAGTTGAATTGATGCAGTCAGTCTCTTTGTATAATGCTCAAGAACTCTCCCGAATACACATCATGAGGGTAATGAAGAACAACTCCCCAATGTTCACATCTTTCGTCCCTGATGAATGTGTATGAAGCTCAAGAACCCGAAGTACACCAATATCCAAGAACTCTCCCGAATACACATCATGCCCGGAAGGAAAACACCTCCCCAATGTTTGTGGTAAACAATGGCTTTCTTCCCTGATGATCGTGTATGAAGCTCAAGGACCCGAAGTACACACATTCCCCAAAGAGAGAACAACCGATAATATTGAAGAAGCAGGCCGAATCACTGATTATCTCTGCGGGTGACAATCTCTGCGGATGTCAACACCGGAATAAGTGATTATATCTCTGAATCACAGATTAAGCCCTCAAGTAAAACAGCTGAGCATCCCCAATGTACACAATTCTCTCTCCCCTGATGATTGCGATAACATCGAGATCATCACACACCAATGTACCTCTTATATCTTCAGAAACATTCTCTAACATCTCTTCCCCCACGTAGATGAAATACTAACACTAAACGCCTTGATGAGTAAAACCTTGAGTTTCTCTGCAGTCATGACATTTGTTTTCCCGAGATATCTTCAATCACTTAGAAGAATTAAGTTCATCAAGTTTACTCGTCATGAGTCAAACCTTGAGTTTCTCTGCGGTAATAACATTTGTCTTCCCGGGATATCTTCAATTACTTAGAAGTATTAAGTTCATCAAGTTTACTCGCGTTTAGGTGCTTATCTCCTTACTCCTTGCTGGTTTTTTGACACTTCAGAATCAACAACTCTTTGTAAGTCCGTGTACTAGAAATATTTTGAGAAGAACATCATTAGCTCAGATGTATCTGTGAGAGTCAACTTGCTGAAGAATAACGTGAGCAGGTCTAATTAGGGATTAAATTTGGCATTTCAAACTCCCCCGATTAGTGCTCTCCCCTAAACCGACAATCTTTTAATAAATGCTCAGAATAAGAAGAAGTCTTTTGATAATCAAATTCAACCCGTCTTTTAGTCTTCTAACATACAGTAGAAAATGTAGAATCGACTGTAGACTCGACCTTCTTCAAGATTGTCCAGTTGGGGAATAGAAAGTCAACATCTTCAACTCACCAAAAACAAGAACATCAGCAAAAAGCATCCCAATCAACTTACATCTTACACATCCCCTTAACTAGAATCTCTCCCAATCAAACAAGAACAGAAAGATGTTCATCAAGGAAATCAGCAATCAGGCCGCAACGAACACACGAAATGGTAACACCAAGCAAACAATCACATCAAACAGGAACAGAAGGTTGTTCGGAATCATCATGTTGATGTGCACGTGAAGCATTAACCGGAAGCACTTTGTCAATAAACTCATATCAGCTTGTGAAGATGTCAACTAACGACTCTTTAAGAAGAAACTCCATGTGAAGATTACCCGATAAGAAGAAGCTCGGTTCTTACATGAGTTTAGAGCCGTTTGACCATTTATTCTCAGATATCGATCAACCATGCAGTAAATTCACACTTCTTCTCCCCCTCAAGAATTGCATACGGAGTTGTCATTCTTGATTAAATAAGTGAAAATCATCCAAATGTTCTATTCACACTTCTCTCCCGCAAAATCAGCACATGATGTCGCCATCTTCATTATAATCGAGCAAGTGGAATGAAAAAACAATCAGTGGTAGCCCGGTTCACTTGATGACTGAAGCGCATGGAAAAAGTATGAAGCATGTTGATGAGAATGGTCATAATAAGAAGATTTCTCTTCTTCAGAAGATAAAGCGCACTGAAGCGTATACTTTTCTTTTCTTTAGAGAACGAGGCATGAACTGTTGTGTTCATACGTCATAAGAAGATTTCTCTTCTTTTGAAGATAAAGCGCACTGAAACGTACACTTTTCTTTTCTTTAGAGTACGAGGCATGAACTGTTGTGTTCATACGTCATAAGAAGATTTCTCTTCTTTCAAAGATAATGCGCACTGAAACGTACACATTTCTTTTCTTTGGAGTACGAGGCCTGAACTGATGTGAACAGACGTCATAATCTCTCTCTTTTCAGCTCTCTTAGCAAAACATGTAATCAACCCCATTATCATTCAGTAGGCTCTTTGTCGTGACAGCTGATGGAGAAAACCCAATATGATGAATTTGACCCTGAAGTAAACTAACCCGAACTCGTGACTTAAACTTGCACATATGTAACAAAGAGCGGTGCCGAGACTTCATGCTCCATTGAATCTCTAAGTACTCTATACTCTTCAACCAACCAACCATCAAGTATAAGACGTACATCACCTCTTGAGAATCCACAATTGAATGTGACACTGAGTACTACAACGTAATTCCTTAAAGTGATAGTTATTTTGAGATGATAAGAGCCCAATTCCTCCAAGTGGTAAAAGAAAAGGTAAAAGTCACTCAACAATAACTAGATTTCCAAGTCTTCGTTTTTGATAATAAGCACGAACAAGGATCATGAAGAATCTTCATCCATCCATCCCCGATACCTTCAGATACTAAGTACACTCGCCCGTGAAAATTCACTTCAACCTCAAATAAATAATACAGAATTAACGCCGTTGTCACATCTTCTGAACTGCTCAAATCTAGCCTCCTTAGACTTTTTAAGTGAACTATGATAATGGTTTCATCCCGACCATGGTTTAATGAGCATAACCCCGTAAAACTTTGAAGTAACCAAACCGCCATGACGAATATCCAAACACACATCCAATTCATGAAGTACACCCTTTTATCCCTTCTTTGAAGCAGAAACCGTAGCACCAGCATCAGATAAGATCCATAATTACACTTTCCTTTCTCCAGGATGGTTCTATCATTATGGGATTTTACAATTCCATGGTTTAAACCGAGAAATAGATTCTTTCGCGGGATTTTACAAAACCAAGAATAAACCATAAGATAGATCCGGAAATGCACGTTACTATTACCAGGATGTTTCCATTGTCACGGGATTTTACAAGTCCATGATTTAAACCGAGAAATAGGTTCTTTCGCGGGATTTTACAAAATCAAGACAAAACCGTAAACAATGTCAGCTTGAATGTGTTATGACAACTTTGGTTTCAGTGAATATCTGTTTTAGGGGAACATGCAGCGGTTCATCAACGGTCCAATATCCAACATCATCAACATCATAAACCATCCAATAAATACATTGGTAAACACATCATTCACGCATTATGTCGGCTATTGCTGTGACTACTTGTTGAAGTAAATCCGATATACCAGACTTGATCATGAAGTAGAATTCCCCAGATTAGTTACTTAAGCTTGTACTAATCCTCGTGAAAAAGAAATGGTGTACCCAATGTACAAAACCTCTTGACGTATCCTCAACTGCGTGAGACACCGAAGTGATAGTTACATTGTGGATAAATCGAGAAAGAATCACAACCGTAACTAAATAGCCAAGTCTTTATCACACTCAATAAACGCCCAAACAAGTTATCTTCGCGGAAAGGTAGAAAGAATGAAGACGAAATAAGTAAGCGTGTCCGGAAAAATCTCACTTCAAATCCAAATTAGAAGTATCGACCAAACAACCCCGTAGTCAACATATTACAAACATCAAAGTCGTGACATAATGACCTTCGTGATAATGTATAACACAAAGTGTCAATCCGCATAACACAAAGTGTCAATCCGCATAACACAACAAATCTCATCTTCACACAAAATCATCTTGAATCTCAAAAAAATCTCATTATCATCAAGTCTCTTTAACAAATCTCATGTATAATCAAATCACTTGAGAAACCCATCTGACCCAACCATGTGAACGTCCCAAGGTTGGTTACTTGTAATAATCGATGCCAGGTCCAAATGAGATGAGATACTCATCCTCCAATATCCGTGAACGTTTATGATCAATATACCGCTCAATCTTGAAATTACAATATTTGTATCCAATCAATTTAAATAAATATTCGGATAACAAATTTTGAAGTTCAAGTCTAACTATTATCTCACAAGACCATAAATCATATAATCAAATACTATTAACCGAAAACTTTCGACAAGTCCATGTAATAACGCATGAGACCAAAGTCCTCATCAGCATATCTCACGAAAACCGGTTGCATCCTGGCCCAAGATTTAACTCCAAAAACTACATATCACAAAATGTGTAATAGCGTGGAGGCCCACTTCACATTAAAATCATATACGGCCCATGGAATACAAATGAAGCGTTTCATTAAGCAAACCTAATTACGGGTATAAGAGATAACATTTAGCACACATGACCTTTTAATATCCACTCACCAAACCTAAATATTCACAAAGGAAAACGCAGTCACCAAACCCTATATTCTTTCTCATAATATCCGCCCCCTTCCATTCCTTTTATCCTTATTATTCACACTTAAATCAAACGCAGTCCATCATCAACACAAGCCAAGCATAACATCATTGTTAATCAAAATGACCTCACCACAGGGATGGTTTGAGAGTATTTGATTCGAAGGACATGGGGTAGCCACAGGGATGGCACGAGATGAAAACCTTTACAAGCAGCCACGAAATCAAGCTCACGGTAGGTCTTAAATGGTTTTGATTTACGTTATACATAGATATGTTCAACCTTAGACGAATAAAAGAAGTGAGTTAACAAGTTTGTTAATTCCACTCTTTTTTTATATTCGGATAGCAACAAAGTAGGTTTTCTTGGATCTATGATGAATTCACTTTCGTGTGTATGATCTTACAAAGGTCTTGAAAAATCTCTTAAAACACGAAAGGGATATCTGAGGTCTTATACAAAAAGAAATCCGAGTTATATAATTAAATTGAGTTTTGGATCAGTGATGATGTTCTTTTGTGGTAGATTGGATCTGAAAAAGGTCATTGTAAAGTCTTTATCCCACAATGAAATATGAGATCTTTAATGTTGTGTTTCATAGTTGTTTTACCTTGAAGAGATCTGTGATGAGATGTTGGTACTGAGGTCGTGACATGGTTTTTGTATATTGTGGTCTTTTGTTTCAGTTTATGCAAAAGTAGTATCACTTCATCTCTTTCTGTCCAAAACAAGTCGCTAATCTTTTTTTTTTTTTTTTTCTCTCTCAAAGCAAGTCGCTAGATAGACGCAAGTCGCTACGCAAGTCGCTACGACTAAGTCGCTACGACTAAGTCGCTAGCTGCAGTTGACTAAATAGTCAACATGCTTTGAGTACACAAATAACATGACAAGTCGCTACATTAAAAAACATTGCATCTGGACTCTAAGACAAATCGCTATGAAGAGACATATGACCATTTTATCCGAACAAGCTGTAAAACCCAGAAAATGTCTTAAAAGCAGCTTCTTGTAACCCATTTTTTTTTGACCCAGTTTGACAAACCAGAAATGACCAATAGACCACATGGATATGATACCAAAAAAGTGTCTAAAGAATGATATGTATATGTTATGACCAAAATAATATTTTGACACAATACAAACAACATCAGATAAACAAGCAGACATTTTCAAAGACCAATAAAGGATATCCAATATTTGTTTAAAGCTGTTTATCAATACCAAAGTATAAAAATATTCGGACCATTAAAACAGTACACAAACACAAAATCAGTTTAAGAGCATGAATCAAGACCAAAAAAATCAACGACACACAAAACCTTGGCTCTGGTACCAATTGTAGGATCGTTATATTTATGTGTTTGATGATTCGGGTGGTCTTGGGAGATCAAAATACATGTTTGCCATTAGAGAGAGAAAGTTAGAGAGTTGGGTGTTTTCTTGGTAGAGAGTTACTTCACAAAATGTAGAATATTAGATTGAAAAGCACCACCCCTTCCATGGATGGAAGGGGTATTTATAGTTACAATGAAACCGTCCTCCTATCGGACTGTGGATCAGGGATACAGTGGGTAAAGACCCGTCCTTCCTCCACGGTGTTGCTCTAAACTAAACTACGCTACAAACTAACTAATAAGCTACTAAATAATGTAAATAACGACAAGTCTACGAGCTAACTTATGCTAGATAATATTTGGGGTGACCGACACTTCACTAAGGAATTTTCTAATTCCTAACAGTTTGGCCTGAATGCAAGCAAACCTAATTTCTCTATCAAGCAGCTTATTTATGAAATCCTCTTCCACAATCTCACGGAGACATTCTAGACTATCCTTAAGGTGAGCAAAATAGTTATGAAACACAAGTTCATTATTCCTAAGATGAGGAGGAATGTTTTTAACAGTCACAGTATATTTGCAATCTGAGGATGACTTTGATGCAATATTCTCATTAAAGACAAGTGGCAGTTTCCCTTTTTTCTGACTCCTCAGATTCTCAATTTCTTTTTGTAAAGACGTTATTTTTTCGTTGTTCTTGTCACGAGTGACTTTCATTGAATCATATAACTCTTTAAAGTGTCGTTTAAATTTTTCATTTTCTTCTAGAAAACTCTCGTTTTCTTTTTGTAAAACATTAACCAAGTTTTGAGGATGAAAAGTTTGAGAATACTGAGAATCTAAAGGAGGAGGCATTTGGGAGCCAGTCACATTGTTCTTTTCACCCTTTAATTGTGAAATTTGGGCTTTCAACTTTCTGATCGTGTTACAATGAGCTTGAATCTGTTCGTCACGTTTGTTTATCTGAAAATCTGCATCAAACTCTGGAACATCTGAGGATGTCTTGATATTTTGACATTTTCTTTAAGATGTTGATATTTTAGTTGCAAATCAAAATGTTCAACTTCTAGTTTAGAAATATGTTTTACCAAATTATCGTGATCATCCTGATTGATTTTCTCATTTATTTCTTACTTTTTGTTTTCAAGCTCAATGACACGATCATGGGAAACTTTCAATGCAATAGATAATTCATGAAATCGAGAAGCATTAATAGAGTGCTTAGTAACAGTATAAAACACATCTTGAGCAACACAACTCGAAATCAAATTCTCATTTAAGATATGCAAGTTCTTCCTTTCAACTTCATTATATTTGAGTTCCTGTTCATAATCATTGACCTCAACTATCATTGCATCAAATTCCTTTTCCATTTCTTTAATATCTGAATTTATTCCTTTTTGAAGACTCTCAAATTGTCCTTTTAGTTATTTAAAGAAAGGCATGACCTCAGTTAAATAACATTCTTTAGTTTGCTCAAAACCACTTTCCCCCTCAGTTATCCCTGTAGGTGTGATTCTCTTCTTACATGTTTTCTCAAAATCCACGAATAGTTGATAAACAACATACAGATTGATTAAGGTTTTGCTATTAATGGCAATCGATCTAGGAACTAGATGCATTGGTGTATTTGGAGGATACACAGTGGCTGCAGGCATTTTCCTAAGGGGAGTGTTTTTTGCAACAAGATTTTCAGCTTTTTGCATATCCATATCCTTTTTCTAGAACAATTGTTCAGGGGTTAATAGAGTCTGAGGCTTAAACTTATTTAAGGAGATCCAATTTTCCTTAGTGTAATCATGGGGTTTTATCGTTGTGTTTTCCTTTTTACACACAGGATCGTTAAGTTTCTTATCCATTTTCTCCCTAGAGGCATCATCTAATTTTCTATCCTCTTCCGTGCTTCCAACACATGATGGTGTTTGCCTATGCTTAAGAATCTCATTACCATCATACAGTACCTTATGAGCAGCTCTAGATTTTTAACGACCTCTGGATTTGGTTCCTCAACAAGGGAAATACTATGCTTATCACTTAAAACTCTGTGCTTAGTGATCAAGTGAGCAGTCTGAATGGTATTCCCTTGTACGTACAACTTATTTTCAAGCTTGTTTTTCAAAGTTTTTAGATTGGAAAAATCATTTAAAAGTTTTGATTCCTTAGCATTGAATTCTTGCTTAAGCATTTTAACATTTTCTTGAAGTTCTTGTTTTTGCTTAGCAGTTTTAGAAAGCTTTTCTTGTAAGGAGTTTAACTCTTGTTTTAATACTTCTTCTCTAAAATTACTTTTTTTTAATAATTGTACGCATTTGGTCATCCATTTCCTGCTCACGGGTGGTTAACTCAAACTTAGCACATTGTTCATAAATAGCAACTTGTTCTTTATAGGCATTCAGTTCAGAGATAACAGAATCATCAGGGGCACATGCAGTGTATTCATAAAAAACATAGTCATCATTGACTGCGGAAGATGCATTACTTGGTACAATCTCACTTTCACTTTGCTTCACATATTGATCATATGGGACAATATTGCTATTACCCTCATCATCAATATCTGATTCATAAGTTTCAAAAGATTGTACTTTATTATGTATCTTTTGCTCATCAACTTCATCATATAGTTTTAATACCTCTGAAATGATTGAATCTTTGGATGGACCAGCCTGTTGTGGTGAAGAGACCTTTGGAGAGACCATAGGTGAGATGCTAGCCATGAAGATTGTTTGAGCAGTAGGTTCATCATCGACATCAGAGTCAAATGCATCACAGTCAGCTACTTGAAAGGCATTTTGATGATTGTGACCTATTTCCTGAATGGGCTGTTCATCAACATCAACATCATAGCTTTTGGCATTTCCCTCAGCAAGAAACAACAACTCCTCTTCATCCAAAGTTGCTCCATTATCCTGAGCTTGCACAAGCAGCATCTTGTCTCTGAAGTATTCTGCATTCTGTGGACGTTTTGGAGATGTGCAGTTTCTCGCAATATGTCCCTCACCACCACAGTTGTAGCATTTGATTGGCTTTGCTTGTCCTTGATTTGGATTCCTTCCACGATTCTGATTTGCCACATATCCTCTACCAACTCCACCTCTTCCCTGTTCGTACTGCCTTTCTTGAGCTGGTTGCACCATAACTTTCCCATCTCTGACAGTAGCTTGATTGTGTGGATTGGATGCTGTTATTGTTGGTGTGTGGGAGAGAGTTCATGTTTTGACTAACCATGAGAGACAGTTGATTGATGAAGTTTTCCATGAGTGTGTTTGAGTCGGGAGGCTTATATGCTGGATCAGGGATGAGCTTGTAATTACCATTACCCATGGGTATGACTTGAGAAGCTTTGGTGGTGATTCCAACATTGGTGTAAAAAGCTGTAGAGTCATTTGACGAACTAGTTTCTCCCTGCTTAGATTTGAACTGTTCAAGAATCCTTCGTTCAAACATAGCATGTCTCTCATTCTGAAGAAGAAATGCATACAGTTGCTCATAGTTGGTGTTCTTCAATCCTTTGGTTAGCTTCACAGAGGTGACAAACTTGTGCCATTCGGGATTCATGTTGTTCACAAACTTTGAGTTCAGCTGAATATTTGGCATAGTCATTTTGATATTCCTTATATCATTCACAAGTTTGTGAAATCTCACGTAATATTCATAGATACTCTCTTCTGGTTTCATCTTGAAGTGCTCAAATTCATCATACAACTGTGATTCTCTGTCTTCCTTAGTTAATTCAGAACCCGAGAGAAGCATCATGACATTATCCCAAACAGCCTTGGCTTCAATGTTGTGATTGATAAGCTTGTAGATATCTTTTGGAAGACCTTGAAGTATAATGTTTGAAGCCCTGATATCAGCATCGAATCTCTTTTTCTCCTTATCACTGAGCTCATCATACGTCTTTGGTCTGTCCAATCCAAAGATCATGGTTCCATCTGCAGCAGTATCAATTATGTCTCTTGTAGTCTCAATCTGATAAGGTCCTTCATCGATTGACTTGAGAATGTTGACTCCATTTTCCTTTCCTAGACAGTACAATCTGATTCGTTGAGCCCATGAGTCATAGTCAGTTCTGTCAAGCATTGGTGGACGAGTGTCTGAACCAGCTGCTTGAACGTCCTCAGCTACAGTAGAGATGATTGTAGGCACGTTGGTAGACATGTTTATAGATTTCACGGGATTTTATAACTCTATGATTAAACCGGGAAATAGATTCTTTCACGGGATTTTACTAAATCAAGAGAAAACCGTATTAGAAACAAGTATTAACCAAGTCGCTATAATCCTTGAACCAAGTCGCTAAGCACCAAGTCGCTAAGTAGCAACTCGCTAAACCTCAAGTCGCTGTGAATCAAGTCGCTAAGCACAAGTCGCTAAAACCCAAGTCGCTGAACACAAGTTGCTAACGAACTAAATCGCTAAGCATACAAGTTGCTAAAGAGCAACTCGCAAAGTATCCAAGTCGCTAAGATCAAGTCGCTGAGAACAATAAGTACAAGTCGCTAGATATAGTGAAAGCAAGTCGCTAACCCCACCAAGTCACTAGCCGTAGTGGAGAATCCACTAACTTGTACTGTTTGTCGACTTGTCTCAATAGACAAGTCGCTAAGCTCAAGTCGCTACGAAAAACACTACAACTCGCTAGAAATTACTGAAGCAAGTCGCTACGAAGAAATTCACAACGAGACTCAAGTCGCTACCTTGAAAAACTTCAAAAACACACTTTTCAATCGAAAACAAGCTCAACCACAGTGATTCAAGCTTTCCAAATCCAAACCTAAGCACTTACAATGATTCTAAACACAAAAGTAAACTCAAAATTCAAACTTTAACACAAGAATTGATCCAAATGATGCAAAAACCACTAAACTTTTTCAAACTCAAAAACCATATAAAACCACTAGAAATCCAAGGATAAGTAAGAGAGATGATCAAACCATGGCTCTTGATACCATTTGTAACATATTGGATTTCACAAACACATCAAAACATGATCACAAGTAGGCGTATAACTTAAGGTTTTAGAGAGAGAAAAAGTTAGAGGTTTGGGAACTTAGTGAGAGAAATGAAAGTTTTATTATGAGCTCCAACTCTCTACCTTGGGAGGTAGAGAGTATTTATAGTCTTACACAAATCGCCACCTAAGGGCTGTGGATCAGGCATACAGTGGGTAAAGACCCGTCCATCCTCCACGGTGTTACTTAACTAAATACTACTTAACTTAAAATAACTACGACTACGAGTTTTCTAACGATTACATATACTTGAGGTGACCGACACTTTAATAACTGGATTTACTAAATCCTAACAGTTATGACATTTGTCTTTCCCGGGATTACTTCAATAGAGAAGGAGTATTAGTTTCATCACGTGTACTCATTGTGTGTTTAGATGTATGTCTCCTTCTCCCTTGCAGGTTTTGATACCTCAGAAACAGCAACACATTATACATACCAAATATTCTTGAAATAGAGAAGAACAACAATTAGCTCAAATGAATCCTGTGAGAATCAACTGCTAGAGAAACTCTCACTGACTATCTTTATCAACCCATATGTAGACAAGTTGAAATGACCACTGATGAAGAACACCCGATATACCAAACTTGAAACTGAAGTAAAATTCCCACATTTGTATCTTAAGCTTGCGCTTAATAATGGAAGAACGGTGTTGAGAATTTATGCTTCAAGCAAATTTCTAAGTACTCACTACTCAAGCAAAGTATGAGACATTAACACCTCTTGCGATTATCCACACCGTCATATGCATGTGACACTGAGTAAAACAAAGTAATTCCTAATAGTGATAGTTAACCAGGTCTTCAACCATCCACCTCGACTGCTGGTAACTAGATAACCCAAGACTTCAACTCAAATTCTTAAGCCCGAGCAAGTTATCAAATAAGAACACGCCTTTGTGAACGTCAACTTCAACCTCAAATAAGTGATAAATGAGTAACTTCGAAGTAATCAACTTGTGTCAAATGTCCAACACGTGAATAAAAATACAATCGGATGGACATTGACCCACTGAATGAACCGGAGCAAATGATTCCTCAACATCAATGTATTCTTCCTTAAGGTATACATGTAGAAACTGATCTGGAAGATTTACCAAAAATGTCTTCTAGCGGATGAGGTAGTCATTTTCCTTAATGTTCATGTGGTTGATTTATAGCGTGCACAATGAGAGGAACAATAATCCGTGAAGATTTGGCAAAGGAATACCAAAGAGCGGATCATTATTCATGAACAATAATCCGTGAAGATTTAGCAAAGGAATACCAAAGAGCGGATCATTATTCAGTAGTGCAACTACAATATCATGATAGTCATTATCAACGCCTTGTGAAGTAACTGGAGATAAGGTTTCTTGAGAATTCTGAGAAGTACTTCTTAGATGGTGAACCAGTTGAGTCAGTAGGAACCGGAGCATGAGCTTCAGAAGCTGGATGATCAACATTCGTTGGAGGTTGGAAGTACTCATCAAACATATCTTTGAAAAACAATGAATCCCATACAATGAATCCCAGTTATCCTTAGTAAGTGAAGCATTAGGTGTTGGAGGAGAGTCATCAAAAAATTAAGTCGTATGACCATTATTCAAACATCCATGATCATGTACTATATTCACTCTTCTCCCTCTCAAAAATTGCATCCGAAGTTGCCATTTTTGATTTAACAAGTGAATAAGAGTATACACCAATGAACGTAGATCCACTTGATGACTGAATGACCATGGGAGAAACATGAAGTATGTTGATGAAGAATGTCGATGAGAATGGTCATAAATATGAAGATTTCTCTTCTTCTGAATGTAAAGCGCACTGAAGCGTACACCTTTCTTTTCTTTGAGGAACGGGGCCTGAAGAGTTATCTGCAGATGCCATAATGATGAAGTACGAGGCCTGAACTGATGTGAACAGACGTCATTGCTGAATGAATATCAAGATTGAGTTACTTGCACCCGTGAGTTATGAGATATCAATCCATTTGTTATCCATACTTTAAGCCAGTCCATGTAGTAAAGGATCGAAGAATCTGCAACTGAGTAAGGACTACCTGCACTAATATTAAAGACTTGATTGCATATATTTTAGTTAGTGACATTAGTATCCAAACCCTTTGGGGTTTCACAGTCAACCTTGATTTTGTCATTGGTAAACAGCTTTCCGGTAGGCATCCACCTAAGTCCAACATCCTTAAACATTTTACCAGACGGAATCCATTTATGGCAAGGTCTAGGATCGGTGACATTCTTATGCATAGTGGAAGACTTATTGTTATTCCTAAACTCTAAATATTTAGCAGTTGGGATCCATCTAGGCGAAGTTTTGGGTTTGTTTTGCTCATAACATGTTGAACCTTCGCCATGTTAGTAGTCTTAGTGGATTGTACCTTAGCATGTGAATAAGGAAAATGTTTCTTATTCGGAAAAGACTCATAATTTTTAGTTTCATTTTCTACATGCTTTGCATTCTTCTTCATATAATTACTCTTAGATGCAAGCCAACCCCTAGACTTTTGAGTGTTCCTAGGTAATGGTTTACAACTACTAGCAGTGCCTTGAAATCTCGTGGAATGCATCACCCTAGGTCTTGCACCTAAAATTTCGTCTTTTCGAATCTGTGCCTTTTTCCTAGCTTCTTCTAGATAATAGTTCTTCCACAAGTCATTCATATCATATGAATTCTGGGTTTTAATGCTTGGTTTTGACACTGTTTTTGAACTAATCCTTGAGGTGCTAGGAGTAGAAGTGGCTACTTGTTGAGGGTTAACAGAGCTATAAGCCTTATTATTAGGTAACTCAGGTGAAGTGACTGGTTTTGACAAAACTTTTATCGCATCAACTTGGGAGGCAAACCGTGTTTTTGAAAATTTTGGTCTTTCGGATATAAACGCAGTAGGCTGCCTAACAACGGAACGGTTTCTAATGAGATGAGAAACTGGTTTCCCCAAGGTTGATGGTTTTGTAAACTTAGTGTTCACACTTTTCCCTGCAGTTTTCCTAAGCTCATTCTTTAAGGCAACAATAACGAAACTCTTTTCCTGAAGTTGAGCTTTGAGATCATCAATTTTTGCTATCAAAGAGTTTGTTTGTTCCATTGACTTAGTTCTAGTTTCTTTGACAGAGTCACTTAGTTCTATGTGATGCTTTCTTAAAGACTCATTTTCCTTTAGTAAGTTGGCCACACAAACCGCTAATTCATCATTTCTCATTTGAATATCATCAATAGCATTAACATCAGAATTACTTGTAACCAAATTACTTTTCACATGCATATCAGAAATATGTTTCTTCAAATTGTTGATAGTCGAGTTTTTGTCATGAAGCTGAGCTTTTAAATTGTGTATTTCAAAAAATTCACGAAATTCAGGAAATTCCGGATTTTTACATGGTTTCTTAGTTTGAAAACTTTCCTCCTTTCTTTGTATTGCAATTTCCAGTGAAATGTAATGTTTTTCAAGTTTTGAGAATTTGTTTGAAAGTTCATCAAAAGCCTTTTTATCAACCATATCATTTGTTTTGAAATTATTAGACTCATCCTCAACCAAGGAACATTTATCAGAATCATGTTCAGCATTAAGATCAGTATGTTTAGGTAAATTAGCAGATGCACAATGTTGAACAGTTAAGGGTACCTCATCACTTGACACTTGTTCATTTATCGGTCTGACATCTGCATCCTCATCATGTGTAGCAAGAATCACTGAACTACTGGCTGTGTCAAACTTATCTGTATCTGAACCTCTGTGTTTAGCTCCAACTGATCCATCATGTGATGCTTTACCCGACTCAACACTACAATCTTTTGATTGTGCCTGACATTCATCCCCCTTTCTGATTACTTCATTCACTTCTGGTATGATAGGAGTTACTGAACCGCTGGTTACATCATTCTTTGTTGTCTCTGTTATTCTACATTCAACAACATCCGATCTTTCAACTGAAACATTACTCGACTCATCACAACAATCTGTCAACTGAACCACACTCTCATCTATATTTTCTTCTTTCTGAGTAACTTCCTCAATATACTTATCCACATTATCCATGAGATGGATAAGTGTCTCTTTGAACACGCTAATTTCCATTCCAGTGTGTCTCTTGAAAGACATTTCAGTCATGTCTTGATCATAATCTGATGTAAATTCCCCACTGATGAATGACTGAAATTGGTTGTGGATCACTTGAAGTGCAGCACTTGAACTATCCTTTTGAACCTTTTCTTTATCAAGTTGTTGTTCCAATTGTTCTAAGTTCAACAGTAATGTACCCGTTAATGTGGATAAATCTTGACGGAAAAGGGCGTTGTGGGTAGAAGTAACATTAGGTGAGAGTGAAGTTGTTGATAGGGTATAATGCAACATTCCTTTTGCATGGCATTCTGTAGCATTAGCAGGTGCAAATCATTCTCATTGTACTCAGAACATGAAGATCTCATATCCTCATTGATTAATTCAAACATCTTTAACCGTTCAGTGTAGCATACATTATCATTGTTGTCCACAACATCATACAATTTAAGTACTTCCGAAATCACTGGGTCAGTAGTGTAAGACATGATGTTGTAGTATGCACGGGATTTTACAAGTCTATGATTTAAACCGAGAAATAGATTCTTTCGCGGGATTTTACAAAATCAAGAAGAAACCGTGATACAATGACCAATATAACGTGTTAAGATAACTGATGGACCCATGCAATGATAGAGGATTATGTGTTAGGAGTGATGATTGTTTGAAGGATTAGCTGAAGTGTTATTTGGTTGTGAATTGGTTTTGTTAATGCACGTTTTTACGGTGAAATTTAGGTCTAAAAACTTAAAAGATCAATAACTTCCTTTCGGAGAGGATTTGGGCCTCGAAAAATTCGTTTCAAAGAAACCTCACAATATTCAGCCTGTTCCGGTCGTTTTGACAGGTATTTCACTGAAAACGGAGTTACGGATCAAAAGTTATGGCCGTTTGAAGTTTTGACGTAAAAAGTCAACATTGGTCAAACCTCTTCTTAAGACAAATCGCTACAGAAACAATAATTAACCAAGTCGCTATAAACCATGAAGACAAGTCGCTAGATCACCAAGTTGCTAAGTAACAACTCGCTAAAGACTCAAATCGCTATGAACCAAGTCGCTAAACACAAGTTGCTATGAACCAAGTCGCTAAACACAATTCGCTAAGGCAACAAATCGCTAAGCTGACAAGTCACTAAAGAGCAACTCGCTAAGTGGGCAAGTCGCTAAGGAACAACTCTCTAAGAGGCCAAGTCGCTAAATAGCAACTCGCTAGTCACAACAAGGTCAAGTCGCTGAAAATAATGAGGACAAGTCGCTACGTTGAACAAGTCGCTAGCCGGAGTGGTACCTCCACTACTTTGTACTATTTGTCGCCTTGTCTTAATAAACAAGTCGCTAGAGCTCAAATCGCTACCACTTCAACTACAAGTCGCTGCAGAATAACAAAACAAGTCGCTACGAAGAAAAGTTATCCGAGAGTCAAGTCGCTAGCTAGAAAAACATAAATACAACCCTTTTCAATCCAAAACAAGCCCAACCACAGTGATTCAAGCTTCCAAATCAAAACCCAAGCACATACAATGATTCTAAACAAAAAAGTACAATCAAAATTCAAACTTTAACACAAGAAATGATCCAAATGATGCAAAAACCACTAAACTTTTTCAAACCCAAAAATCATATAAAACCATTAGAAATCCAAGAACATGTAAGAGAGATGATCAAACCATGGCTCTTGATACCAATTGTAATATATTGGATTTCATAAACACATCAAATAACACAATATGGTTCGAATGAGTTTCAAGTTCTAGAGAGAGAAAGTGGAAGATGGGAGCCTTTCTAGAGAGAGAAAGTAAACAAAAGAAAGAAGGTTAGATTAGAATGAAAGGTCCAACCCTCTACCTTGGGAGGTAGAGGGTATTTATAGTTACATACTACACGTCCTCCTTCGGACTGTGGATCAGGCATACAGTGGGTAAAGACCCGTCCTTCCCCCACGGTGTTACACTACGCTAAACTAAACTAATAACTAACTAATAAACTGATAACTAACGATATGTCTACGAGCTAACTTATGCTAGATTATATTTGGGGTGACCAACAATTCACTATGGAATTTCCAATTCCTAACATTGTATCTTGGGCGAGCGAATCAATGAACCTACCCAACAACCAAATTTAATGATCATAATAACACACCCTCGTTCTGACCAACAATTGCAAATCAAAAACCCTCATCCAAAGGCTCCTGTCGAGAATTCAAAAAACCAACAAAATTTCCTTGAAAACCATGTCGTTTTGAGCTAATGTTATCACCAATATGAGAGATTATATTAGCAACATGCCAGATATAGTGATCGGTAACATTTTTAATCGGTTGCCAATAAAAGAAGCGGTGAGCACCTCTAGTTTATCTACAAACTGGAGGTTTAAGTGGACTTTGCTTACCGAAGTCATAATTGATGAGGATTTCTTTTATTATTTAACATATAAGTTTGATGGGAGGCATGTTACTAGACTCTTAAATCAGCTTACGGGTCCCATAAAAAAGTTTGTCTTCTCTGTAGATCCCAAACCATTGTCAGGAATGGAAGACTTGAATTACGAAGAGATTCGTGATTGGCTTATGTTTTTGGCACTGCAAGGAATTGAGGACCTGACAATTAGAAACTGGTATGGACAACCAGTTACATTGCCATCCCAACTTTACTCTCGTATGGAATTGAAACATCTTGAAATTCATTGTTGTGCTTTTCCGAGTTTGGTGTTTTTTACTACTTTTCCAAATTTACTGAGCTTAGAATTGTGTTTAGTCAATTTTCTAACCTATACAGTTTGGGATTTTATTGCTGGTTGTCCCTTACTTGAGTCTCTTAGAATGGATCGTGAGAGTACAAACGGGATGAGACTATGGAATTTTGCAAGTCTTAGGAATTTGAAGAAGTTACATTTGTCATTCGGTATTTCGAATGCTGTCACGACAATCATAGCATCCGATATCTTTCACCTGACAAGACTTCCATCTCTTGAGACCCATACTTTGGATTTTGACGATTGCACGGTAAGACCGTTTTGAGTTTTACACTTCTAATTTTACAATGTTAAAGATATGTGTAACACTAACGACATTTAATCTTTAAAACTAACCCAAAAGTTGATCTGTTGTAGTTGATGCGTGATGGTAATTCCAATATGAATGTCCCTTTGCTGTTTTTATCCCTCGTTAATCTGAATCTAAAATGTTAGGAATAATCCGTTACCACGGATAGTATGTGGTTTACACTGCTTGAATTAACACTAGCAGTGGAAACGTATTCCCACTGCCAGTTCATTATTACCACTGCTATTAGTTTATGTGTAGTTTAACGCGTCTAGATAAGTATAGAATATATCTTGTGTACATTCTATTATGTTAGCTTTATACTTATCTTGTAAAGGACTCCTTGTTGTATAAAAGGAGGTCCTAGGTCATTGTCTTAGGTACTTGTTAATTTACCTATGAAAGCTTCAAGGTGTAACCCTAGTGATACTAAGATCACTCGTATTATTCATTAATAAAATTGGAGCTTGAGTTTTTGTGTTTAATCTGTGTTTACTCTCATACAATACATTATACAATCCATCTTCTAAGTATTACTAAGTAAATTCTGCGTGCTTATTAATATCATACAAAATATCATTGACACAAGGAGTGTGTTTAGATCCATCATAAAAGGAGTTGATTTTGGCGATACTGTTATCGTGTCACTCACCATCCAAATGATTCGCGGATCTCCAAGCTTGAAAATGCTAGAAACCAGAGTAAGTGTAATACTTTATTTCATACGTATCAAATAAACATCCATAATTTGGCATGTTTTTGTATCTCAATACTATTTGATTTTCCAGGATGCATACACGCTTAGTGTTTTACCTTTGGAACAAGTTTCATTAGATTTAGACACAACCACATTCAGCCATGGGCAGATTCAGACTATGCTTTTTCGATCCTTTCCTAGATCAGAGAATGAATTACACATGATAAAGTTTATACTTTCTTGTTCCACGTCGCTAAAGAAAATGTATATCAGGGCCACCGATTTGGCCACCGATTTGGTTGACGATATATATATATATATATCAAGGTTGCAAAAATCGTGAATCGGTAGTGAGGCGGTCGACCCCCCTGTAGCTTGTAATCGGTCTAGGCGGGATTAATTGGTGATTAATCGGATTCGCATTTTTGGCAAGTTTTGGGTATTTCTGGTGAGATTTGGGTATTTCCAGAAAGATTTTCCTTAAAAACATCTTGTAATAGATATAAACAATGACTATAAGTGATTACATTTATTGAGGGTTGCAAAAATAGTGAATCGGTGATAAATCGTATTGGCATTTATGGCAAGCTTTAGGTATTTACGACGAGTTTTGGTATTCCCGGCAAGATTTTCTTAAAAAAAACATCTTGTAATAGATATAAATAGTGACTATAAGTGATTAAAACTAATTTACGGTGAGTTTAGGGTATTTTCATCAAGATTTACAAGTTTTCGGCAAGTTTGACCATCATTAACCACCGTTGACCATGGTTGACCGATTTGTTTGAACGATTTAAAAAAATCGGCAAGGTCGGTGGCCCAGTAGCACCTAATCGGTGATTAATCGGCCTTGTAGACCTTTTTTTGCAACACTGATATATATATATATATATATATATATATATATAATATATATATATATATATATATATATATATATATATATATATATATATATATATATATATATATATATATATATGTATATGTATAGAGAGAGAGAGAGTTAGGATCAAATAAGAATATTACTTAAAATAAGAAGGAATAATAAGAACTATAACCGCAAATCTGAGATGCACCGACCTAAACTAAATGCATCCCTATAATCTTAGATGCATTATAACACATCATAGTGTGTTTTCTAGCTTTTAATCAGATGCATATACATATAATAGATGCATTTCATGATTTCTCTTATTTTTTGTTCCTCTGCACGTGCCGAAATCATGAAAATCAATTTGCATCATGTATACATCAAATTAACTTTCGAAACTCAAGATGTTGCATCTATATCTATACTACATTATAAAGCATTTGGGACTTCCTATAAAAGGAAGTCTTAAAATTATAAGACAAAAAACATTACTATAATAGGAAAAGGAAAATTAATGTAAAATGGTGCAGATTTTTATTATCAATGTACAAATAATACATCATGCTTTAAATGCAGTCAAAATAAAACGTGTGAAAATTAATATACACATATGGAAATTAAATGTGTAACAACTCATTTCAATAGCTTCTTCCATACACACAAATAATTATTAAAAAGTGTAATTACTAAAAATCATTACTATCAATAATGATTATTAAAAAATATGTAACCGCATCCATCATATAAATCCAAACAAACCATTTTATCTCTCACACCCAAATATTTTTTGATTCTACAGCAGAAATATTGAGGAGAAAATGAGATATGGGAGGTGGTAGTCGGCGGTCAAAACTTCCACCCCTAGAATTAAGCACCAATAATATTGGTAAGTAGAAACTGTTTTAAACCTGAAACCAATACATATTACCCATCATGAAGCACCCCATTAGTAAAGATCGATGTAACCAGTCATTGTTTAAGGGAAGGGATGACGAAAGAATGATATGGAATCTGATTGATGACTAATTTTTGGCTGTGATAGCCAAAGATGTGTGGCAATAATGAATGGTTGTATGGTAGTTGAAGGCAGAGGATGGCAAAAAATTTGGTAGTGGTAGAGGTGAAGAGAGGGAGGAGTTTGTGTATAGGGTTGTTTTGACTTCTAAGGGTAAATAAAGTAGGATGAAACTCAAATATGGAAGACAATAACAAAATTATTGTTTCCTATAATTCATTGATACATTCCCGTAAATTTTGCTATAGGTCTTTGACTTTTTGTATCATGTATATCATTAAATAGTAAAAATACAATGGTTCTTCTACATCGTGTTAAAGTTTGACATCACAAATGAATTACAATGCAAACCTTTTTATTTTGTTAAAGTTTTACCATTGTCAACTTTTTATTGTTGTCATACTTTGCATATTGTGAAAAACATATTCATACAAAAAAGCATAACATGTATGAAAAGTTCGCATATATATTGATACGCCAAGACCAGTAACAATATTGATGAATGCCTTTGTATATTTACCTAGCTTAGTTTTTATTTTGTAATAAAGTAATAAAAGAAGACTTTCAAAGCAATTAAATCATAAGTGAGATTGCAAACTCCCGAAAAAATATGCAAATAAGATGAGAATGAACAAAAGAAAATCTACATAAATTATACATAAGATGGTAAGTCATAATCACAAAAAAGATTTTTGACAAATTTAATATCCTGATTTGTTTTGATACTAATATTATAACTTTATACGTTTCAATCAAGTTAAAATCATTTTGGACTTTTGGCATACATTCATTTATCTTATTTTTTCAATGGGCTGCGAATCGAACCATCACCCGAATATGTGTAAGATTCCACTGTTGTTTGCTTTTGACCTTTATTTTAATCCCACAGTAAAATAATTAGCTTGTATTATACTCATAAATAAAAGTAACATGTAAACTTATAACCACCATTTTAATAATTTGCTAAAAAATTGAACATTGAATATCTATTAACTTGTAACATGAAAAATATTTGTTCGTCACAAAATCTGGTCACAGGGTACCCGCCGCTGCATTGTGCGGGTATCCTGCTAGTAAATAGAAATGCATCTAATGCAAGTCGTTGCATCTCAAATGCTTGGTTTTGGTCACTTTTCACCACTTCTTATTTTTATTTACTTCTCATGGGATCCCTACTATATATATATAAATATATAGATATATATATATATATAATATATATATATATATATATATATATATATATATATATATATATATATATATATAATTATAAGTAAATAATTATATGGAAATCGTTAATCGATATCGACACACTTTGAAAGTAAATAAACTAAAACACTTGACAACATCGTTATTTTCATAAATTGACAACGGGGAACATTTCACTTATATATAAGTGTGAACTTTTGATAAATATCAAACTAAGTCGATATAGCATGACTTTTTAACTTAAAACAATAAGAACTATCCACACATGTAAACCAACACTAATAACGCTCTATTGAATTGTATATTCAATGCTCTATATTTTGGTCGTGAACCAAAGGTTTATCATTATTCTAAGACTTGCCACCTCGTTCACAGGTTTCGGGTTGGAACCTCTGCTATATCGTACTTGATCTCTTTGTACTTGTTCATTTTCCTAAGGTGAGTTCATAGCCTCACTTTTACTTTTATATACAAACCCCGCGAGGGAGATACATGCTCTGAACTAGAACACAAGGTTTTTATAACTGTTTGCTACTTGATTATTAGAATTGCCTAAGTATTTAGCTGAAAGACCCCTGCATCATTAACCATTAGTCACTTGCGAGTGAACGCAGATATCAGGAATAGTACTATGGGGAGTAACGACCCATTTTGGTTATCGGAAATAACCGGGGTGCACCATATTTGAATTTCATTAGGTAATTGGCTATTACCTCATTGGGGGAAACTATTACGTACACCAGTAATTCAGTGTATGCAGTTGAGTATTGGTTGCATGAGCTTAGCATAATAACCCGTGATTTTATCTATGATAAGTTGTTACTTTACAATTATCATGCTCATATTCTTGTGTTCAACTGATTAAATATAAACCTATGAATTCACTAAACATTTTTTGTTGACCCTTTTAAGCATGTTATCTCAGATAATCATTGAAGATCATATCTATGGCACGGAGCGGGCAATGCAAGACCTTTATTTTGTGGTGTAAACTTAACGTTATTATTTCTCACAAACTCATGATCAGTATTTTTTGTATCATCTAAAACAATTGGGAAGTATTTTGTAACAAACTATGAGTTTTTCTTGAATGATAACAACGTTTCTTAAAACGTCTCTTTTGAGTTATTTTCTATGATTATTGATTGTGATTTCCATTAAGTAACACCCCGATTAGCCTTCCACTGCTATGTTGTTCTTTGGGGGTTTTACAGATTAGCATCAGAGCCAAGGTTATAGAGAACCAAAGAGTTTTTATAAAAACATTTGGACTATAACTGCACTTTTGAAACGGGACTATTTTACACCACTACCTTATGCCCTTCGTGACCGCTCTAAGCATTATGATTAATGCATCACTAGAAATAAGATCAAAAGTAAATTTCATTCATTTTAGTTAGGCATGGAGATTTGCTTGGTAGATTGTGCATGACTAACTAAAATCTTGTTCATCATATTATTTTGGTATTTTACTTACATTACTATCTTTATGGGTTGTTACAGTACCATGTCTGCCTCATACCCTGTCATCTTAATTATCGGAATACGAAATGGAAGATGTGATGTCCTCTACTACTGTACCTATGCCTGTGAGCCCTATCCCAGCCGTGCCAGTCATTGCTTCTGATGAGACCAAACCCTTCGAGGAGGTAGAGGTCGCACAAACCCCTGTCATCCCGACTATACCTACTCACTCTGGAGAGCACTTAGCCTATGCTCCTATGACATATGATCAATACATGCAGCCAAAGCAATGATTACCTGCATCTGATGTTGCATCGGATGACGTGACATCTGGATCATCAAAGAGTACTGCTTCCGCTTCATCAGTCACTCCTTCATCATCACCGCTACCAATCCATCGTAGGCGAAGAAAAGTCAGGGTCCTAAAGCCGTATGAGCCTGAGCCATTTGGTGTACCCTACAGACTACATCCCAAAGGTTTAATCTTCAAGCATACTGCTAGGAAGGTGTGTGAGCTCTCACTATGCCTCTTGTATCACTAGCAGATATCCCATCATCATCAGCCCATCCACCATCAGCTCCACTCACAACACCACCTATGGCTACCTCATAATTACCACCACCTACTGTGTTCTTCCATCAAACCACCACAATTCCTAAATCATCACCACCGTTGGCTTCATGACCTTTGGATACCCACAGTGAGCCTCTGTTACCGCTTAGCGTTAGAGAATGTTTTCTCCCAGAGTCATCAGATCCATACATGCATGCCATGCATATTGATTTTCAGCCAGGACCTCGGAAGAAGGTCGATGCCAGATGTTGGTCATTTCTATTAATAGTCATGCGCCGATGGAGATCCAAGGAAGGAACTCCAAGCACTGTTGAGCTCAGGGAAAGCTCAATGATACACCAGCTAGAGTCCTCCTTGTGGCAGGAGAGCCAGTGCATCGATCCATTCCTCTATTGGCAGCCAGACTTGTTAGACATGAGGACCAGCTGAGCGAGAACATGGCACACGTTGATGAGATACCCCTGGTCAGGATCGAGAGTATAGAGGATGAGGTTGAAAACCTCATGGTCGGTCGCTACTCCTTGGACAGTGTGTTTGATATGATGAGTACCCAGATCGTGGAGATGAGAGAGGCTATCACATACCTGACCCAGAGACTCGAGACTGCTATGCAGGAGGCCAGTGTTCTGAGAGAGACTGTTTCAGGTAGAGAGAGGGTTTTGTATCACGAGCTTGCATCTGTTCATGCCTATACAACCATCTTGGAGTAGATATTAAACGATCTCCAAGCTAGAGACAGAGCTCGGGAGCAGCAGTTCGAGGAGTTATCAGCTTTGGTCAGCGAGCTACGCCATCGCCAGGAGGACACACCAGGCGACTCATAGATCAGGGACATCTTTATTATAGCTTAGTATCATAAAGCCCGCCATATGTGGCATTAGTATGAGGGCTTGTATCTTTTGGTTTGTAAAAACTATGGAACAAGGATATTAATGTTGTATCATTTGGTGATGAACTTATGCTATGTACCGATGTTTATCTATGATATCGTGGTTGTATTCTCATATTCTTGTGTGTTGTGATTTCATCATTCATCGATTATATAAACCGAGCTAATCATTATGTTCTTATATATGTTATGATTTTGTTGTGACAAATCATGATTGACTTATTCCTGCTTATGAAGATACCATTCCATTGATTTGAAGTGGTGATCTTGACTATTATGATATTTATAATATGTAATCACTTGTATTATTATCGATGATTCTAAATTCTGGTGTTTATCTCTTGGTAATTTTAGAAAAATGGTCAAGAAGAAAGCTACCTCATCTGCTACCATTACTCCAACCGCTGTTCGAAAGATAGTCGCTGACAGTGTTAGCACTGCCATCACCAAACATGCTGCTGAAGGTGCTAAAGTTGAAGCCGCACGCATTGCTGAAGCTGAACGTGTTGCCCAAGCGGCACGTGAAGCCGAAGCTGCTGCAAGAGAAGCTGAGATTGCACGAGAAGCTGAAGTTGCTCAAGAAGCTGAAGTTGCACGTGAAGCTGAGGCTGCATGTGAGGCCGAGGCTGCCCGCATTGCTGAAGCTGCACGCGTTGCTATAGCAGCACGTGTCATTGAAGTCGCAAATTCCAATGACACTGACAATCAGACCAACCAAAGTGAGTCTCCTGTAGCATGCAAATGTAGCTACAAAGGATTCATGAACTGCAAGCCTACCTTCTTTAAGGGAACTGAAGGTGCTATTGGTCTTTATCATTGGTTTGAGAGATCAGAAATTGTATTCCCCCTAAGTGACTGCACACATGATTGCAAGGTCAAGTTTGCAACTGGAACTTTGCTAGAATATGCATTGTCTTGGTGGAAAGCTCATGCTCAACCGATTGGAATGGAAGAAGCTTGTAAGATTTCCTGGTCCGATCTGAAGCAACTGTTGATGAAACAGTACTGTCCGAGAACTGAAATCAAGAAACTAGAGGATGAATTTTACCACTTGTCTGCTAAGGGTAGTGATCTCTAGACATACCTCAAAATATTCCATGAGCTGAGAGCCATGTGTCCTAACATGTTTCCCACAAATGACAAGCTTTTGGAAAGTTTGATCGGGGGTTTACCCCGAAGTATTGAAGTAGATGTCATCGCTTCTAAACCAAAGACTATAGAAGAAGTTGTCACTGTATCCCACCGTCTCATGGAACCAATTCTGAAGCTTGGAACTTCTCAAAGCTAGAATGACAACAAAAGGAAGTTTGATGACCGAAGGAACATGAACCCCAATCCTCATCAACCCAACAACTCATCTTAATTCAACAACAACCGAAACAACAAAAACCGGAACAACAACAACAACAATCAGTACCATCAGAGCATGAACCACCATCACAACCAATAGAACAGAAGACAAGAAGCCGCAAGGGCTTATGCTGCTACACCCACAACAGGTAGGGGATATGCCGGACCTCATCCCCTGTGCAATAGATGCATGTTGTACCATTCTGGACCATGCACTGTAAAGTGTGATAAGTGCAACAAAGTGGGTCATCAGGGTAGGAATTTTTGAAACCTTGCAAATGGAAACAACATGCCGTTGGCAAATATAAGTTGTTATGGATGTGGAGAAAAGGGTCATTTCAAGAACCCGTGCCCAAAGAGGAACGCCGCTCAAAATAACAATGCGCGTGCAAGGGCACATGTGTTAGGAGATGGAGATGTTCCATTAAACCTTGACGTCGTAACGGGTACATTTTTACTTAACAATCATTCTGCAAAACTCTTGTTTGATTCTGAAGCCGATAAGAGTTTTGTATCTACTACCTTTGCACCTTTACTTGAAATTGCCCCAATTACCTTAGACACAACCTATGAGATAGAACTAGCCGATGGAAAGATAATAGGAACCAATACCGTAATCCGCAATTGCCCTATGCTTTTGCAAGACCAACCATTCTTTATAGATCTTTTGCCGATTAAGCTTGGTAGTTTCGAAGCAGTAATTGGCATGGATTGGTTATCTAAACACCGTGCTAGGATTGTATGCGACGAGAAGACTGTTCATATTCCAATCAATGGTGAAACCTTGGTTATCCACGGGGATCAAAGTAAGAAGTACTTGAGCATCATATCCTATGTCAATTTTATAAAGTACATGGAAAAAGGATGTTATGCCTTCTTAGCTCAGGTAACGAAAAAGAAGTCCGAAGAGAGGCGACTGGAGGATGTGCCTGTAGTTAAAGAATTCCCTTAAGTATTCCCAGAAGATTTACCTGGTCTTCCACCTGCCCGACAAGTCAAATTTCAAATTGATCTAGTGCCTGGAGCTACACCCGTAGCACGAGCACCCTACCATTTGGCACCATACGAAATGCAGGAGTTATCCAAACAACTGCAAGAACTATCAGACAAAGGATTCATTCGACCGAGTTCCTCGCCTTGGGGAGCACCGGTTTTGTTTGTCAAGAATAAAGATGGGTCTTTTCGAATGTGCATCGATTATAGAGAATTGAACAAGCTCACAATCAAGAACCGATATCCTTTGCCTAGGATTGATGATTTGTTCGATCAGTTACAAGGATCGAGTGTATACTCGAAAATTGACTGAAGATCAGGATACCATCAGCTAAGGGTGAAAGAAGAAGATATTCCAAAGACCGCATTCCGAACTCGCTATGGTCATTATGAATTCCAAGTGATGCCATTTGGTCTAACCAATACGCCTGCTGTATTTATGGACCTAATGAATAGGGTCTATAAACCTTGGATAAATTTGTCATTGTGTTCATCGACGATATTCTGATCTATTCTCGTGATAAGGACGAACATGCGGAACATCTGAGAACTATCTTGAGATTACTCAAAGATGAAGAACTGTACGCTAAATTCTCCAAATGCGATTTTTGGATCAAGACAGTACAATTTCTTGGTCATGTGATTGACAGTCAAGGCATCCATGTGGACCTAGCAAAGATCGAATCAACTAAGAATTGGACTACCCCAACCAACCCCACCGAGATCCGCCAATTTTTAGGTCTCAACGGTTATTACCGGAGATTTATCAAAGGTTTCTCGAAGATAGCCAAACCATTGACGGAGCTAACCCAGAAAACGAAAAAGTTTAAATGGGGAACCGATCAACAATCAGCTTTCCAACTCCTTAAGCAAAAGCTTTGCGAAGAACCAATCTTGGCTTTACCCGAAGGAGTAGAAGACTTTGTGGTATATTGTGATGCTTCACACTTAGGTTTAGGCGATGTTCTAATGCAAAGGAACAAAGTAATTGCTTACGCCTCCTGTCAACTCAAGACTCATGAGAAAAATTATACCACTCATGATCTATAACTAGGAGCCGTTGTGTTTTCTCTTATGTTATGGAGACACTATTTGTATGGATCTAAATGCGTAGTGTACACTGATCACAAAAGCCTTCAACACATCTTAGATCAAAAGGAACTGAACATGCGCCAACGCTGATGGATAGAATTGCTCTGTGATTATGTCTGTCGGAAAGGAAAATGTCATGGCAGATGCCTTGAGTATAAAAGATCGCCTAAGCCGCTTAGAGTGAGATCCTTGGGAATGGTAATCAATTCACCCCTTCTATCGAAAATTCTTGAAGCTCAGATCGAAGATCTTAAAGAAGCAAAAAGGCCAAATGAGAAGATTTATGGCATGCCGGAGAACGAAAATGGATTTGTGAAAAGATCAGATGAAACATTGTATTTCAAGGATCGAAGTTGGATTCCAATTTACGGAGGTATCTATGAGCTCATCATGTATGAATCTCATAAATCTAAGTACTCCATCCATCCCGGTCCTAACAAGATGTATCAAGATCTTAAACTTCTATACTGGTGGCCAAATATAAAGGCCAATATCCTTGAGTATGCTGGAAAGTGTCTAACATGCTCAAGAGTCAAGGAAGAACATCAGAAACCATCCAGATTGTTAACTTAACCAGAAATTCCCGTTTGGAAATAGGAAAGAATTACAATGAACTTCATTACTAAACTGCCAAAAACTTCTAATGGTTTTGACACCATATGGGTCATTGTTGACCGTCTTACAAAATCAGCTCATTTCTTGTCTATCAAAGAAACTGATGAAATGAGTACACTTGCTCGGTTGTATCTGAAAGAAATCGTTTCTCGCCACGGGGTACCA
The DNA here is from genome assembly GCA_019973895.1 of Chrysanthemum seticuspe. NCBI lineage: Eukaryota > Viridiplantae > Streptophyta > Magnoliopsida > Asterales > Asteraceae > Chrysanthemum > Chrysanthemum seticuspe. The sequence goes on along the minus strand of BPTQ01000003.1, from coordinate 17,266,702 downwards.
ATTTCTATCATATCTGATCGTGATAGCCGATTTACCTCAAGATTCTGGCAAACACTCCAAAAAGCTATGGGTTCCCAATTGGATATGAGTACCGCCTACCACCCTCAAACAGATGGACAAAGTGAAAGATCAATCCAAACCTTGGAAGACATGCTGAGAGCATGCGTGATCGATTTCGGAAAAGGATGGGATAAGCACTTACCTCTGGCAGAATTTTCTTACAATAATAGCTATCACGCCAGCATCAAAGTAGCTCCATTCGAAGCGCTTTATGGATGAAAGTGTCGATCACCCGTTTGTTGGAGAGAAGTTGCAGAGGTACAACTTACTGGCCCTGAAATTGTTCAAGAAACAACTGAGAAAATAATGTAAATCAAGCAACGTCTACAAGCAGCTAGAGATAGACAAAAGAGCTATGCTGATGTCAGAAGAAAACCCATGGAATTCCAAGTAGGAGACCGAGTAATGCTAAAAATATCTCCTTGGAAAGGAAGGTCAGATTTGGAAAAAGAGGAAAACTCAAACCCCGATACGTAGGACCGTTCAAAATTCTGAAAAGAGTTGGTCCAGTGGCGTATAAGCTCGAGCTTCTGGAAGAGCTCAGTCGGGTACATGATACTTTTCACATTTCAAACCTTAAGAAATGTCTATCCGATGAAACCCTTGTTGTTCCTCTAAAGGACATACAACTCAATGACAAACTTAGCTTCATAGAAGAACCCGTTGAGATCATGGACATGGAAGTCAAAAGGCTAAAGCAAAGCCGCATTCCTATTGTTAAAGTTTGGTGGAATCATAAGAAAAAAGGTTCCGAGTACACCTAGGAGCGCGAGGATGTAACGCGTACCAAATATCCTCACCTGTTCACCGAATCACCCACGAAAACCTTTGCGAGTTAAACCGCGGGACGCGATTCTCTTAAGGGGTAGGTACTGTAAGCTCCCAAAAAATTTCATATGTCATTAACTAGTAATCATGAATAAAGCACTGATCATAGAGCCATGAAATTTTCTTGACATCATTTTTGCATATCATTTGGCAAATGCATAGTAAAACGCGAATCTAATGCTCAAAATTACACCGTTGTAACCCGATCAAAATTTCTTCGATCTTGATAATATTAATTCTTTAAATTATATAAATAAATTATAAAAAATAAATATATAATAAAATCTTTATTTTTTATTTATTTATTTAGAGCCGGGCCAAGCCCAAGCCCAACTCAACTCGATTTTTCCTTTTGGGCAATCGTCCCATCCGATCCAATTCCAAACCCAACCCAAACCCTTTTATCCTTGGGCCTAACCGGTTACAATTCAGCCCAAACACACCTAGTAATAATATTTGTAATACAAATTGGTCACATGAAAATTTGTGTTATGTCTCTAAGTTGCTGTGAAGGTGTCGAGCAACCAAAACCAAAACAAATTAGCATATCAAACCTTGGTCCTTACTTGTTTGTGTGTGTGTGTAAAAGAAGAGACAACACACCCAAGTAAGCCACCCTAAGGCCTAAGATAATTTAATAATCCCCTAATCCCCCTTTGACTACCTTTGACTCTTTTACCCAAGAGAGCATATGTCTCTCATGCCAAATTTCGACATGACTCGACCTCAACATGCCCTATTTTGCAGCTGCCATTCGAACATGCCTCAACCAAACAAATCCCATTTTTGCTTTTCTTGGGAACAAGTGATATCAAGCATAAAATAATCAAAGCACCATGCTTAGTTCATATTTATATAGCACACACTCAAACACATTCAAAACTCACAAACAAATCACAACACACCTCTCACTCATAACACAATTCGTCAACCTGTGGAAGTCGGGTATAAGGAACGCAGGGTTCTCTTGGTCACATTCATCTTTCTCTCGATTCATCACCACTCAGTTGTGTGTTGTAAGTCTTTTCATTTTATTTTCAAAGTTCTTTTAACTCGTTATAAGTTTCATATCACACGTATAAGTGATCAGTGCACCATAAAGATCAAGCGTATAAAACATTTTAAAAACTAACGAAACACTAGCAACAAAATAAACCAAGTTATACATGTTTATGATCGCTAAACTTATATCATATGGCTCATACAATAATATAAACCATTTTTATATGTTTTCTCTAAGAACCTAAACTCTCGTTGTCCTTATATCTTAAATATATGTCATGACTACAATTTTTGAAACGTCATATTTTACTTGTTTTGTTATATGGAACAATAGCAACATAATAGACCAAATTCACAACACTATAAACGATCTTAGGAACCTTTTAACCCCCCTCCTTGTCGCGTATTTCTGCCTAACCAAACGAAACCCATGTTGGGCCTCAAGGCCCAAACATATGCAAACCATGGCCCAATGATCGTTACCCAGCCCATTCATAAGAAAAATAAGTTTATAAGCTTCTAATAAGCTTGAAATAAGCTTTTGCAAAAGTTAAATAAGCTAACACTAAGTCGAAAAGTATTTTGGACTAAACTTGCAAAACATTTGCTTTTCGGGATAAAAATGTAAGGTTTTAGGGTAAGAAATGAATATTTTCTAAAGATAAAGGGTTGTTTTATACGTTAAAATGAATGCATGAAAAGTCAAGGGTATGTTATGTAAGTTTTTGAAAGTTAAAGGTTACTTTTGTACGTGTTACGCATGCATGGTAAAAGTCCGGGGTGTAAATGGTAAATATGGCAAACTTAGTTTAAAAGGAAATAACGGTTTTGTGTTAAAAATGTAAACTTGGAAACCTTGGGAACCAAAAATGTAAAATTCGACTTTTTGAAATATTTTTTGTAAAAACAGTTTTATAGAGGGACTAAAACTGTCAATTCTGGAAATTTTGAGTACAAAATACTTTTGGGTATCAAATCTCATTTTTCCAAAGTTTGGGGGCCAAACTTGTACATTTTGGAAAATATTTAGAAAACATGTAAATTTATAACGTGATACGCTTACGCAGCGCGTTCGGGGTCAAAGGAACTTCCTTTTCGTCGAGCAAGTTTTTCAACACCCTAGGCAGTGAACCTAATCGTTGTAGTGTAGTATTAGGGTAAGCCACGGGAATTGATATCGTTCTCTAGGGGAATATGAATGCTAGTGAGAAGTTACTACGCTAAGGTTGGGGTTGAGGAAGATTATTTTTTATCTTTTTATGTTTTTTTAGGAAATGGAAAGGTACGAATCTCGGGGTTTGGATTTGGGGGTTGGTATTTCTACCGATTACTTCTACTATCTAATTATCTAATTAACTAAGGTGAGGGTAATCTATGTCTAATTATTGTGTGCTCGTATGATGATTTAAAGATGTGTTTACTTAGGTTTTATTACTCCTTAATTATCTCCTATTGATGGTTGAATTGTCACGTCCTTATTCTTAATCGCGTTGTGTGTCTAAGGTCGTAGGGTATGCGTTTATCCCTAACTCTTTGAAACTACCAAAGGTTTTCGCCTACAAAGTCTCTAGGATTTATAAACTCTAACTCTAAGGTACTCTTCGGATGGTTTAGCCTACAACAACCCTAGGCGCTATAAACTAAGGTTCACAAAGATTAATCAAGCATTAACTACACAACGGATGACCTATCGCATTACTAGATCATTAACAATTAAGATAAGAGACAACCAATCAATATTCAATAATTAAGTTTCATATTCCCTAAGCAAACACACAAGTAAATTAGCCGGACATGGAGAACATGCAAGCATACACACAAGTAATTGAAGACATAATTAAATTAATGAAGTAAAATACTTATCTTGATGTAAGATAGGGTTTGGAACCCTAAAATACTGTACAAGACAGCCTTGGTTCGGTTTAGGTTTTTACTCCAAAAGACTACACACTGAAAACTAAAAAATTCGGATTCGATATATAAGATTACATTCGCGACGGCGTTACCCTTTAATTTGTGACGCCGTCGGGTTGCCGTCATTAGGGTTTCGTCTTGGCCACGTTAGTCTTGCGACGGCGTCACCTTATGCTTGTGACGCCGTCCCCTTCAGTCTCTGACGCCGTCTGGATCAAATCTAGGCCGTCTGAGTTGCGACGACCTACTTTTTTAAAGCCTGACACCGTCACTTGTAAATAAGCAATTTGGCTACTGAGCCGTCACAAAAGTGATGCGACGACGTCGCATATAACACCTGACGCCGTCCCCTTCAGTTCCAGCAGTCTGAGTGGCTCGATTCTTGACTTTGGCCATTTTCTTCGTGTATTCGCGCCTTTTCGTCCGAATAAGTGTGATTCCAGCATTTTGCCTTCAAGATACCTAAAAATTGAAAAGGAACGATATTAAGTAATAACGGATACAAAAGTGATCAAATAAGGGCTTAAACGACCCCTCAAAAAGGTACATTTTAAAAACCTTATCAAATATCCCTACACTGGGTATTTGCTTGTCCTCAAGCAAATGTGCTTTTAACCAATTAATTTATAAGTTAGGGGTCATGAAGCATTGGATTAAAACAATCCAGAACACATATAAGCCCCGCAAAAGTCATAACAAGCACGGAAATTATATACTAGCACCTCACATGGGGTGTTTGGATACTCACATCTCTCGGGTGTATATGAAATATAACAAGTTGGAAATGGAAGATAAACACTATTAACCGGTCCTAGTACATAGATTACCATAGGCTTGAGACTAGATCAAACCTCCATCGCTTTGGTGTAAGCACCTAGGAAAGACTATCAAAGAGGTCTTTTAAAGGGTTGTAATGTTAGGCTTACGGTAGGGAAACAAAGGGTTTGGTGGGATAGGCTATTTAGTGGTGGCAAGTCAAAAATCTTTTTGTTACAAGCATGCGAAGAATGGCGTTGCTAAGCCAAAACTCGACACTCTAGACTCTAGATAACTGGAACAAACAAACATAAATTAAAGATAGATGCAAGATGGTAGCCCGTATGTTTTTTTTTGGAACACTCTATTCTTTTTCTTTTTCACTTTTTCTTTTTTTTTCAATTTTTTTTTCATACACTTTTACTTTACCATCCTCTACGGTACAATCAAAATGATAGGGATTTATAGGCACATCCCTACACATGAGTTTTTATTACTCTAACACTAATTTGACCCGAATTGAAAAGATCAAAACATTTGGAGTACATTATTACGCAAATAAAGGGAATTTGAATTTAACGTTCCCTTCCCGTCATTTCATAAACTTTAACTTTTCCCATGAGTCCCAATCGTCCCAAAACTGTGTACAAAGGAAATGACTCGACTTAGAAACTTATGGAAGCAACTAGATAATTGAACTAAGGGTTTTTAGGGTGATAACAATAATGCACTAAAAGTGAGTGCATAAAAGGTAGGCTAAGGCGATTTGGGTGTACATTTGGGGGTGGGGTGTAAACAATGCTCTTCATTGATATTCCGGAAAACCGAAACATCACGAGAACCGCGAAAAGGATAGGCTCTGAGGGGTTAACTAGGGGTATCGTGTAATAAGGATGAGTACAACGCAAAGGTGTGGGGGAATTACTCAACCGATGTGGAAGAAGTAATTATATTACGGGTATCAAACAAGGGTTATCCTAATGCCTCTTATCATTTAGTTATTCCTAACTACACAAGTGTAGTCTTACTAGCGATCTCTGGATGCATCACAAAACAAGTTCTAGAATCTAATATACTACCGGTTCACACACTAAGCATTAAAGATGAATGCTTTAATTCCTACTAATCTAAGGGCAATCCTCACATTTTGGGTGGAATTTAAGTGGTAAAGGGTTTTTGTGCTAGTCTTATAACTTCCTATCCGTGAGACGCTTTTGTTAAGACTAATGGCCCACTCCTATATGTCATGAAAATTTTTAAATTTAGTGCCAAAATTACCCTAACTGACATTTTCTCATGGTTTATTACACAAATGCAATTGGACAAAGCAAATAATCAAGGATAAGCATAGTTTCAAAGTTCCCATTTTATTTTCCCTCGCTACACTTAAACTGAAAATTGTCCCCAATGTTCCCTGAAAGTATCAAAGTTATGATAATGGAAGGTAATAAAAGATGAAAGAAACTAGTACTCCCTTGATTAGCTCGGTAGGATCCGTGTAAAGTGGTGGTTACATCTTTCTTCAAGAAGAACGTTTGCGTGAAAAGCTCCTTCTCATCTTATGTATCTCCTTCTTGATAAATTAAACCTGCACACTAGAAGAAAACAAACGAAACCTTCGCGTAAAATCAGCGGTAATAATATATATAAGACTCTACTAAACTAGGATATAATGCTTGTGGAATGGATGTTTACAGAATTTCTGGAAAATTAAGACCTTGAAAATTCCCAAAAATTATAAGTAGCTCAGAAAACGAGAAAAAGTAATCAGTTATTTTTGCTCCTTCCTGACGCCGTCAGGTTGCGATCCTGACGCCGTCAGGTTATCCTGACAAAAACTGGTCTGCGCTTTTCTGGAAAAAATTCTGGAAAATTTACATCTTTAGAATCTGGAAAAATTTTCTGCAAAACATCCATTATGACTCGATACAAGCATTTGACTCGAGCAAACACACATGTATATCTTTTAATTAATTGAAATTCTCATGTTTACGTTTCTTTTGAAAACGTGTGTAATCCTCCCTACACTTACCCTTTATGTATAATACCTTTATATGTAATTAAGACGAGGTTAAAGACAAAATAAAGCATTTTTACAAATTTAAACATGAGAATAAACAACCAATAAAAGATATATGACACAAACAAGCAAACAATTAAGTATGGGTTGCCTCCCACGAAGCGCTTTTCTTTATTTATGAGTCTTGTAGCTAGACTCGTAGTCGTGCCCTTACGTTGTCTCGTGCACGCTTACATGCTCATACTTAAGCCATTCCAATGTTCTCTCATTCTTTTTGTAATCATCTCCTAACTATAGGCATTTTTTGTAATACCTCTTAGTTTTCTCATATGGGTACCTAAGGCCACTTTGCTTATCCCTTTCACTAAGCAATGGAATAGGGGTCATTCTATTACACGCCTCAATATCCTTATGTTTAAACCTAGGACGAGCACGTGGCATTTGGTAGATAAAGTCTTCAACTTCATCAGAGAATGTAATTAGACCATCAATCATCCGTTCATTCAACCTAGTCATTCTTTTGAAAGGTTTTCCAAAAATTACTTGAGTGAGGTCCTTATCAATAAATTCTCCTAAGTCTTCTAAGACCATGAACTCTACCAAATAAGCAAAACTTCCAACAAACACGTGCAAATGAGTGACTGCTTCAACAACATTGTTCCCTTGATAAGTTAACTCATTGATCTTGATTTTATTGTATAAGTCCCTTGAGATTAAGTTCAAAGGCAAGAATGAATTCAAGTAAGCATCGAACCCTTCTAATCCTATTTTGCAAGGGAATTGCATGTTAAAGGGACCATCTTTCTCAATTCTACACCTGGGGTCAAAACATTGGGAGGGGTCTTCTTCCATTTCAAAACTAACTTCATCGATGACCTCCCCGTTGTCAAGTGCTTCACCATAATCAAATTCCTCATCGGAATCTGAGTCATAGAAAGGACTTTGTTGTTGCCAATATATCTCATTATGCCCTAGGTGATTTCCAAAATGGTGAACGGGTGAAGGGTTTTGTGGGATTGCGTTCTCAAATTCGGGATAGGGAACGGGTAGTGTGAAGAATCTTTGGCGGAAGACACGTATCACGGTGAGTGATGGATTTTACGAACAAAGGTCACAAAGAAGGGGGATAGACTACGAGGAAGCTAACAAATGAGAAAAAATTTACTTGATAGGAATCAAGCAAAGAAACCTGTAGGATATTGGATTTCACATACACATCTAACCATAACACAAGTAGGCGTATAAGTGGAATTATAGAGAGAGAAAGTTAGAGGTTTAGGGAACTTTAGTGAGAGAAAGAAAATTCTTATTATGAGCTCCAACACTCTACCTTGGAAGGTAGAGAGTATTTATAGTCTTACAATAAAATGCCACACAACGGGCTGTGGATCAGGCATACAGTGGGTAAAGACCCGTCCGTCCTCCACGGTGTTACTTAACTAAATACTACTTAACATAAAAGAACTACGACTACGAGCTTTCTAACGATTACATATACTTGAGGTGACCGACTCTTTAATACCTGGAATTTCTAATTCCTAACAATCTCTCCCTAAGGGAGGTCACCTCAAACATATACTACAATTACATTGAATACAATCAGATATTACATTGACAATTGTTCTTGCATTCTTGATGTAGTACTTAGCTCCGAAGCTCGTAGTCATTGATTCCACTCATTGCATGTTTGGTTAATCCAAGTGGAGGTCTTTTACTGATCCACGTGATAATAATTTGAAGCCAGCTTTTGAGATCATCAGCTAACAAAAATATCTGAGATATCCATTGTGGTGTTGGTATTATGTAATGTTGTGACTTTTGGACCGACATGCTCACATTCTGGATCATGATATCTTCTCATCAGAGTAGCGGAAGCATTCGTTGATTCATGATATTGGCCGCAGCGTAGCAGAAGCATGGAGTGAAAATATTAGAGTCATTGATGCACTAATCATGATTTCTTTTGAGATGAATGTGTTAAGTGAGCATGTGGCTATGGATTGACCGCTTCATTCTGATCAGCTGCAAACGTAGGACGTACCTGCATATAACAGTTAGCAATAAATCGCACGAAAGTGTCTTTGAACACTTTCGTTGAATTGAGGTACACGGCCCACGGTTCCCCGTTGATCAGTACAAGTACTGCCTGTGATCAGGTATAATTCCGAAGAATTTCCTTGACAGGGTTTCGCAGCTGCTCTAGCTGTTCTCAAACCGGAACGTCTCAAAGAAGACAACACGGAGTGAGTGAACCAGCGAATAGAAATTCACTGATTGATGAAAAGAGATTTGAAAAACAATCGTGTATCGCACAATAGAAATTGTTTTTGCAATACAACAAAGGTTTTAATGAAATTCAATTATCAATCATAAACACCTTTTGATTTGAAATATTCGTACACGGTCAATGTGCTAAAGAAAAGAGGTTTTAAGCACAATGACCGGTTTTTCAAAGGTATCCGTCAATCCATAACCTGAACCAGGATTGATTCAAAAGATTGAATCGCTCCATTGTTTCTGTTCAGTTGTCACATGGTTGAACTAATTGATAGATCTCACATGCCACCTACCAGGAGCTTGTTTGATGTTGGCTCCAGAAGGCTTTCCATCTTCAATGTGAATATGTAAACACATCACTCAGATGTTCTGGCAATACCACAAGGATAATGCGTAGGACTCAAGATATAATCTCTCTTTCCACATTGTGTGAAACAGAGAGTCTTCATTGAAAGTGTCCTAATGAGATTTATTGATGATATCGTGGCTCTAGACTCAATATGTGCATATTTGGATCCTGTGCCGGAGACTAGGGAGAGGGTCTCCTTCTTCAATATCAACAATCTCTAAGAGAAAGTCGATAGATTATGTAGGTTCCCCGTGAGAATGAAACAAGCCCTTTTAAGAGGAACTTGAGTAGCTTGGGAAGTTAGTGCAGTGCGTCACTGGGTCCATGACGTCTTGTCTTCAATACCGATGTTACCATCAGTAGCATATGAATTGAACCCGGTTTCTGCCCTAAGGTTGAAAATATGGAGGGCTATTTGTTTTCACCCTTTTCTCATTCAATTCTTTTTAATTTTTCAACCCCTTCAGTGTTTACCGAGACTTCATAGCAAGAACCTTGTTGGATTTGTTCCAGTACTCGCTCTGTCTCAGTCCGCACTCTTCCCATATCTCACTTTTCTCCTTTTATCATCATACCTAAGGACTTCTACACTAACTAGTGGATTGTCCCTGGGTAGATCCCTCCGGTTCTGGCGGATCATGGGAACAAATACCTAACCTTATCATCCTTATATCACCGTACATAAAGTAAATTTGGTCGGTCTATTTGGTATTGTTCATCTGCCATTTGAACCAATTGAAAACCATTTGAAAAATCAATCCAGATACTTGTGATATATTATCAAAACATTTTGTACCTGAATTGTTTTTGATATTTTTAGAACAAGTGCTCCCCCTCAACATGTGCATCAAATGTTTGAAATTGTTTTGCACACGGAGGCAAGAGGAAGAATTAACTTCTTTGATTACCATTTTCTAAAAGATATCAACCTCACTTCCCTGATCAAATCAAGTAGATAAAGCATTTTGGGGAAGGATGAGATTTTCATAATTTTGCTCCCCCTCAATATGTGTTTGAAAAGAGTTTTGCACATACTAGAGGGAACCTGCACATTGAGATAAGTGATCACGTTTCAAATCATAGGTTTAAGATAGATGCTCCCCCTCAACATGTGCATGGAAAATTTGAAATCGTTTGTCACATGTGGGAAGGAGAGCTTGTACATCGTTATAAAAACATTTACCGAATTATCAGTTTAAATCCAATTTAAATCACACATTCTCCCCCGATCACAATTATCAAATCATTTGAGATTTGTGATCTCTTATAGATTTAAATTGATTTTGAAAGGTTTTAAGGAGAATTGTGACTTGATTATGAAAGCGTTTTAACTGATAAGGATCGGATTTTATGACTTTAAACTCCATTGATAAAACATGCATGAATATCTTTTGAAAAACAATTGAATGCCAAATAACTTTTTAATTTAATTGAAATCATTCTCCCCCTCAATCAATGACATATGTTGTTGATTGAGAGATTGATATTTTGACAAATAAGTCTAGATGATTATCAAAAATAGAGACTGAGTTATTTTTCAAAGCAGTTAGTTTTCAGCAGATAAATGTTTATAGAATCAGAGCATGGAATTTTGAAAATATGATAAACAATGGCTCTGTTCTTTCTTTAAAAAGCGGGTTACTGCCTGAAATGACAATAAACCATTTTTCTCTTTCTCTCAAAAGTAATTTTTTTTTTTTTTTTTTTTTTTTTTTTTTTTTTTTTTTTTTTTTTTTTTTAAGAATTTGAACAACATCTAAAGTCCCGTGTCATTCTTTGAATGACAGCACAAAGACCGTAGATATAGTCGAACCGGGAAAGAAAAAAATATAACAAATTGACAATATTTTTTGAAGATTTTTCGAATTTTCCAGATTTTTAGGGATTTTGAAGGTTTTATATTTTTCTATTTGATTTTTGAGGGTTTTATATTTTTGTATTTTTGATTTTCGAATAGATATATACAAGAGATAGATGAGCATAGACCTTTACTCCTCGTCTTCCTCCTGAAGACGTTTGAGTGTTTCTGGTTGAAGGCTTTTCAAGCCTAGTCGTGGAAGTATGAACTCAAAACGTTCTCTTGGAAGAGCTTTGGTGAAGATGTCTGCTAACTGATATTCAGACCTCACAAAATAGAGTTCCACCACACCTTTTTCCACTTGTTCCCTGATGAAATGATGTCGAATGTCGATATGCTTAGCTCTTGAGTGTTGAACGTTATTGCATGAAAGAGCAATGGCACTTTTATTATCACAGTACAGAGGGATTTTGTTAAATACAAAGCCATAGTCAGTTAATTGAGATCTCATCCAAAGGATTTGAGCACAACAAGATGACATGGCTATGTATTCTGCCTCTGTAGAGGAAATAGAAGTACTCATTTGCTTCTTTGAAGACCAGCTCACAAGCTTATCACCCAAAAACTGAGCACCTTGATCTGCGCAAAACCAGTCAAGTCAAACAGACTTAAAACAGCTCAGACACAAATGCAATTAAGATCAGAGGAATATAGGGAATTCCTGGGTCGTTAAGTCCCACGGAGGATGAATTGGTGTTTAAAACAACTTCAGATGATAGAATGATCACTAAGGATAGTGATCAGTAAGGATATCGATGGAAAATTACCTAAAGAAAAGATTTACAAATAACAGCGACTTAAATGCAAATTAAAAGATTAAAAAGTTAAAATCTATTAAATAAACGCTATCACTATTTTTAAAGATCGATGAACGTTTATTTTATAAAACCTAAAACGTACGTTTAAATAAAATTACGTAAACGTACAGAATAAAAAGTGAGTTTTAAAGAAATAAAAGAGCTACAAATATGAAAATGATATTTTAACAATCCTAATAATAAAATAAAATTATTAGAAAAAGAAAATTATTTTTACAACTATTTATTTATTTATTATTAATTAAAAACTATTTATTAAGTATTTAAATTGCACTAAAATACAAGAAAATACAAAATTAACCTAGAAAAATGAAATTATAACTTAGAAAAGTCTACAATATGATAAAACTTATTTTAAAACTAAAAATATATTTTTTAGACTTATTATGTATTTATTATTAATTTAAAACTATTTAAAACTAATTAAAATGCTAAAAAATAATTTTTAAACTAAGAAAATTATGGAAAAATACTTTTTATTACTTTTATATTTATCTTAACCTAAGAAAATTGAAAAATCATTTTTTTGGACTTTTTATAATTTATTTGTATTAAAAGCTATTTAAAAATACCTAAAAACTAATTTAAATTAAGAAAAATAGCAAAACAACTTGGAAAAATCTGAAAATTTCAGGAAAAGTCTATTTTAATATGTAGAATCTAGGAAAAATAGAAAAACATGGTCTTGTGTAGAGAAATAAGCTACTGCAGTTGTAACTGCTTAATAATAAGCACTTGAAAAAGCTAAATGTTAACCAAAGACCACCAAACTGATAAGGCAGCTATAATAAGCTAAAAGAACTTAAATGGAACAAGTTTCAACAAGCTTAAACCTTTGGAATACCAATTGATCAGATTTGATGTATTGAGCTTTTTGAACAAAAACAGAAATTGGTAAGCTACTTTGAGCTTATGAACAGAACACAGAATAAGCTAAAGCTGAAAAACAATTAATGGAACTTGCATAAGACCTGGTTGAGAGTATATAAACCAAAACTCAGACCTTGATGAGCTCTTATGAGCTTGTAAGAAGCTTTTGCAAAACCTGTCAATCCACTGAGTAAAACTCAGTATATACTGAGTTACTTGGGTCAAAATGAAAAGCTCAAGCAGGCCTGGTAAATAAGCTCAAAATGGAAATTTTTAACTTGGATCTTGAAAAGGACCAGGTTAACTGTCTTAGAACCAAAAATCAGAGGTTGGGGTCAACTAATAAGTTCTGTAGAAGCTTATGTTTGAGCTATAAAAACTGGTGCACAGGACACTATATTGAAATGGTGAGAAAAATAAGCTAAACAAAAAGCTATCAAATAAGCTGTAAATGAAAAATAGGAACTTGTAACCTTGAGACAGCTTGGTTGGCTTCTCAAAAAGCCAAAACACACATGATAATGATCACTAATAAGCTCTATAAGAGCTTATGAACTTGACTGTAAAAACTGTGCACAGGCACTTTTTGACTTTTTTAATGAAACACTCAGTTTGACTTTCTTGAACTTTAAAATGATTCTATGAACTGATATTAATGTATTAAAGTATATTAAGACTTGATTGATGTTTGGTAACAACTTTTTAACACAAAATTATGATCACTGATCTTAAAAATCCAACAGTTAATACATAAAATGATATTAAAAGGATTTTTGACTTTTAGGCTAATAAGAACTTGTTTTTATGACTTAAATGAGTTATTAAGACCTATTTAAACATGAGACAAGCAAAAGCAAAGGACTTCACAACCTTTAACACAGATAAACACACAAATCCAAACAACCCTTTTTCTAACTGATTTGGTACTTTTTCAAATGATTTCACTGATTCAATCCATCCAAATGATCACAGACCTAATAATATCCATAATTAGAACTAAATAAACTTTAAACAACAGCCATAACAACATACAACTTTCTAATAATGATTATGCAATTTATACTGTCAAATTAAGATTTTTACAAAATACAAAATTAAAAGAACAACCTACAGATTTTATTGATTATTTGTGATTAAATATGACCAATAAACATAATCAAACAGGAATTTAAGGTAAAGAATAACTTTGATATTGAAATGCCAAATTGATCAAAACTGCTTACAAATGACTTCCAATTGAAAACTGAGAACCAAGGTCTGAAAACACATCCTAAAGCTTCCCATGAAGCACTAATCCCAAGACCATCCACTATTTATCCTGCTCCAACCTGCTAGAACCTTGTACCATGATTTTTTATTTTTAAACTATTTAATTAGTATTTTTGTGAATTTTTGGATTTGGCTACCAATACTGCTTTTAAGGTATTTAAAAGCTTTGATAAGCTTAATGAGGAGCTTATATGTGCTTCTCAGTCCATAATAACCACTGCTAACAACATTTCAACATTCATGATATTTTTGAAATTTTGAAAATGCATAAACTGATATTGAAACTTGAAACTTCAAATTGATACTTGTAAAAAGTTTATAATACACTGGAAACTTGTAAAACAAAGCTTGAAAGCTAAAACAGATACTGAAATTTGAATTTAAGCTAATTCGACAATGGAAATTAAAAATTACACTAGATATCCATCTATGTTGCTTCCTTCTTGATATTTATTGACTTCAAACATCTCTTGTCGACCTCTGAAGATATCCCACCACATCTAGACCATTGAATTAAGCCAGATAGTCAGATATGCCACATGGCGATTTTGGCGCCATTTTTCAAAGAGTGGGTTTTTCTCATTAATTAGGGCTTGGATTGATGTGGAGGTGGAGGTGGAGTGTATTTGAGTGGGATAGTGAGGTGGAATTGGTGAGGTGGAGCTGAAACCACCACTGGTTTTGGCTAAACCAGTGTGGGAGAGATGAGTCTACAGTGCCCGCGGTATATTTTGAATTTAAAAACTGGACCGGGTAATGTATTGGGCTTGGGTTTGGGCTAGTTATTAATATAGGGTCCGTTTGGTGTAGTTAATAACCCAAGGACCAAACATGTAATTCTGCCAAACTTCAAGGGTTGAATCTGTCCATTTCCCAAAGTTCTCACAAGGGCCTATCCTGCCAAACATAATTAGTACAAGGACCACTTTGGTTATTTTCCATTTTTGCAAATCCAAGGACTAAAATTGCCAAGTTTGAAACTAGAGGGACCAAATTGTAATTTCTCCAAAGTTTTATCATAAGGACCATTTTTGTCATTTATAAATAGAACAAGGTTAAAACTTGATAATTTTCACTTTTTAAATTAACCAAGGACTATTTTTGACAATTTTCAAAGTTCAGGGACTAAAGTTGTCATTTTGTGATTTTTGAACTTTAAAGGGTTTATTTTGACAACTTTTGAATTTTATGGACCTAAAATGATATTTTGCAAGTTTTTGAATTACCAGGGACTATTTTTGACATATTTTCAAACTTGGGGGACTAAAACTGCCAATTATGCAAAATTGATATGTTTTTCATCAGATTTTGATGTTTTTGCATTTAAAACATATAAAACACTTGTTTGTGATATTTTTATCATTTTGATGTGTTTCTGAGTGTTTTCAGATGTTTTTGGCATTTTAACAGTATAAAAATGATGAGTATTTAGACACTCATCAATCCCCCACACTAAGATATTGCTAGTCCCTAGCAATGTTTTGAGAAAACATAATGGATTTTAATCTCTTTACCAAAAGCCATTACTTCTGGAGTAGCCAATTGTTTCAGTTCAAGTAAGAACTTTGGTACAATGATAACCAAATGATTTTGAGCAAATCATAAGCTGTCAACGGATTTGATTTGTCTTTACCAGAAGCCGTACCCTTCTGGACTAGCCAACTCTTAGATAAATTATCAATATTATCTTTGGTGAGTCGATTACCAATTATGGATTTTCAACTGCCTTTACCACAAGCCATAAACTTGCGGGCTAGCCAACTTTTCACTAGTTTAAAGATATGGAGAGCTGAACACCATACAATTTTAGGCAAATTGCAAGCCATAAACGGATTTGAGATATCTTTACCAAGAGCCGTTTGCTCCTGGATTAGCCAATCCTTATGTGGGTTAGACATGGCGGACTGATTACCATTTGCTGAGTAAGTGAAAAACACTTACTCCAAAAAAAAAATTTTGGCCAAAAACGGGGGAATTGGGTGGAATAATTACATGAAATTCGTGAGAATTCCCCCCCACACTTAGAAATGAATATTGCCCTCAATATTCAAAGCACCGGCGGTTATGCCGAAACAAAGAACATAAAAGGGAAATACTACGGCCATTATTTTGTTTTTGATATATACACATTTTTTTTTTTTTTTTTTTTTTTTTTTGAAAAGATTGAGAATATACAACAGTGTGGGTAGACTCCCCCACACTAGGGTGATAGAAAGGGGATAAGAAAACAGAAACATGGGTGAAAACCCATATTGTGTGTGCTACTATTTTTTGATTCCCGAGTCACTAGCTTGACTCGATCCCCGCATTCATTGGTTCATGGGGAATGTTTGTAAATCCGGGACAACCACAGGGGGAATGTCCTCTCCAAAGTAATGCTTTAATCGATGACCATTTACTTTAAAATTAGGACCATCAGGCTGAGATAACTCAATGGTGCCATAAGGATAAACCTTAGCAATGGTAAATGGACCAGACCAGCGGGACTTAAGCTTTCCCGAGAAAATCTTCAATCTTGAATTGAAAAGAAGGACTCGATCACCAACGTTGAAAACGCGGTTCTTGATCTTGGAGTCATGAATCTTCTTTGTCTTTTGCTTGTAGATCAAAGAGTTCTCATATGCTTGATCACGAAGTTCATTTAGTTCATTCATTTGAACTTTTCTGTGATCACCGGCTGTCTGTATATCGAAGTTTGCATGCTTTAAGGCCCAGTAAGCCTTGTGCTCTAGTTCAATCGGAAGATGACATGCTTTTCCGTACACTAGCTTGTATGGAGTACACCCAATTGGTGTTTTGTAAGCTGTACGAAAAGCCCAGAGTGCGTCATCCAGTTTATCCGACCAGGATGCACGATTTTCACCTACTGTCCTTTCAAGTATTCTTTTAATACCACGATTTGAAACTTCCACCTGCCCACTTGTTTGGGGGTGGTATGCAGTAGATAGACGGTGGGTAACACCATACTTTTGCATGACACGATCAAATTGGTCATTACAAAAATGTGTACCACGATCACTGATTATTGCACGAGGAGTTCCAAATCTGGCAAAGAGAGCTTTCAAAAATTTCACAACTACTCGGGCATCATTTGTAGGTAAAGCTTTTGCTTCTACCCATTTTGACAAGTAGTCAACAGCCACGAGTATGTACTTGTTACCACGAGAAGATGGAAACGGCCCCATAAAATCAATACCCCATATGTCAAATATCTCACAAACTTGAATGGCATTTTGTGGCATTTCATTCCTTTGAGATATGTTTCCATGACGCTGACAAGCATCACAAGCTTTGACAAATTCGTGGGCATCTTTATAGATTGTGGGCCAATAGAACCCGGAATCAAACACCTTTTTCGCGGTGTAGTTTGGACTATGATGGCCCCCGGTGGGTCCAGCATGGCAAGCTTTGAGAATGTCAAGAGCTTCTTGTCCATAAACACACCGTCGGATGACTTGATCCGCACAGATTTTGAATAAGAAAGGGTCGTCCCAGAAATAGTGTTTAACATCCTTGAAGAATTTATTCTTCTGCTGGGTTGACATCCCTTTCACGATGAAGTTACCCGCATGGTAATTTGCAAAGTCCGCAAACCATGGGGTAGAAGAGTTTCCACGAAAAGAAACCGCATTGAGTGTCTCGAGAGGAAATGTTTCATTTATATCCTTTTTCTCGAAAACATCTTGGTGAGGGTTTTCTAATCTGGACAGATGATCAGCAGCCAGGTTCTCAGCTCCTTTTTTATCACGTATGATGATATCAAATTCTTGGAGGAGGAGAACCCAACGAAGCAATCTCGGCTTTGCATCTTGTTTTGCAAAGAGATATTTGAGAGCCGAGTGATCCGTATACACTACACATTTGGTCAAGATTAAGTACGGCCGAAACTTCTCAAAAGCATACACCACGGCTAATAGCTCTTTTTCTGTGGTGGTGTAATGAGTTTGAGCTTCAGTCATAGTCTTACTTGCGTAGTGAATTGGCTGAAAATGCTTATTTCTTCGTTGCCCTAAGACTGCACCGATAGCAAAATCACTTGCATCGCACATTAGCTCAAAAGGTAAGTCCCAGTCGGGAGCAACGAGAATGGGTGCTTCAGTAAGCTTTTTCTTCAATGTTTCAAAAGCTATGATGCACTCGGGTGAAAAGATAAAAGGAGCATCCTTTTCAAGAAGATGGGTCATTGGCCGGGCGATTTTGGAAAAATCTTGAATGAATCTACGATAGAAACCGGCATGACCTAAAAAACTCCTAATACCTTTGACGGTAGTAGGATGAGGTAATTTAGCAATAACATCGACTTTTGCTCTATCTACCTCAATCCCGTTCTTTGAAATCTTATGGCCAAGGACTATGCCTTCTTTGACCATAAAGTGACTTTTCTCCAAGTTTAGACAAAGATTGGTGTCTTCACACCTTTGAAGCATTTTATCTAAATGGGAGAGACAAGTTTGAAATGAATCCCCAATGACCGAGAAGTCATCCATAAACACCTCCATTGTTTCCCCGATCATATCGTGGAAAATGGCCATCATACATCTTTGGAACGTGCCAGGAGCATTACATAAGCCAAAAGGCATACGTTTGTAGGCAAAAGTCCCGTATGGGCAAGTGAATGTGGTCTTCTCTTGATCCTGTGGATCAATAGGG
>BPTQ01000003.1:16974432-17247931 GCA_019973895.1 Chrysanthemum seticuspe | reverse complement strand
CAAGTAATGCCGTTTGGCTTGACGAATG
This sequence comes from Chrysanthemum seticuspe, assembly GCA_019973895.1. Taxonomy (NCBI): domain Eukaryota; kingdom Viridiplantae; phylum Streptophyta; class Magnoliopsida; order Asterales; family Asteraceae; genus Chrysanthemum; species Chrysanthemum seticuspe. The sequence goes on along the minus strand of BPTQ01000003.1, from coordinate 17,247,903 downwards.
CACCAGCCGTATTCATGGATCTCATGAATCGGGTGTGTAAGCCATACTTGGACAAGTTTGTGATAGTATTCATCGATGACATTCTCATATACTCCAAAAGCGAAGAAGAACATAAAGATCATCTGAGAACGATTTTAGATTTGCTCAAGAAAGAGAAGTTGTACGCAAAATTCTCTAAATGTGAATTCTGGATTCAGTCAGTACAATTCCTTGGGCATGTTATCGATAACACGGGTCTACATGTTGATCCCGCTAAAATTAAGGCTATCAAGGATTGGCCAACACCTACGACACCTACAGAAATTCGTCAATTTCTAGGTTTGGCCGGTTATTATCGAAGGTTTATTGAGGGGTTTTCCTCCATAGCCAAACCTTTGACTACGCTAACTCAGAAAAACAAGAAGTACATCTGGAACGAAGATGAAGAAGAAGCTTTCCAAATCCTAAAACAAAAACTTTGTAGTGCCCCTATTCTAGCTTTGCCAGATGGGATCGAAGATTTTGTAGTCTATTGCGATGCTTCGCACCAAGGATTAGGAGCCGTACTCATGCAACGAGAAAAAGTCATGGCTTATGCTTCACGACAACTCAAGAAACATGAAGAAAATTACAATACTCATGACTTGGAGTTAGGAGCAGTAGTCTTTGCACTTAAAATCTGGAGACACTATCTATACGGTACTAGATGTACTGTGTTTACCGACCACAAAAGTCTCCAACACATTCTCGATCAAAAGGAATTAAACATGAGGCAACGACGATGGTTAGAATTGCTGAGTGACTATGATTGCGACATTCGCTATCATCCGGGAAAAGCCAACGTAGTAGCAGATGCCCTGAGCCGGAAGGAAAGGGTTAAACCTCTACGAGTTCGAGCTTTAGTCCTAACCATTAACTCAAATTTCCCTGCTCAAATACTCAATGCTCAAGCCGAAGCGGTAAAACAACAAGACATTGAGAAGGAGAAATTAGATGGCATGATACAGAAGAAATTTGAAACCCGTTCTGACGGAACGTTATGCTTCCAAGGACGAAGTTGGTTACCACTTTATGGTGGTCTACGAGATTTAATCATGCTTGAATCCCATAAATCCAAATATTCCGTACATCCAGGATCTGATAAGATGTATCATGATCTAAAACTACTCTATTGGTGGCCAAACATGAAAGCCGACATTGCCACCTACGTCAGTAAATGCCTTACTTGTTCCAAAGTGAAGGCTGAACACCAAAAACCCTCCGGTCTCTTACAACAACCCGAGATTCCGATATGGAAATGGGAACGAATCACAATGGATTTTATCACTAAACTCCCAAAGACATCCAACGGTTATGACTCCATCTGGGTCATAGTGGATCGTCTCACAAAGTCCGCACACTTCATACCAATCAAAGAGACTTACAAGATGGATCAGTTAACTCGACTATACGTCAAGGAAATAGTCTCAAAACATGGTGCACCGATCTCTCTCATATCTGACCGAGATGGTAGATTTACCTCAAACTTCTGGCAGTCACTCCAAGACGCCTTTGGAACAAACCTAGACATGAGTACAGCGTATCACCCTCAAACCGATGGTCAGAGTGAACGAACCATTCAAACGCTGGAAGACATGCTCCGAGCTTGTATAATCGACTTTGGAAAAGGATGGGATAACCATTTACCATTGGTCGAATTCTCCTACAATAACAGTTATCACGCGAGTATCAAGGCAGCACCCTTCGAAGCACTTTACGGTCGAAAGTGCCGATTGCCTGTCTGTTGGGCCGAAGTGGGAGATGTTCAACTCACGGGTCCAGAACTCATTCGTGAAACAACTGAGAAAATCATACAAGTCAAAAATCAGTTACAAAAAGCAAGAGATAGACAAAAGAGTTATGCCGATGTACGACGCAAACCCTTGGAATTCCAAGTTGGAGACAAGGTTATGCTAAAGGTCTCACCTTGGAAAGGTGTCATCCGATTCGGTAAACCTGGAAAACTAAACCCACGATACATAGGTCCATTCAAAATCCTCGCTAGGGTTGGTCCAGTGGCATACAAACTCGAGCTCCCATCGGAACTCAGTAATGTACATCCCACTTTTCATGTATCTAACCTAAAGAAATGTCTATCCGATGAATCGCTTGTTATTCCACTCGACGAGCTCAAACTCAGCAATGATCTACACTTCATTGAACAACCTGTGGAGATCATGGACCGAGAGGTCAAACAACTAAAACAGAGTCGAATACCAATTGTCAAAGTTCGCTGGAACTCCCAATGTGGCCCAGAATTTACATGGGAACGAGAAGACCAAATGCGTCGAAAGTACCCTCACCTTTTTAAAGGAGCATCAACATCAAGAAACAATTAAATCACGAGGACGTGATTTCTCCAACGGGGGGAGACTGTAACCACCCGCTTTTTCAGGTTATTTTTCATTTTCGAGAATTTACTATTCACTTTTACTATTCACATTTACTATTCATTTTTCACTATTCATCCGTAAAATTTTTATTTCACATTCTCGTAAGATAAATTATTTTAGTAATGTCCTGAGAATTCGACAATCGTTAGATCATTTTCGCAAAAGTTATTAAGAAAAAGATCGTTATAAAGTTTCATTTTGGACGGTCCATCGTTTAAACGTCACGCGCATAACGAAAATCAACTCTGATAATTTTCCTAACATCAGATAAATTCTTAGATCACTCATGATTAATTTGAGAATTTTTAAAATTCATTTTTATGTTGCCAAATAAGCCCTGCGCTGAAAAACTAAACTTACGTTTTAAACAATTCTGCTTACATCCAGACTTAACGATTCCTGCACTGTGTTTCTAATATGTTTTTGACACTTTTACATTTTTGGAAAAGTCAAACATATTTCCCTCCTCCTTTGACCATAAAGGAATTCACCTTGTACGTTCTACATTTTTGCATAAATCGCGCAACTTTTAAACTTCGCAAATGACTGTTAAGTTATCCCGCGTATGAAGAAAACCACATTTTGACATCTCATATCACTTTTAGACTAATTTTAGTCTACTCTAAATAAATTCGCGGTCGTTTCCCTGAAATTTCGTTCTTTTCTGATAAACTGCGAATTACGCGTTTTTGACCCGTATTTCCAGCTTTAAGCAGCATTTTTCCACCCAATGAGACTTATCACCCATTTTATATTTTTATATGGAGTATAATGATGAGTTTCATCATTCCTACAAATTTCGTATTTTTACGATACCCGGTTTTACGTTTTATGGCTTCGGTTAGCGATTAACGGAACCAAAACTCACTCCGTAACCAAGATAAGATCAAAACTAACCACATAAGTCATCTTATCTCTTCCATGACAGAACTTAGGGGGGGGAGTCATCATATTGGTGGCATCATCCTAACCTTGGTTCATTAAGATCATTACAAGTGTCCTAAACCTAACCATGGTTAATATTTAACCCAATATATGGTTAACCAAACTTACCCTCCTATAAATAGCAAGTGATATTCATCCCAAAGACCTCCACAAACTGAATTGGGTCGTTCATACTCTAAAATATCCATATCTTCCATCATTTGAGCTTTAAACTCCAAGTTTTAGCAAGAAAGTTCCAAATATCAAGCTACTTCATCCAATCTCTAGCAAGTAAGTGATCTTCTTGAGTTTAGATCCACTCAAGTCACTTAGTACTTCATCACCAACTCTTCAAGTTTGCAAGGGTGCAAAGGTGTGGAAAGCTAGCTCAATCCAAAGTCTGAAGTGATCAATCAAAGTCCTATCCTTACTAAGTTACACCTTTCTTATTGAAAGCCAAAAGTTGTAAGCAACTTATCACCACAATCATCTCATCTTTATTATTCATAATCTTAACTATTTCATGCTATATATATAGTTACTATGTTGATTCATGATGTACATATACTCAATCACTTGTTTTAATTTACATATTGTCATAAAAGTAACAAACTAGAAAACTAGTCATATCCTATACATGTGAGACCATTAAAATCAGTAACATATGGACTATGTAACTTACATAATATGGTAGACAAGATAAAAAGGTGAACATAGCAACTTGAATCACCCGAAATGGACAAACGAGTCAAAAGTTATAGGCAAAAGAAGTTAGCGAAACCTAAAACGCCAAAACTGCCATATGGGGACTGTTTGGTTCTGCCATTTTGAAAGTCATACTTATGATCCGAATCATAAAAAAGTTAAAACACGAAAGTTGTCCGGAACGACGTTTTCCTTCAACATTAAAGAAGCTCGGACCTTGAAAACGCTTAAATAGGCCAAAAATCTTTCAAAAACAGAAACTGCCGTAAATATAGTCTCACAACTATACTTTTGTCACAACTAAAAGCAAACCAAGACGCCTAATGGCCATTAGCCAAGACCACGGCTACGGCTAAGGCCAAAGCTAAGTCTCAAGATCATGGTAGTCAAGACCAAAGTCACGGCAAGACCATGGCTAAAGCCTCGAGGCTTGTTTGAAACGACGAGAACTTGTAAAAACTAGATAGTTATTAAAACATGATAAACTTTATGTTATAACAATCTTCACTCAAAACATATGTTGTATTTACTAAGTGCTACAATAGTAGGGAACTTCATGTGAGGGGTTTCATTTGAGTAAAACGTATCGACGAGTTGCTGGATTTACGAATTAAAGTGTCCTAGCTCCTCGAACGTTTACTGCATGACCTCTGAATTATGATGGCCCGAACGGTAGTACGATATCTATAAACTAAATACGTTTTCACATATTAAAGATCTTTGTATAAACATCAAATGAAAATTGACTACATCATGATCAACATAGGGATATATATAGGATGGTTTATGTTTTCCTAAAACATTATTCCAAACTTAAGTCGCAACATTTCATTTTTAGGTTGCACGTAGAAGTCTTCCGACTTATCCATCACATCCGTTAGTACCTAACGTCATCAACTCTTGGTGAGTTCATAGCCCCACTTTCTATTACTTAATTGTTTTACAAACCCTTGGGGGAGATACATGCTTTATTTTAAACCGAACACATTGCTTTCAAATTGTATGCTTATCTGATTGTTTTATTAGTACTAAGTTACCGCATTTGCCAAACATAAGTCCCTAAATCATGAATCATTAATCACTATGTGAGAGTGGGCTCGAATATTGTGAATAGATCTATTGGGATTGACGAATCCCGTTTGTGTTGGCCCGTTAGAGGCAAACAAACGCACTATATTTGAGTAACATTAGGTAAAAATGGCAATTTTACCTACAAGGGCACGTACCAACAATTTCTCTAATAAAATTTGGAACACGTTAACGCCTTGATTGCATGATGCTTAGTCTAATAATAACTGTTTTGTTTTCAAACCATTGGTGTGAGTCTAATTAACTCACACTACCAACATAATGTGTTCAACCATTAAACAAACTCTATGAATTTCACTCAACCTTTGTGTTGACAGTTTTAAGCATGTATTTCAGGTCCATAAAGTCGGAAGCTGGCACGGAAGGGCAAGATCAAGAAGGCTATACATAAATAATTTATCATTCACAAAGCATCAAAAACTTTATATTGATGTCTTTTGTAATCAATGGAACCAACTGGGACCTATTTTGTAAACTCTGATATATTTGAATGATAAAGCCTTTTTAAAACGACTCCTTTAGAGATCGTTTTCTATTATTATGACTGTTGTGCCATCAAGTAATACCCAGTTTGAATTCCGCTGCATATCTGAATTGGTGGGTTACACCATCGACTTAAGCAAGAATCCGGTGTTGCACTCTCGCACCAAGCATATAGAGATCCGTCATCACTTCTTAAGAGACAATGTTCAAAAGGGGAACATCTCTGTTAAGAGGGTAGCATCCGAAGACAACATAAACGACGTCCTCACCAAATCGTTGAAGCGGGAACAATTCAACTTGCTTCGTCTTGGTCTTGGTCTCATGGAACAATCATCGTAATTTGTTTTTAAACTTTACAAGGTATGTAAACACTAGCCTTCTTCTTTTTTGAGTCTAGGATCTCTATTTCACACACAACTCACACACAATACGGGAATTTTCAAAACCCAAGGTAAGTTCTATTTACAACACGTAATTTCATACTTATTTTTTTAAAAGATAAACATTTACTTCAAACAAGAAACTTTTTCGAAATGTTTTCTAAAAGATACTTCTTCCCGTATCATTTTTATAAAAGCTATTTCTCACGTCTAGGACAAACCTCTTTTTCATTATTAATACAAAGTAAAAACCCGTTTTCATTGCATCTCATGTCTTTTGAATGCTAAAGGGAACACATAACTAATATGTGTTTTTGGGTACATTCATTTAAGCAACAATGAATTAGGAGCACTCGGGTTATCTCTCATAATAGTATATTTTTTCACTTCTAGTCTATTTTTCCCTTTCTTTTTAGGAGTCGAGATAACCGCAACTCCAAATGGTTTGCATATAGGCACACACTAGGCACAAATGTTTCCAAAAGGAAAATTTTAAGCTTCCTGAGTCACCAGTACCACGGATCCCAGCATTAATGCTGGACGGTTCCCTCAAGGGAAGGATCCGTGGGATCCGTGAGACAGAAGCTGAAGTTCTCTTCTATTTTTCTCACTTTGGCTAAAAACCTCTATATTTTCATCATTTTATCCTTTTTACTAATGAAGTATGTTACTTAATGCTTGTGTTCTCATGATCACATACCTTAAATTCATATCTAATCATTAGATTTTAGTCCACGTTTTGTTAGGAATTGAAAAATATATTGTGAAGCATCGGTCACCCCTTGTATAATCTAGCTTAAGTTAGCTCGTAGACATATCGTTTATTATGTTAGTTGTTAGTCAGTTAGTAGCATAATTTAGTCTAGTGCAACACCGTGGAGGAAGGACGGGTCTTTACCCATTGTATGCATGATCCACAGCCCGTAGGAGGGCGTTGTAGTTTGTATAAATAGCCCTCTCCCTTCAAGGGAGAGGGTTGGATGTTCATTTGGAATCTAACCTTTCATGTGTTTTCTCTCACTAAGAACATCTCCCGTTCTCTCTCTAAAACTTATAAACGCCTCACTTGTTTGTGCTTTAATGTGATTATAAAACCTAAATATTACAATTGGTATCAAGAGCCATGGTTTGATCACTCACCTTTCATGCTCTTTGTTTTGGTGGATTTCATATGGTTTTTGGGATATAAGTGTTTAGGAGAGTTTGAATCATTTGGAAAAATTTCTAGTGTTAAAGTTTGAATTTTGATTGTACTTTTGTGTTTAGGATCATCATATGTGTTTAGGTTTTGAATTGAAAAGCTTAAATCATTGTGGTTTGGTCGCTTTTGATTGATAAAGTGGGTATTTGTGAAAAATGTACAAAGCGAGTTGAGACTCGTAGTTGAGTTTCTTGGATGCGAGTTGCTTCTTCATTAGAAGCGAGTTGGTATAAGCGACTTGGCTACTTAGTGAGTTGACTATTTATGCTACTTGGGCTCTAAGCGAGTTGTTTCTTTAAGCGACTTGAGTTCTAAAGCGACCTGGCTATTAAGCGAGTTGTACTGCTAGCGAGTTATCTTAAGCGACTTGGTGGTTAAGCGAGTTGTCTCTGTATGCGACTTGGATATTATGCGAGTTGTTTCTTTAAGCGACTTGACTATATAAGCGACTTGTTTCTTTAAGCGAGTTGATTGTGTAGCGAGTTGATACTAAAGCGAGTTGGCTATTTAGCGACTTATCTATTGAGACATTTTACTTCTTTTTACTACACTTTACGGTTGTTCTTTTGATTTTGTAAAATCCCGTGAAAGAATCTATTTCTCGGTTTAATCAAAGAATTATAAAATCCCATCAAGTCCAACATTCATGGCTTACTCCACTGATCCAGTAATCTCTAATGTGCTCAAACTATATGACTCAGTGGAATGCAGACAAAGTATGTACTACTCAGAATGCTTGACCTTAACAGATTCAACCAATGATGATCTAAACCCGTCACACTTTGAGTCCAACCCAAATGAACCTCAGTAGCAATCACATATTGAATGCAGAATTGAACCTTATTTACTGCTTCATTCTCATATATCACAAGTTTTATCCACATCCATGGATCGAACATGCAGTGCCCTTTTCTGTCAGGACTTACCCTCACTAAAGAAAACAATGTTACTATACCTTGAACAATTGAAGAACCAGCTCATCAACGGGAAAATAATAAAAAATGATTCCATGGCTGTACTTCAGATGATTCACAAACAATTCTAGCCATTTATCAATGAGGAATACTCAGCAGATTTTGATCAACAATTGTCGAGTATCACCTTCAAAAGGCATACTGGAATGGAAATTCGGGAATTTACCAATACATTCATCCAATTTATGGATAATATGGAGATGTACATTGAGGAAGCTGCTAAAGCAAATGACAATGAAGTCCAGGAACAACTGAAAGATAATTGTGAACTATCAGGGGATGCTGTGATCAGAAAGTTGAACGAATGTAGAGCACCATCAGTTGATTACTGCGATAAAATTGGAATGGCATTGAATGTTGTATCTGCTGACAATGAATGCAAAGAATCTAAGACTGAGGAGCCTGAAATTATCAAAAATTCATTGACGCTTAGTACAAGTGATGAGGATGCAAGTATCAGACCAATGGATGATCAGGTGTCATCTGATGAGCTACTCTTGAATGATCAACACAATGCATCTGGTAACGTATCCAAACCATTTGAATTTATGGATAAACATGATTCTGATAAAATTGATATGGTTGAGACTGAGTCTGTATGTTTTAAAACTAATGATATGGTTTCAAAAAGGGCATTTGATGAACTTTCTTGCAAATATTCAATTCTTGAAAAACACTGCATTTCCTTAGAAATTGCATTACAGCAAAAGGAAGAAAATTCTCTTGTTTCAAATGCATGCACAAATCCAGAATTCCTAGAATTCCATGAATTTTTTGAAATTAATCAATTAAAAACACAGATTCTAGACAAAGACTCAACCATTTGTAATCTGAAAAAAAAATATCAGACATTCAAATGAACATGAATTCGGGTATAAACATTATAAACTATGAAGCTTGTGATGCAATTAAGTCTAGGAATGAGGAACTAGCCCTATGTGTTGCTAATCTACTAAGAGAAAATGAATCCTTGGAGAAGAACTCTTTGGAGTGTAGGACCAAACAGATAGATAAAATCAACTCCATGACAGCTGACATAGATGCCCTCAAAACCCAAATTCAGGATAAGAGTTTCACTATCGTTGCTTTAAAAAATGAGCTTAAGAAAAATACGAGAAATAGAGTGAATACTAAGTTCACAAAACCATCAACGTTGGAGAAATCAACTGCTCATAATGCCACTAAACGCCCTGTAAACTAGGCAGCCTAATGCATTTAAGACAGAAAGATTTAAATTATCAAAATCTAAGCTTGCCTCCCAAGTTGATAAAAATATAGTTTTGTTGAAACCAGTCACTTCGCTAATCCATTCCAACTTGAGGAATGACAATCCCCAGCTGAAGGCTCAGAAATCTAAGATCAGGAATTTAAGGAGTCAAATGATAGACCAATCCCCTAAGAAGCAAATCAAATGCAAAAGGACCAATGCTCAGAACACGAATCTAGCCTCATCTAACGTTGTTAGCAGTTGTTTTAAGTGGATTCCTACTGGTAGACTCTTTAAGTTCACGGGTACCAAACGGACTTACTCACCTAGAAGTTGTCTTAGGTGGATCCCCACAGGAAAAATCTTCAAGAATGTTGAACCTAACGGGATGTCCATTAATGATACTCCTAGACCTGACTGTACTACATCAAAAATTGAGGATATAACTGCCACTAACCCACCTATTTGCAATACTACATGTGCTATTAGTGCAAAGTGTCCTCAATCTTTTTCAGGTACAATGCTCAATTCATTCATGAACATCATGACCTGGTTTCCATCGAAACTGAAGAATGCTCACTCTGGAATTGTAGCTTGTCAGAATTGATGTACCTCGTACTCTGACTCCTGATCCCCTCTTTTCAGGACTCGTACTTATTAAGTCTTGTATAAAAAAAATTATATATAATTTCTTTTTACACAATCTTTTATATATATAAATTCTATATTTTTATTACACTCGTTTTTACTCAAGTTTCTGTCATCGATAACATCTACGGTTCTAGAAATGTCACTCAACAATGACACGGGACTTTATATGAAGTTCGAACAAAGCCGTTATAACCTTTAATATTATTCGTTTTTACAATCTCATACTTAAGCTGTCTTAATCTCATTGTCATGATACTAATTCAATCAATGATTACTCACTATCTCGTATCATTAATTGAGGGGGAGAATTGTGCACCTATAGTTGATTCAGTACTTTGCTTGATTAATCATCTGCATTCTTATTTGTGTGATTTGGCTGTTGCATTCTATGTGGTGTTAATTTATGATTCTTGGTATGATAAAAGGTGGTTTGCTATATGAAGATATTTTTGTCATGTCTTTATATTATGCGAGTTGCTCTTTTATCAGTATGCGAGTTGCTATGCTTTGTACCTGGTATGCGAGTTGCTATTTTTTTATCTGTATGCGAGTTGCTACGCTTTGTATAGGGACTAAAAGTGTCAACCCACTATATCTATGTACCTGGTATGTGAGTTGCTATGCTAAGTAAAGGGACTAAAAGTGTCAACTCGCTATAACTATTTACCTAAGTATGCGGGTTAGGTGTCTTGGTCAAATCATTATCTTTCTTGGTCAAAACTCGCATCTTGCTAAAACTGTTCTCTCTCAACTCTCTTCTAAGCGAGTTATCAATTGGTGATTGTGTGGTAGGTCATTATTGCTATCTGATCGTGTTTATCTTACCTTTTTCATGATTTGTACTTGAATCATCTCTTATCTTAAACCCCCTGCAGATCGTGTCTCCTCGTTCTCATCTCGATCAAATATTTGGACGCTAGGTTTGTAAGTTTTTGATAAAATGATGTTGAAAGTAGTCTTAGGTGTATTCGTTTAAGTTATGACATGTGTTGTTAATGACTGCTCGATCTATTGGTTTATTTTGGTTATGCGTGTTGTGGGTGACTAAAGGTTAGGGTAAAAATTGCTATTGGATTTGATTGGGTTGTTGGTATTGTCCATTATTTGTAGATTCTTGTTTGTGATCTTTTCTGAGTATATATATTCATGAGTTTGAGTGTTTAATTGGGTTGTTCATGGAACGTTCTTATTTGCGAGTTGACTAGAGTTTCTTGTATGCGTGTTGCCCTGATGTTTCATTGAAGGTGTGCTTAAATGCGAGTTGTTATGGATTATTATTGAAAGCGAGTTTCTATATGCAAGTTGCATTGTTATGTATGCGTGTTGCCTGTCGCCTATGCGATGTGTCCAGACTCAACGTATCCTATGCGAGTTGCATATGCGAGTTGACTATGCGTGTTATCTATCATCATATGCTAGTTGCCATATGCGACTTGCTCCATGACTATAATGTATGCGAGTTAGCGTATATATGTTGACCAACCATTGTTTGACTAAAGCGTGTTGATGCATGCGAGTTGCCATATGCGACTTGCTTCATACATTGTAATGTATGCGAGTTATCACTCACTTTATCCTATGCGAGTTACTCTATAACCAAAGCGAGTTGTTGGATGCGAGTTGCCATATGCGACTTACCTCATATGTCTTGTAGTATGCATGTTGATTACCAACTATTACTTATGCGTGGTGTGTTATGCGAGTTGCTCAAATTGTTGTTCCAAAGCGAGTTGCAGTGTGTGACTTAACATATATCTTTGTCAATATTGCTTGGTATTATCTATTTTGATGTCCTCTCCCAAATATTATCCTACACCCATAAGTTTCTGCATACTGATTACATTTTTCTGAGTGTTGCATCCTATGTCTCCATATATGTCATATCTTTCTTTCTGAAGCTCTAAATGTTGGGTTATAAATTGGTCATAATGTGTATCAGTGTCTTAACCTAACAATTTTCTTGGATATGGTTTGTGTTGTATGTGTAATTATCAGATCTCAATGGCTGACATCACATCCTTTGATGTTCCTACTGCCTCTGCACCAACTGTCACTCTTACTGATGAAGAATTACTTCCTCGTGCAGAATGGGTGTCAACTGCTAAGAGCAACTGCTACATAGATGTAGATAGAGGGCAACATAATCCAACTTACCGTCTGGCTGTCAACATCTTGAAGGATACCAGCTTCTTTAATGCCCTAACCAAGCGTTGCACTATCCCATCCATCTATCTTCAGCAATTTTGGAAAACAGTTACTTGGGATAAGATATCTGCGTCATACTAGTGTAAGCTCAAAGATAAATGGTATGACATCTCGGTTGACACACTCAGGGATGCTCTTCAGATCACACCAAGAAACCCTTCCAACAAATTCATCACTCCACCCTCCATTCATGATATCTTAAACTTTGTCGACGAATTGGGATACCCGAAAAGAATAACCAAGATTTGATCACTCATCAATGCGGAAATATATCAACCATGGAGGTCAATCGTCACAATCCTCAATCTATGCCTAACCGGTAAAACATCAGGGACAGACAGAGTTCGAGCTCCCATAATGCAAATACTGTGGGGAATAGTCAAAGGGAAAAATATTGACTTCGCTGAACTTATCTGGGAAGAATTCATCTTGTCGTTGGACACATTTATCTCTGATAGAATTAACTCTGAGAATAAAGTCAAAGGAAGAAAAAGTCTTGGTAAAAGAGTGATACCCAGCATCAGATTCTCAAAACTCATTATCCATCATCTGCTACAAACTCACCGGATCAACTCACGTAGCGAGTCTGCCCTGCATGAAGCCAGTGATGAATTCGTTCTTGGCAACATTAAATATATTGCCAGAGGACATGACAAGGAGATTTTTGGTATGCCAGCTCCTGAAGCTTTGCTTAATGATAGAATCAAGAATGCTGATTACTTCAAGAGTTATGTAAAGAAAGCCTCCACCACAACCGCTGGCATCCCGAAGTCCACTTCCACACAATCAAAATCAAAACAATCAGGAACCACATACTCAAGTCTTCCCAAGAAAAACAAGAGACCTGATAGCTCTGTATCTAATGTCTCTCCTTCACAAAAGCAAAAGAGGAGAAAAAGAGACGCTGGTAAGGGTAATAATGAGGGAACTAAGGTTCAGGAAGTGAGACAGAGTTGATTGATGAAGACGAAGCTGCATTCTAACAAGGAATTCAGCAAAGCCTTGACAGCCTGAATGAGTCTCAAAGACCACCAGTGGCAGGGGTCATGATAAGAGAGCCTGAGTCAGCACCTCGACAAATCAATCTTGTCACACAAGACAAAGGTAAAGGAATTGTTGGAAGAGAAGCAGAACAAGCTGCACACATGCTACTTAATATCTCTTCACCATCTCCCAAAACAACTACTCAGTTTATCCTCAAGAAAAGAGATGTTGTATCATCCTCTATACAAGAGCAATCTGGGATGGACATTGATGTGTCAGATAGATTGGTTGAATCCCCTGTGTCCAGTGATGCTCAGGATGAAAATCAGGAGACCCCTTTTACTGCAGAGATCCCAGTGCTTGAAACAGTAAGTGATAAAAATGAGCCGTTTAAAGACCCACAGGAGAACCTTGAGCCAGTATCTGAAGTACACAGGCGTCTTGAAGAAACAAACATGTCTACAGGATCTCTTTCCTCACTTAAGAATCTTGATGCTGACTTCTCATACGGTGACCAATTCTTAAAAGACGGCCCCTCAGACATCGAATTAGACAAGCAAACAAATGAAAAGGAAGAAGTTCAATCCATGTTCTCGGTCACTATTCAACAAGACTCTTCAACTGTTCCTCCGATGTCGGCTCCAAAGGTCTCCACTGCTGACACATCTCCATCAATCACACCGACTCTCGAACCTGCTATGACTACTGCACTTCCACCACCCAAACCCGCTAATGATCCACTACAAGTTGTCACTATCAGTGATACTGTCACTCCACCTGCCTCACCACCTCGTGCCTCACCTCCTCCTGTTAAAACAACTGAGGAATTGCTTAAAGAGGCCATGTTATGCATTGCAACTATTGAGAAACATTTTCCTATAGCTGTCAACAATCTTGATAGTCGTGTCAAGAAACTGGAGAATCTTAATCTCGATGAAGTCATAACAAAAGAAATAGAAGCAGATATTAAAGATGCAGTTGAATGGGCAATGAAGGCTCCATTACTTCAGCGATTCAAAGATTTGTCGATCTCAGACATGAGATCAGCTCTCTTAGAAAGAATGTATGAGGCAGGAGAGCACTTGCACACTACACATAAGAAATTATACGAGGCACTCGAGGAATCTATGAGGCATGATGATTATGAGCAGTTTGTAGTCGATGTTCGTGAAAGGGAGGCTAAGAAGAAAAGAAGATCAGTTCTGATGGATTCAAAAGATATGTCTGGAGGTCCAAAGTCACCACCACCACCTCCTACTGGTGGTGCTGGCACATCAGGAGTTGGAGGATCTTCTGGAACAACCACTTCTCACAAGGCAAGCCCACCTTCACCACCACCAACAACTCAGAAACAAACCGGTACTTCAAGTTGTCAAAGATCTCAAAAGATGTCTACTACATGGACCACCGTCGACTCCCGGTTTACACCAACCATCCCCACTATACCAGAAGAGCAAATAATAAATGAAGAGTCATTCGTTGCTCAAGTGTCTGAATCAAAATATAATGACGCTTCTACCAAGCACATCCCCAATGTTACAGAAGAAGAAGATTGGTTGGATGCTTATATTGAGGGAAAATGCATCAAAACGTCTAGAGCTACACCTTCAAAGGATGTTACTCAAAGTTGGCTTACCCAAGATAAACCTCAAACTCCTGAACCTTCATGGTTCATTCCCGAGTCTGATTCAACAAACCCAAAAAATAATTGGGCTTCAACTATTATTTCCAACTATGAAGCACCAGCAGAATATTCTCTTCTTCACTTCACAAGGGATATGGGAAGCTTTATAAAGTGGTTTTATGAGAAGAAGGAAATTACATCAATCACTCATAAAGATTTTGAAGGCCCAGCATTTGAAATAGTTAAAGTCTTCCACTCGGATGTTAATCAGCTTCAATATCAGATGGAGGAATGCTATAGAATGCTGAATGATCAAGTCAGTGAGTAGATCAATAGGTTTGATGTAAACAACCCTTTTCCTCTCGGCGGTGAACCTGGATATATGACCATTCAGTCAGAGTTCTTCTTCAACCATGATCTGGACTATCTATGTGCTCGCACTTCTGAAAGAAGACCAGCTTTATCGATTTCGAAGACGAAAGCTGCTACCTACACCGATCAAGGTCTCGAACAGATGGTTCCGGATCAATTCTGGGCAGACAAAGAGCAACAGTATGACATTGCCGCCTCATATGGCATTTCTCATTGGTGGTTCAAGAAGAAGCAATTCTACATCGACAGACATAGTGCTAAGAAGAGTCGCAGAGCTGTTCGATCCAGGATGCGTATTCTAAGTGTTATCAGTATAGAGATCTTCTCAATCTACGGGTATGATTACCTGAAGAAGATTGTTCTTCGAAGAGCAGACTTGAAAGAGCACATTATAGAAGAAAACGACTTCAAAAATCTGATGCCAAATGACTTTGAAGACCTCTATCTTTTGAACCTCCAAGGACACCTTGACCATCTTCCTGCTCGTGAGAAGAAGGCTCTCTCGGCTGCGGTCAATCTCTGGATCAGAGGCTTGGTCATTCGACTAAGAGTTGGGGATTTTCAATTGGGAATAGAAAGTTAACAGACTCGGGTCAATCTTACAAGACCACAATGGGAAGCCAAAGGACATGAATATCGTCACGAATATATAGTGATTGACACCCCCAGAGCAGTCATCTTCACTGACAGATATGGGTCAAGAATGTTAATGAGATTGTGTGAGTTATACAAATTCAGTGATGGTACACTCAAGATGGTCGAAGAAGAATTGAACTCTAGAGTGAAAGAAATCAAAGTTGATATGAAGCCGGGGAACAAAACGAAATTCTGGTCTGATGATGATTTGAAGAGGTGTGAAGATTTCATTGCTGCAATCAGATGAAGATTGAAGACTAGAATGATCTATCGTAGCCTTGAAAGCTTCGTGGGAGGTAGACTTCGTGCAGGTCACTATAAGCTGCTTCAAAGAACTGAATGAAGACATCCTCCGAAAGTAGTTTATGTTTTGTACTTTTGTTGTGTAAAATGTGGTGCATGTACTATGAACAACTATAATGTATGTAATAGTGTTAGGTTATGTATTGTGGTTTCCCTTTTCTCTAAAAAAAAGGGAACTTCAGTGTTGTCCACTTCAGATCATATAAAACCGGACACATTTTTCTCCAACAAATGTTTTGTTTCATACATATTTAAATCACTTGAGATCCAAAATCTCAAAGGATTTGAAATTTTTGATCGGGGGAGAAAATGTGATATTAATATGAACGATGATAAAAAAATGACCATTTTTGTCTCAAATTGCATACTGCTCTCTAATATGTGCTAAACTCTTTTTGAATCTCGAAGCATATATTAAGGAGGAGCATTTCAAAACAAATACAAATCTTTAAGGTACAAAGATTTCCATGTTTTAACATAATGTACCTTGATGGTGTGTTAAATGGTTTCTAAATATTTGGCAATCGTGGATGTACTTCAAAAGATCTCTTTCCTCTATGTGATAAAATGATTTAAAATATCCAAAGCACATATTGAGGGGGAGAATTT
This sequence comes from Chrysanthemum seticuspe, assembly GCA_019973895.1. Taxonomy (NCBI): domain Eukaryota; kingdom Viridiplantae; phylum Streptophyta; class Magnoliopsida; order Asterales; family Asteraceae; genus Chrysanthemum; species Chrysanthemum seticuspe. Next base: position 17,231,145 of record BPTQ01000003.1, on the reverse strand, counting down.
ACCAAGAAAATCAAATGGCTTTTTCTACGGAAATTGTGATCAAGAAATTATTTCAAAGAACTCTTGCCTCCATGTGCTAAAAAATTTCAAGATCATATGCACATGTTGAGGGGGAGCATTTCTAAATGATCAAAACTATTAAGGTACAAAATGCTTTGATCTCGTATCACAAGTACCTTGATTGATTTTTCCAAATGATTTTTTAATTGGTTTCAAGAAGAAATGAACAATACCAAAAGACCGACCAAATTTACTTTATGTATGGTGATATAAGGATGGTTAGGTTAGGTTTTTGTTCCCATGATCCACCAGAACCGGAGGGATCTACCCAGGGACAATCCACTAGATAGTGTAGAAGTCCTTAGGTATGATGAAAAAAGGAGAAATGTGAGATATGGGAAGAGTGCGGACTGAGACAGAGCTAGTACTGGAATAAACCCAACAAGGTTCTAGTTATAAAGTCTCGGTAAGCACTGAAGGGATTGAAGAATGAAAAGAATTGAATGTGAAAAGGGTGAAAATAAATAGCCCTCCGATAATTCAACCTTAGGGCAGATATCGGGTTCAATTCATATGCTACTAGTGGTTACTAAGGTAACACTGGTATTGAAGACAAGACGTCATGGACCCGGTGACGCACTGCACTACAACTTCCCAAACCACTCAAGTTCCTATTAAAAGGACTTGTTTCATTCTCACGAGGAACCGACATTATCTATCGACTTTCTCTTAGAGTTTGTTGATATTAAAAAAGGAGACCCTCTCCCTAGTCTCTGGCATAGGAACCAAATATGCACAATTGAGTCTAGAGCCTCGAGATCATCAAACAAATCTCATTAGGACACTGTCAATCAAGACTCTCTGTTTCACACAATGTGGAAAGAGAGATTATATCTTATGAGTCCTACGCATTATCCTTGTGGTATTGCCAGAACATCTGAGTGATATGCTGAAATATTCACAATGAAGATGGAAAGCCTTCTGGAGCCAACATCAAACAAGCTCCTGGTGGGTGTCATGTGAGATCTATCCAATAGATGAACCATGTGACAACTGATCAGAAACAATGGGGCAATTCAATCTTTTGAATCAATCCTGGTTCAGGTTATGGATTGACGGATACCTTTGAAAAACCGGTCGTTGTGCTTAAAAACTCTTTTCTTTAGCACATCGACTGTGTACTAATATATCAAAAATAAAAGGTGTTTATGATTGATAATTGATTTTAATTAAGACATTCGTTGTATTGCAAAAACAATTTCTATTGAGCGATACACGATTGTTTTTCAAATCTCTTTTCATCAATCAGTGAATCTCAATTCGCTGGTTCACTCACTCCGTGCTGTCTTCTTTGAGACGTTCCGGTTTGAGAACAACTAGAGCAGCTGCGAAACCCTGTCAAGGAAATTCTTAGGAATTATAGGCAGTACTTCTACTGATCAACGGGGAACCGTGGGCCGTGTACCTCAATTCAACGAAAGTGATCAAAGACAATTTCGTGCACTTTATTGCTAACTGTTGTATGCAGGTATGCCCGATGTTTGCAGCTGATCAGAATGAAACGGTCAATCCATATCCGCATGCTCACACTACACATTCATCTCAAAAGAATTCATGATAAGTGCTTCAACGACTCTGATACTTTCACTCCATGCTTCTGCTATGCTGCTGCAAATATCATGAACCAGTAAAAGCTTCCGCTTCTCTGATAAGAAGAAATCATGATCCATAATGTGAGCATGTCGGTCCAATTGTCACAACCTCATATGCTGGCAACACAATAATGGGTGATGCCAAGATCAACTGTGGCTGATGATCTCTCTTAAAGCTCAAATGTCATCAATGTGGATCAACTCTATAACCTCCACGAAATATACATAGTAGTTGGACAATGATGAAATCACCACGGAAGCACAATGTTTGAATATGTTGATGAGTTGATGTCTACGAGCTCAAGATTGAAGATTAAATAGATTGCTAGGATTCATAATGTAATTCATGGGGTGACCTCCCTTAGGGGGAGATTGGTAGGAATTGAAAAATATATTGTGAGCATCGGTCACCCCTTATATAATCTAGCTTAAGTTAGCTCGTTGACATATCGTTTATTATGTAAGTTGTTAGTCAGTTAGTAGCATAGTTTAGTCTAGTGCAACACCGTGGAGGAAGGACGGGTCTTTACCCATTGTATGCCTGATCCACAGCCCGTAGGAGGGCGTTGTAGTTTGTATAAATAGCCCTCTCCCTTCAAGGGAGAGGGTTGGATGTTCATTTGGAATCTAACCTTTCATGTGTTTTCTCTCACTAAAAACATCTCCCGTTCTCTCTCTAAAACTTATATACGCCTCACTTGTTTGTGCTTTAATGTGATTATAAAATCCTAAATATTACATGTTTTGGGTCAAGCATTCATTACAATGCATTATTTTCTCTATAAATAAGGTTCCTAAAATGCTTGCATCTTCATCACTCTCAACCTCACAAACAACCATCATCATGTCATCCAAAAGATCTTCCAACATTGATGAATCACCTAGTGAAAACAATCTTCTTCAAGAAATCCAAAACTTTATCCTACCACCTTCCGTAGTGCCACCACCCAAATCTAGAAAAACCGCACGGATTAGCATCCGGCCTTGTTGTTTAGCCAAAACATTGTCAAATAGCTCATCACCAACTACTCATTCACCGCGAAATAGTTCCATAGTAGCACCTCCCTCATCTCCAACAAGCACACCACCATCATCACCTATCAAGTCTCCACCTAAAGTCACTCTAGTGGAACTCCTTAAGACTCCAAAAACATCCCAACAAATCAACCCAAAAGAACTAGTCTTTTTAACACCGCCCACATCTCCAAACACAACTTACAAATACCTTGTAACTTCACCATCTTTAGCTCCCATTGTCTTACAAGAACATCTAGGTTCTTTTCCACCACCACTTCCAAATATTCTGGACTTTGATCCATATCTTCTAACTTTTCCACCACATCTTCCGCATCCCACAAATCAAACTAACCCGAAAACCTTCCACACACATTACCCACATCATTTACATTTTGAACATTGCCAATCCACTAGGAAACTTTCCATAGAAATTAGGGAATAGATGCGATTCATACTTAACCACATCCTTGATCGCATCAACATCATCACTCACCAAAACCTCCATCAATAACCTTATGCAAGCATGGAAGGAATAATATTACTATTTTCTCTAGGTTTCTCTTTTGAGTCATTCATTTTTAAGAACAAACCTTGTTCTTAGTTTTACATGTTTGTATGTGGCATATATACCACTACATTTTGTTATTTTATCACAAGGCTTTGTTTACAAACCTTGGTTCTCCATCTTATTTCTCATCAATCACAAGATTATATTGCATGTTATTACTAACTTTTTCTTTGTAGGTTTTATATTTTCTCACTTGACGCCCTATTCTAGGGGGAGCTACCGTCAAGGGGGAGTTAGAAATACGTGGACTATTCTATTTTTCCATACTTTATTTTTTTATTATGGTCACTTTTTGTTTCGACAAAAAGGGAGAGAAGAAGTAAATCTTATGCTTTCAAAACATACATCTAATCTTAAGTTTTACTCATCATAACATTATGTTTTGTCATTAACAAAAAGGGGGAGATTGTTAATACAAATAAATCGTAAAAACGTTGATTAGTATTTAGCAATCTCTTTGTGTTTTATTGATAACAAATATAATGTTATCATAAGTAAAATTATAAGGATACATGTTATTTTTGTAAAGCATCTACATATATAGTCATTTAATATAAATTGTTGTAACAATTCATTTATTGTAATAGTTTATTAGGATGGCTAAACACCATAACCCATGACCCATACCCATGGAGTTAACCCATAACCCATTGACTAGATGCATTTCATCTCCTAGATACATTGTATCTAGTTGGATACCCATGGTCCAAAGTTTAGGACCCATGATCCATGACCCATAACCCATAACCCATGGATAAAGAGGAGCGTCTCACGGATCCCTCTGTTTACACTAGACGAATCCCTCAAGCAAGGGATCCGTGCAACAGTAGCAAGAAATTGCCTATAAATAGAGAGCCATTTCTTCATAGTAACTCACCCCTCTTCTTACAAACTCTCTCATATATTATTACATTCTTCTAACCTAAGATCTCTTGATCTAGATAGTAGTTCTTCTTTCTTTTGTTGTGATTCTCATATAGGTCATTCTTTAAGGCGAGATCACGAGCATTCTACAAGTCATCCAAGCAAGGGGTCCTTGATAGATTTGGTACTCCACAAGATTTCTGTAGCAAAGATCTTGTATTTCATATTTCACATATTTGTTGTGTTATAGTAGTATTGGTTTGGTCCTCCGTGTTAAGGACTCGATATTTAGCTTTATACCGAAAAAAGTGTAAGCGACGTTGTGAAGGCTTCTCCGCCGAGTTGAAGGAGTTTGTTGACATAGTGCTTGAACTCTCGAATAGGTAACTCGGGGAGTAGAGTAGGGCAAGGAAGGTGTCCTTGTAGCCGAACCACTATAAATCGGTTGTGTCATTTCTATCCTTTACTTTACTTGTTTTCTTTACTTGCATTACTTATAGATCTATACTTTTTCTCCATCAACACGATTTCACATAACATCGAATCTAAAGTTTTTGAAACTAAGTTAAAGTCGGCAAAACTATTCAACCCCTCCTTCTAGTTTTCCACATGTTGGTATGATAAAGAATTGATGACATTAGATGTATTGTATAATGCAGGAAAAAAAAGGGTATAATAGGGTACAATATGGTTGTTGAACAAGTAGATGCGAGTAAAGACAACATAAATGCTTAAAATCAAGTCAACATATGCAGTTTAGGGGGTGTTTGGAATAACTCATTCTAACTTATAAAGTCAACAAAAAAAAATTTATTTCAAACATGATGGTGTCCAAATTACAGATGGCTGCAACCTACTAACAACAGTTCAACATTTTTTATCCAACACATATGGATATCTTGGATATAAATCCTCCACATCCACTCCATAATAAGTTGCCTCAAACTGTGCTTCTTCTAGCCATTTTTCCTCTTCCATTCCTCTTTCAATTCTTTTGTATATTCTCTCATCTTCCAAAAACTACTGGAATGCTTCTTCATCCATCCTTGTGTGCTCTTCATCTTCATCCAACATTGTGTGTTCTTCTTCTTACTCATAAAGAGCTTTAAGAAAATCTTGTTCCATAGTCTGCCTTATCTCGTCTTCATCCATCCACTACAAAAGTAATAGATTTGTACATCACTTACAATGTAAACACAAAAGAACAATCGTTATGCAAATGATAATTAAATGGATACTTGTTGCCTTCTGCCATCAGAATGCCTTTTTATACCTCTCACCTTTGTTTCCTTTGGTGGTTTTGGTACTTGTTCATTGTGAAATCTAGACTTATTATGTCCAACAGTTTGACAATTGGAGCATTTAATCTGTTTACGAACTCTAGATTTACCCATTTTGATTCAATTTCACTTAATTAAGGCTTTAGGGTTATGAATTCACTTAGCCTCCTAAGATCTTCAAGGAAGTTGTTCATGTCTAACACCTGACTATGTGTTTGACAAATCATCTTCATTAGCTCCAACGCCTTCAACACATTTGCCTTTTGATTCTTGCGAAGATCCAGAAGAAGCTTGTATGTCATGACCGAAGGACGATATCCTTTGAACTCGTAAATATACTCTTGAGTTTCATCTATAGCATGAATCAAATCAGCGAAAGTCTTTTGGAGACCGTTTGCGACCTCGATGTCCTTGTCGTTTTCTCTTTGATAATAAAGAGCAATCAAATCAAACATAGAGTTGTGGCGAGTTCCTGTAGACGTGTGAAATTAGCCATTAGGTTGTTGTGATTTTGTGATAATCTATGTTTGTGATTGTTGGTATGCAAATAGTATAGGGTATGAAACCTTAAATACCAAAAATAACCGGACCTTCCAAATTCAGTGACTACTTGTGAAGTTACTAAATAGCTAAATAGTCAAGTTCTGTAATAAAAATACGCGGGCATTTTAAGTGAAAAACGGCTAACTGACCAAATTCAGGGACCAAGTGTGACATATGGAAATTATTACCCTGAAACTTGACTGTTTCCTTCCTTGATATGCTTATACACAATTAATGTATTTCCAAACACCAAATAAACCCAACTAATAAGATCCAAACACATAAATATTCTCATAATAACCCGACCCAATTAAGAAAACCCAATCCAAACCAAACCTAAAATACATCCACACTCCTAAACACAAGTACTGAAACACACATCAAGTCAAACACATTCGTAAAAACACCAAGTAAAACCATGAAAGACAGGAGAATATTCGTGTCAACTTTTAAGGATGTTCAGGAAGAAGAAGAAGGTGAGGTGTTGTTCATAATCCACTGTAATGGGTTTTTTGATTATAACCCACTCAGATATAAGGGAGGTTCATTAAATAATCTGTGTGCCTTTACCAGTGATAGGGATATATTTAGTTCAAGCCTTGATAATGTATTATCAGAGATTAATTAACAAAAATGAGCGTTATTTTTCTGTGATCCTGAAGAATCCCTAGAAAATGGTTTGCATTTGATTCATAATGATGATGATGTTCATACTCTGTTTGCATTGGCGAAACACATGAGTCAGTTGATATCTTTGTTGCACACAAGCCTCAAAAGTTAGCACAATTTTACTTAAAAAACATAAGTTTTGAAGTTGTGGGTTAGGTAGAGCAAGATGCTAACTTTAAAATGGTTAGTCCAACACCTTTTAGTACTAGACGTAAATGGCAAGGGATAGATAGGAAAAACATGCAGGGGAGTGGAACCAAGACACCAACAGTGAAAGGTGGTGTTGTTATCAAAGAGGAAGAAGGGGTTGTAGATAACAAAAAAAGGGAGAAAAATAAGGGAAAAGGAAAGTTGCTTGAGGAAGAGGATGTTTTGCATAAAAAAGGGGAAAGAAGTTGTTCAACATTTTAAGCGAGGTTTTGATGGGAAGGGGAAGGCTAAAATGGTTGAGTTTGCAGGTTTTGATGTTGAAAACATGGCTGGTGCTGCATGTGTTGAAACCAGGATTGGTGTTGCTGCTGCTGATGTGTCTAGCGGTGTTAAGACACCCTTTAGAAGCAGAGAAAGGATTACAAACTGTGTCCTTGCACTTTTTGACGGCCATCCTAGGTGATGTTTCAATGATGAATACCATGTCATGTGTTTAATTATTTATGGCTGTAATAGTGCAGTACCTAACTTAAATGTTTGTTGTTTGCATACTTGTTTTTGCAGACAAGGTAGCAATATCATCATCACTTTAAGGTTTATGTTTTGTGTGTTCATCAGTTTATGGATGTCCATGACTAGTGTGTAGATCATTTGAAGGTTCAGGACTTGAAGGTTTTGTAGTGGAAACTGCTTCATCTTTTATATATTGTGAAATGTCAATAGAACCATGTATTAGACAATGACTCACTAGTTTCAGTTAGTTTCCAGTTGTATCAGACATTGAATATATAGTTGACTATTATAAGTCAACTTGCTAAATAGTTAGTTATGTATAATATTTGTTTGTTTGTCTTATAGGTTAAATTATGTGAGATCATACTAGTTTATCAGTTGACCTTTATAAAGTCATACTTAAATGTTGGGTGTAATGGTATAATCAGCTCAAACAATCAACCCTTTCTGTGTTGGTGGAATTAGGTTGGGTTAGATTTAACTAAGGTTAGGTATAAATGTGTATGGACTATAATACCCTCGACTAACTAACAGAAATCAGACGTTGACTTGGATATTAATGGTCAAGGGACTGGTTTAGCCTCAAAATCTCATACTTTGGACTACTAACAACGAAAAAGGCAAGTTTTGGTTCAGCGTGATGTTTTTGAATAAGTTTAGGGACCAGCAGTGTATTTTAGTCTTTTTATTATTATTATAGGCGTGTAGAAGACCCCGTTTTAAGTAAAACTGAAACAAATGACGTCGTTTGTGGTTCATCTCGTCATTTTGTAGTTTTAAACATGTAGTTTAGGTTGTTGTACTTGGACCGTTGGTTGTGGTTAAGTTACGAGTAACTGGCCCATAATGGGCCTTTTTTGTTGGAACCTTTTTGGTTTGTCCGCCCCATATTTTATTAGTGATTTCAGTCTTTTTTTTCACCAATTTTCATGCACACTAATCTATAATCTCATATCTTATTAGAACGTCGTGTAGTGGCTGCGGCTAAGATTGAAGAAGAGGGTACGCACGTGGAAAGTAAGTAAAGGATACTGATACATAAGGTAATTCATTACTTATAAGTTACAAAAGATCCTATCACTCTATTACAAAATAAGGTACTTCAGGCCATGTTGGTTGTACCCGTGTCAGGCCGTACCAGACCACGTTTAGGTTGTGTCAGGCCTTACGAGGCCATGTTTAGGCAGTGTCAGGTTGTACCAGGCCGTGTTAGGTCACGTTCAGGCCGGTTCAGGTTGTACCATCTCGCGTTCATGCCACTTTCAGGTCGGGTCAGGTCATTACAGGCTACGATAGTGTCTAGACCATGAAGCAAGGTAATGTAGTAAGGGTAGAAAGCAAGGGTAGGAAACAAGGATAAGGATCTAGGTGATGCAGGTTTTACTGAGCAGGTTTTAATATTTATATTGTCTCGTTATACCTATAGTCTACCCTAATGCACTAACGGGCAGTGTACCCGGTCGTGTGTAGTGTAGTATTCGGTAAAACCGAGGTTGTCCCAAGAGCTATGTGTGTTGGATTATTACTAAGTCTAGGTGTCACAGATTTAAATATGATTTTGATAAGGAATTAATTAATAAACTACTAAATTAGATAAAAGCAAATAAAGGTAAAGGTTCAATCAATGTATGAGAGTGGTGCTAACCTAGTTAATCATCCTAGCTAGTAATTTCTAATTCTAATTACTTCCAATTACTTCAGATGGGGTCAAAGTCGAGAGGACATCATTTGGTCTATTCGCCCTAAGCTATCAGCAAAGAGGCCACCACTGGAGAAGTCAGGTGTGCCTTCATAAGTCCAGTTGTTCCTGGTCCCCTATGCCAAGTCATTAAGTTCCGCTACATGCTTGATTTATAATAGTGAGTGCCGGGCTTTAGCAACTTAAACACTCACCCCCTAATTCTTAAGTTCATCCAAACGGTAGGTGATCAGTTGGTCAAATCGCACAAGTAGAAAGGGTCGTCAGTTGGTTATATCTTACCCTTCCCATCTCAGTCTACTCACTTAGGGTCAGTTGGTCATATCTCCTAAGCAACTAGCCTCTACCGCCACTCAGAAACTACCGAAACAAGGGTGGCTACCAATAAACTATGCATGCATACACTTAAAAATAATTATACGGAAGTAAAGTAAACGCAGACAAAACAATTAAGAAATCATAACTAGGCCAGCACCTACAGGTGCTTAGCCGATCATAATAACCATACAAATCAATTCAATATTCAATGGTACGAAATACATGAATCGAAAGTAAAGAAAAGATAAAATGCTAATGCTTATCGTAGGGGAGTGATTTCTCCCTTGGAGATGGCTCCATATGCTCCTCCAGACCTGCCTTTGGCTTCTTCCCACGTTCTTTGGTTGTGGTGTGTGAAATGGGATGCTTTGAAATGCTGGAAATCATGGGGTATTTATAGGCCAGATCTGGGTTACGGTATAACCAATAGAATAGTTATGCCGTAATCCTCTATTTCTTCGTAATTTGCACTAGATCTGCTGGTTACGGCGTAACCTTAGAAGTGGTTACGCCGTATCTTCAATATTTCATGGTTACGCCATAGTTTATGCAAGAGTTACGGCGTAGTTATCAGCGGTGTGGAACCTCATTTGACCTACTATAGTTACGTCGTAGTCTTTTGGGAGAGTTACGCCGTAACCTTCTGATGAGTTGGCTTTCTGAGTCACGCTTTAGTTACGGCGTAATGTGAGAGAGGAGTTACGCCGTAACTTCTTCAAAGTGAGCATACTCTGATAAATCTTTAATAATTCTCCAATTCCGCATCTTTTTAGCTGAAAGTGGAAAACAATGGAAAACAAGCGTAAATCCATATAAATGATATAAATTACAAGCATTATCGGAGGAAATTGACACTTAATATTCAGGGTTATTTGATGTTATCAAATATCCCCCACTTGAACTCTACTTGCCCTCAAGTAGACCTTATTAGATAGATTCCTAAAAAGATATATCTCATAACCAGGAAAATATAAGTTTACAAATCCCTTATGCTAGAATAAAACAAAGCCGAACACCTCACGAAATGGGAACGAAACACTCAAATCACTCAACTATTCTAAGTGTCAATTTCGGGGTGATCACTCATATGCATAGTCATAGCATGTATTCTATCATAAGCTTGGCGGTTACACAAATCTCGACCACTAGAGTTAAGGGCTAAACAATTTTCGAAGGCAATATGGATAGACACGACAAAGGTTAAGGGGGTGACTCGTCATTACTAACATGTCACGGCGAAGTGGACAAAATCAATGATACATGACCAAATCCATGGCCAAGACACCAAAGATTGCTCACTGCATCACCTAGACACGCTTCATGACTAAAGAGTAGGATAAGACATGGGATATATAAATGGTGTAAAATAAAAATCAAACAGGTATTCTAAATCTATAACCAAATCATCACCACTTACTGTTCGCCCAAAGTTCAAGCGTTGAAGTCAAGAAACCGGATCATGAAATACTAGGTAGACGTGTCATTAGAGGACGTCATGATGGGCACACTACCTTTTCTCCAACTGTTGGCATAATTACCAACTCCAATCTTCGAATGTGACCGAGGTGGCCTCCTCGATACTAAATCTATATAAAGCTCATAACATAGTGCTTATAACATTGCACTTTACAATAACTAAATAACATAACTTTTTTTTTTCCAATCATCACTATAACAACTAAACATAATATCCCCCCACTTGAGATGAACAACGGGAATTCGGGGGGTCTTCAATGATCTTTAAGAATATGTCGTCGACGAAAGCATAATTTCCGAACCTTTCCACTTGAACCTTGAACTTAGGCAAATGATGACTTCCCAATCACAAATAAAGACTACAGGGTAGGCTAAGGTGTATAGGTGTATCAAAATAATATATTGGGTTAACAAAATGAAAGGAATGGCTCAGATGGGTGAATCTAGGGGTATCTTGCACTAAAGGTGAGTGCAACAAAAGGGTTTCACATGGGGGTCGAAAAGTCGAGGTGACTAATCGAATGACACATAATGGTAGGCTATTTGGGTGATAATCCTATAATATTGCCTTCTTAAACTAAAAAGTCCAAATACATTGAGCTAACTCAACATACCTCGTCTATGGTCTCGAAATGATGCAAAGGCCAAGTTCTAAAGTTTACAAGCTACCGGCACACTCATAATTTGGTGGATTTTGGGTAAAATATTGGAAACGGATAAGGCTAATCTCACCATATAATATCAAGGGTTGTATGTGCTCGGCTAAGGTCTAATCTAGTTAGGTTAAGAAAAACATGTCAAAAATTTAAAAATGGCATAATTTTTCAAAATAAACTAGAAAAACGAGGGCAAAATAAAGTTCAAGAGATAATTCTACTCCCGTCTCCCACTTGAATTGTACAAAGTCCCTTTTGTACTAAGCGTTAAATAAAGGTGAAGAGAAAAGTAAAATTAGAGTGAGAACTTCCCTGAAATTTGCTCCAAAAAGAAAGAAGGCCCACGAAAAAGAGTCGTGCCTTCGTATAAGCGTCCATGAGCAACTTCAATCCCTGAAATCACACTACCAACAAGCATAATTCTAAAAAAGAAAAAATGAAAAATGAAAAACGAACTAACTCACTTTCGTAGGAATCACGGTTGCATTTAGCATATGCAACAAGCCTTTTAAACCACTTAGTGTCCCAAGTGGACGAGTGAAGTCTCGTGAGGGTTTACAGGGAACACACCCACAAAGTTCATTTAAAATACTAATACAAAGTTATTGTGTTTAAAATGAAAGAAGTAAAACAGAGGAAAGTTACGTCATAACTCTTAAGAGGAGTTACGCCGTAACTAGGCAAAACCTGGCATACGCTGTAAGAGTGTAGCTACGGTGTAACCACTGAGATGGTATTATGCCGTAATTGGTAATGCATCCGAAATTCTGCTACAAGGGGTTGGGTATGGCGTAACCACTGAGATGAGTTACGCCGTAACTCTGGTCAGATCAGCATGCTGCAGCAGCAATTACTCCAAGTTTCCTGCAAAAATGGTTAAAAACACAAAACCCAACAGAAATGGAAATAAAACAAAAGAAAGGGATAATTCGGGTTGTCTCCTGAAAGAGCACTTTTCTTTATTTACGAGTCTTTAAGTTAGACTCAGAGCCTTGGGGCTTTATGGTGGCCTTTGGACTTGGCCTACCTCTTCCATGTCCTTCATTAAGTTATGCATGACCCAAGCTACATTTGTGGCAATGCGGAGGTATTCTTTAGTCTCGATCTTCCGAATTTTGCAAAATTTTTCCTCCGGCCCCAAGTGGTATCGAGTGAACTCATATTTTTCGGCTATAATCGGTGGCAGTCTCTTAAACGGGATGCCAAGAAGTTTGCATCTTCTTTTCTCGTGTACTTCATCATCGGGGTCAATGAACCCATCTTCACCTTGAAGCTCGAGGTAATCAAAATCATCGTCGTCGGAATCAGTGTCTTTCAGTTGGTTATCGTTGAGTGAATTTTCCACGATCATTTGTTTACATTCCTCATGTTCCTTCTTCGATGAGTCCTTGGTGTCATCATTTGATTCTCCATTTGGAACTTCGTTGTTAGGTTGATCTTTACTCATACACCCATTCCAGATTTTCTCCTTAGTTAGCGCATCAATTTTTCCGTATTTGATTCTGACCCAATCGTCGAATCCTAAATCATCTGTCCAAGGCAATTCTGTTCTTTCCGAGTCATTATTCGAGGTCCATAGGAACTCGTCTTCCCCAGCTCTCTCAATGCTGCTTCCCTCGTTACATTCATAATCAAAAGGATTGCAGGAAGCCCAAACATTTCCGTCAGTGGTTTTAATTTGTTCACACCAATGATTTTGAGTCCCTTCGTCATTGTTATTGCCAGAATGAATATCGTCGAGGGGTTTAATGGTTTTTCCTCGAAGAATATGTCTTTCATATTTGAGTTCTAGATTTCTCAACAAGACCGAATTAATTATTGCGTCACCGAACCTTACTGAGTACCAATCTCTGAATGACAGGTCCCCAAAATTAACGTCATGCCTCCCTGATTCATGTGGGCATATCCAAACTTCGTTCTTCATATTGCCCCCTCCGTTGCAATAATCACGGAAGGGGTTGCAGGTCAGTCATGCTTGTGTGAACTCATCTTCCGTGATGAGTAAGGGTCTGCAGTAATGCTTGATAGGTGGTCCTTCCACTTCGTTAATCGAGAACTTGGCTAAACTTTCTTCATCGTTAAGTGTAGTCCACATGTATCTGTCATCATTAACCCTCTCCTTATCAACCCCTCCATCGCAGGTTTTTCGAGGGTCACAAGAGGCCCATAAGCTGTAACATTCTCCATCGTCAATTGCAATAGCTTTACACCAATGACTCTTCCTTTTAGAGTTGTCAACCTCGGTAAACTTGTCATTGCTTGCATCCTGGTTATGCCGTAACTCTGAGGTTTGATTACGGCGTAGCTCTCCTTCAGTATTAGACTTATCGGAGGACTTGTCATTTTTAGAAAATGCTGCTTTACATATTGTAGATTTGTTCTTTTGTGCCTCATTTCTCTTGTGTACCTCGTCGCCAAGCTTCCCAATCATAGTTTCCAAGTTCTTTAGTGACACGTCATGGGTAGAAAGGCTCTTGTTTGTATTATCTTGTAAATTTTTCAGCCATTCTTCTTGCTCCTTTTGCCTCTAGGTTGAATCCACAAGGTACTTGTTAATCATTTCCTCTAAGTTAGTTCTTCTTTCACTACGCTCATAATATGGTGGGGGTCCTCCACGGTAGCCATTACGATTGTCCCCGTAGAAAGGTCGATTCTCTCCATATTTAGCTTCTTCGATCGTATTTTCTTCGTCAAAGTTAGGACAATTCTTAGTTAGATGTCTCCCACCACAGTTTTTGCAGCCAACTTGGATGGCATGAACAGTTTCTTTGATTTTTAGCATATCTCGATCTAGATTCTCTAACTTGTTGGTTATGGTAGCAATTCCATCGCAACTTCCGCCCTGGTTTCATTTCCTTCCTCCATCGTGCCATTTTTGGCAGTGATCAGCCATTTTTTGAATGGCTTCAATCGCTAGAGTAGGAGTCATGGTTAGGATTGGTCCTTGATAGTCCAGCATCTGTCTTGTAGTCACGTTGATTCCTTTGTAGAAGATGATGACCTTCTGCTGGTTGTTCAAATCATGTGTAGGACATTTGTAAAGTAGATTGTTGTATCTATCCCAGGCTTGATACAATGTTTCATCGTCGTCTTGCTTGAAATTATGGATCTCCAAAAGCTGGTTAGAAATATTTGACGGAGGACAATACCTCTGAATGAAGTGCTTCTTAAGTAAAGCCCAAGTATTAACTGCCCCGGCGGGCAATCTTTCAATCCATCTTCTGGCAGCCCCAGTAAGAGTCATGGGGAATACCCTTAGCATAACAGCATCATGAGACACGCCCGGAATGTTGAAAGGCTTGCGATGTATAGGACATTTTCAACGTGGTCATATGCATCCTCGTCCCTGTTTCCAGAAAAAGGGTTAGCACGAAGCTCCCTCATAAATTGGTCTTTTATCTCGAAACGGACATCAGCTCCAATCGCCGGTCTTACAAGACCCGACCCTTGTTCAGCTCTTGTCAACGCCAAATATTCCTCAAGGGTGAGGTCATCAATGTTAACAACTTTCATGGTACCTGAAAACTTGAATAGTGATCGTGAGAAATTGAGATATTTTAAAACAAAACAAAAATGAAAGACTTAATAGCAATCCTAATATAACTCCCCGGCAGCGGCGCCAAAAACTTGATGCAGGTTTTACTGACCAGGTTTTAATATTTATATTGTCTCGTTATGCCTATGGTCTACCCTAATGCACTAACGGGCAGTGTATCCGGTCGTGTGTAGCGTAGTATTCGGTAAAACCGAGGTCGTCCCAAGAGCTATGTGTGTTGGATTATTACTAAGTCTAGGTGTCACATATTTAAATATGATTTAGATAAGGAATTAATTAATAAACTACTAAAGCAGATAAAAGCAAATAAAGGTAAAGGTTCAATCAATAGAGGAGAGTGGTGCTAACCTAGTTAATCATCCTAGCTAGTAATGTCTACGTCTAATTACTTTCAATTACTTCAGGTGGGGTCAAAGTCGAGAGGACAACATTTGGTCAATTCGCCCTAACCTATCAGCAAAGATGCCACCACTGGGGAAGTCAGGTGTCCCTTCATAAGTCCAGTTGTTCCTGGTCCCCTAAGCCAAGTCATTAAGTTCCGCTACATGCTAGATTTATAATAGTGAGTGCCCGGGCGTTAGCAACTTAAACACTCACCCCTTAATTCTTAAGTTCATCCAAACGGTAGGTGACCTGTTGGTCAAATCGCACAAGTAGAAAGGGTCGTCAGTTGGTCATATCTTACCCTTCCCATCTCAGTCTACTCACTTAGGGTCAGTTGGTCATATCTCCTAAGCAACTAGCCTCTACCGCCATTCAAAACTACCGAAACAAGGGTAGCTACCAATAAACTATGCATGCATACACTTAGAAATAATTATACGGAAGTTAAGTAAACGCAGACAAAACAATTAAGGAATCATAACTAGGCCAGCACCTAGAGGTGCTTAGCCGCTCATATTAACCATACAAATCAATTCAATATTCAATGTTACGAAATACATGAATCGAAAGTAAAGAAAAGATAAAATGCTAATGCTTATCGTAGGGGAGTGATTTCTCCCTTGGAGATGGCTCTGTATGCTCCTCTAGACCTGCCTTTGGCTTCTTCCCACGTTCTTTGGTTGTGGTGTGTGAAATAGGATGCTTTGAAATGCTAGAAATCGTGGGGTATTTATAGGCCAGATCTGGGTTACGGCGTAACCAATAGAATAGTTACGCCCTAATCCTCTTTTTCTTCGTAATTTGCACTAGATCTGCTGGTTACGGCGTAACCTTAGAAGTGGTTACGTCGTATCTTCAATATTTCATGGTTACGCCATAGTTTATGAAAGAGTTACGGCGTAGTTATCAGCGGCGTGGAACCTTATTTGACGTACTATAGTTACGTCGTAGTCTTTTGGGAGAGTTACGCCGTAACCTTCTGATGAGTTGGCTTTCTGAGTCACGCTTTAGTTACGGCGTAATGTGAGAGAGGAGTTACGCCGTAACTTCTTCAAAGTGAGCATACTCTGATAAATATTTAATAATTCTCCAATTCCGCGTCTCTTTAGCTCCAATGCTCGTAATTTACCTGAAAGTGGAAAACAAGCGTAAATCCATATAAATGATATAAATTAGAAGCATTATCGGGGAGAATTGATACTTAATATTCAGGATTATTTGATGTTATCACTAGGCCATGTTCCCATGTCATATTTAACCAGGGGAACTTTCCACCACCCTTTTAATAGCAATAAATATATTATTTCAGTCAACTGATGACAAGATACTTTAATAGCAAGAAATCTAGTCATGATTGAATAATAAAACTACTTTAAATGATACCTATTTTATGATAAATGAGTTCATAAAACCACGGATGGCGCAATATTCACGTATCATGTGTGTGAAATGAGTATAAGTCGGGTGGTGGTGGTCGGATGCTCGGTTTCCTGTGTCGAACGGTAAGGACCCCGTGAGAAAGATGATATTCCTATAGTCGTAGTAACACTAGCAGCGACTGGGTACCTTCGTCTCCATCTCGTAGGAGAGGATGAAAAGAAGGGTTTATGTGGTACCTCCATTTTACCTCGTAGGAGAGGGTGAAAAGAAGGGTTTATTTGGTACCTCCATTTTACCTCGTAGGAGAGGGTAAAGAGAAGTGTGTATGTGGTAGAGATGATAACGGATGTAGATCCTCTATTGGTGGATATAGTCTCCATGGTTGCCTTATCCTAATTCTCTATACCATCTAATATTTGTAAGGGAAAGTTAGGGTCAGAGATGAGGGCCTTTGGACGTGTCCATGACATGGGTCAATATATGAATAATAGGCTTGTTCAAGCCTAGAGATTAATGTATGTATTTTAATATACATACGTAATCACTCGATAACCCGATAAGTAAATAAATCCCACCCTAACCCGACTCGATAATAATATCGGGTTATCAGATTCGGGTCAAAGTAACCCAACTAGTATTTTTAACTCGTTTAATCCGACCTTATAAGATCTTATCGGATTCGGGTTTAAATCGAGTTAACCTGACCGTATTGGCACTCCAATTTCGGAGGTGTGCTCTAATAAAGTTTAAACAAAGAGTTACTTGCTACACATGATTTTGAGCCCCGCAAGACATAGATCCATACAACACATCATATGATCTTTTGATTTTTCACCAAGTTAGAAAAAGTTACAAATCATCCATGTAAGATATCATTTGATGTAATGATATTTCACCCGGTTAGAAAAAGTTAACATCGCTTGTTTCATCAGTAGGAAAAAAGGAAAAAATAGTCCAAGAGCAAATAAGTCAATGGATAGATGACATAACATAGCTAGCCTTGTCAAATCTTTGTGGTCCTTAAACAAAATCTCTTTGGAATACAATTTCCTACCATTGTTTTCTCTTCCTTCATTTCCTTCTCTTCTGCCATTTCCATTGCCTTGGACCTTCTGACACCAAATACCAAATATATATCAGCATAAACTTTATTAACCCTTTGCCCAGATGTACTATTGTTCATATGTTTTGTATAATTACTTTTGTCTCTCTTTGTCAAACTTTGAACAAACAATGGTCATAATATAAATTACTCGTATATGTCTTGCGTGAAAATATAAAATTCAGATTAGGTGATGTTAGTTAAAATATTTAACATGAAATAAAATGTGTAGTGCTAAACTTAGCTTTTGTTAATTTAAATTAAATATTACTCATATTAAAGATAGTGAGGTGGGTTGGGACCAGGGTGGGTTAACTGGTAGTGTCTTGTAGAGTACAAGAAATCATCATAATTGAATTTTAGCTCGTAATCTGAGCAAACCTGCAATTATTCCACATTCAAAAATCGAAAAAGACTTTGTAAAAAACAAGTGACAAACCTTTCTTCTTTGTGGGAAGATGACTTGTTCAAAATGGGTTCGACATGCAGTTTCTCTTCGGTCATTGCCTCAACAATGCTCCCACTGAAATACTCTCGTTCTTCCGCCTGCAAGTTCCCGAACCGTGGATTTTCGGACATGCAACATATCTCATCTTCATCAGCCACAACTTTTTGTGTTGTAGCCAACTTACACAAAACCCCTTTATGCAAATTACTAGAAGTACTGCTACAGCTGCTCTTCCTACCTGATGTGGTTGGTGGGTCATGATTAACGGGTTTCCCTTTAAACCCCATTGACCCACCACATGCCATCAACTGAAATAGCACTGAGTTACGGCTTATTGTTGCGTATGGATCACCATCCTCAAACCGTTTTGATGTGGAGTTGTTTTCGGCTGAGGTGGTTGACAGTGATTGTGGTGATGAGGTGGGAGGTTTTGCGTAGTTTATTCTCTTTTCTTCGAATTCTAGTTCCTCATCGTTGAATTCAGTGTGTCGTCTCGGTGTCATTGGCTTGCATTTTGGGATGGGCATTTGAACATCACCAACTTGCATGTTTTGCTTATCTAAGGAAAAAAAAACATCATAATGATAAGTTATATTTTAACAGCTAGTAATTACAGTAGCTTTCTAAAATCTGAGAATGTATATATCTATGAAAGGAATGAATAGGTTTATATATCACCACTATATTCTAAATTGTGCAATGGTGACAAAAGAAAAAGTGTTAAAAAGACTAGTTTTTCTAAATAACTTATATAAAACAAATGCTCTAAATTAGGTAAACATTACAAAATTACATGTTAGAAAATCCCTTTAACGGATTTGAATTATATTATCAAAACTCAGTTTTAGTTAGCTATATCAACGGGTCCATTTCATTGAAAAGAGAAAACTGATATTAATAACTTTCAACTTTGTGCAGCAGCAGTTAATAGAAAGCCTGTGAAAGTCGAAAATGAGTTTATTAAATGCAGTGAAATGCAAAACTTTATTTAACTCCATAGAAAAAAGTGCATAGAGTCAGATGTCATACTCTCGCAATTAATTTCATATGTCATTTGTCTCTACTTTGACTTTAGATAAATGGTCATGTTATTTTTTCTTGTTGTTAACTTGCAAAAATGACAAAGTGATGCAAAAAAAATTCAAAATTATTTAGTGGTTATGCCTTATGTGAGTTTGTCAAAACAAGTTATCTGTCAAAAACCATAAAAAAAAGTTGATATTTTTTTAATCCAACCATGAGTAAAAACTAGTCATAAACATTACTGTATATGATTTCCATACTAAAAACATTATACAAAGTTGATTGGGCTAGTTTTTCTTATATCGTTTCCTTTGACCAAAAATTAAAGTAACTTGAGAAAATGGTGATAAATTAAACAAATAGTAATAACTTAAAAGTTGAAAGAACATAATAATACAAACAATTGGTTTACGACTTTTGGTGTCTTTGGAATGGATTCAAACTAAAACTAATTGTTTGGTAAGAAAATTTGGTTTGAAATTTTGGTCTGACACCCTTAAATGAGGGTTTCCACCAAAGCGATATAATTGGAGGGTGTGAGAAAAAAACAAGGCTGTATGTGTTGAAAATGGTGACATGCTACTTTTTTATATTTCATTTGGTACTTTTTATTATACATTGGTGGGTCATGTTATTATAATATTAATTTTTTAATCTTAAAATAATATTATACCCTAATCATTATTCTTATATCTTTTTATAAAACAAACAAATTTTATACTATCATTCATTTTCTCTCTCCTACTTTTCTTTTAAACCTAAACCACCAAACGGGCCCTTAGTTTGGTAGAAGAGTAACCTGGTTGAAGACAAAGTTGAGAAGCTTTGAGAACATACTCTTCTCCTTCTGATGGATAAATTACATCATTCTCCGCCAAATCATTCCACACATATCCACTCTTGTACATTCTGATGATAACCATATATATTATGTAATAAAATCATGCATTTCAAATATCACATTTATCATTTTTTTGCAAAACAAATAGGATTATAAATAAAATACTAATATTCAAGGTATTTAGAAAAGTAGCATTGGCTAAAAAAGCACCCGTGGAAATGAAAAGTTAAGAGAGTGAAAACTTATCTAATGCAAAATTTGTTGATGTTGACAAACAAAATATTTAAGTTAAAGTTAAAAATGTAAGTAGTCTGACCTTTTGCAGGACCAAGAATATAGAGAAGGCATTCCACTACCTCTGAGAATACTCAATCTCTCCAACACATCTACATAATCAAACAAAGGTAAATAAAATTCAAACTTGAAAAACAAAATATATAAAGAAATTGTACAACCTTTGAGTCGAAGATGGTGATGAGCCAAATGTGTAACCTCCACTATATGAGGGTGCTCAAGCTGACCATTTTTTGAAATGTAGTAAACAACTTGGACCTTTCTGAAGGTGGGTTTGACCTGGGTGGTTAACTTTGATGGACGTTTGACTCTTCTTCCTTCCTCCATTTGGTGATGAAAGCAAATTTATTGAGTGTTAAATATGTGGATGGACTTTTGTCCTAGCTTACCCCTCCATTAAAAGTTTATTGAGCACCATAAGCTTGCAATATAAACCTCTCTATTGGTATTGGAGGTGTGCTAGCTCTAATAAAGTATAAACAAAGAGTTACCTACAAGACAAATACAACACATCATATGATGTTTTGATATTTCACCAAGTTAGAAAAAGTTACAAATCATCCATGTAACATATCATTTGATGTAATGATATTTCACCCGCTTACAAAAAGTTAACATCCCTTGTTTCATCAGTAGGAAAAAAGGTAAAAATAGTCAATGGATAGATGACATAACATAGCTAGCCTTTTGTGAAGGGAAATAATAGAGAGGCTTAAAGTTAGGCCTAAATTTATACCTAATTTCAAATGGTATCATCTTGATGGTTATAGACAGGGACTCACTTATACTACAACCCATCAAGATGATGACAATTGGAATTAGGTATAAGTTTAAACCTAACTTTAGGCCTCTCTATCATTTCCCGTTGTCAAATCTTCGTGGTCTTTAAATTTGGAATAGAATTTGTTTTCTCTTTCTTCATTTCCTCCTCTTCTGCCATTTCCATTGCCTTGGACCTTCTGACACCAAACACCAAACGTATATCAGTAGAAACTTTATTAACCCTTTGCCCAAATGTACTATTACGTAGTAATATAAACTTTGAACAATATTACGTAGTAATATGAAATAAAATGTGTAGTGCTAAACTTAGCTTTTGTTTTGTATAATTTACTTTTGTCTCTTTGTCAAACTTTGAACAAACAATGGTATAAAATGTTACTCCATAAGGATAAAATATAAAATTCAGATTAGGAAGATTCAATGGTAAAAAATGTTAAAAGGTTAAAATATTACGTAGTAATATGAAATAAAATGTGTAGTGCTAAACTTAGCTTTTGTTAATTTAAACTTAAATATTACTCATACAACTTTAAATTTCTTTCTCAAAGTCAACTTTCTCCCTTCTTGCTTTAGTTTTCAATAAGGCTCGCGCAGGGGCGCTCACCTTTTTTGGCTCCTTCCCGGCCCGGAAGTTCGCTTCTGACGACTAGCTTCTACCGCTAGCGCTTGGACTTGGAAGCAAGCTAAAGCTACCTTGAATCAAATCAATCAATGAATGAAAAAAAAACCGCTTACCGAGAAATAGAAAGGATCGTTAGCTAGTTGTCAATGACACACAGATAGTGTGGTGGGTTGGGACCATGGTGTAGTTAACTGGTAGTCTTGTAGATTACAAGAGAAATCATCAGTAATTGAATTTAGCAATTATTCCACATTCAAAAAATCTTAAAGGACTAGGTAAAAAACAAGTGACAAACCTTTCTTGTTTTTGGGAACATGATGTAGCGACGTACACTTTTATTAATAACTCTCACTAGTTGTGGTACCGAATGGATATCTCTAGAATTTCCGTTATACATTAGGGTGGGAGGGGTTATTGGCATGGGACATCGGTACCGCTGTTTAGCATCGGCAAACACCACCCCCATCACCCTTACCGTTTTTCGGCATCAGCATCGGCTTTATATATCGGCATATGTATGCCGATGGATGTAACCGTTGGGCTTTTTTTGTGACCGTTTTTTTCTCATCTTTGACCCCTTTCTTGGGGAAGTCGCCGGCGATTTGATGGGCTTTTCCGTCGATTTTCCGGTTGATTAACATGGGGGTTTTGATAAATGAAACAAAACAATGATTTCCCCCTTTTTTGGGGGGTTTTTCGTCTCTTTTCAGAGATTTCCGGCGCCCTTTTTAGGGGGTTTCGCTGGAAAAAAATAAGGGTTTTGAATACGGGGAGGTAGAGCCGCCGGCGGTCTCTTGAGGCCTTGCCAGAGTGGTTCACCGATGTTCCACTAAATTTATTCCACTTGATGGTGGTGTCGATGTCCAACGGTGCCGATGATCCTCTATACTTGATTCCGGCCAAAAAGCCGGAATCCTTTTTCTGGTATGTATATGTGTATGTATATGGTGGTGGTGGTGGTGTTATTTGTGACCAAATCCTTTTTCGGTATACATATTTGTGGCCGGAATGTGTTTCGATTCATATGTTTGTTGCCGGAATCTGTTTAAGTGTATGTATGTGTTGCCGCAATAATTTTTGACGCGAATGGCTATGATGAAAATATCCGAAAGGGACATCGAAGCTTCGGACCGTATCTTGGCGGGGCAAACACGACAGATGGCATTATCAACGTATGCAACTGTGTGTTTGCAGCCATGGCGTGTTCCGCACCTTCGAATTGTCCCGACCCCCATTATTCTGAGCCTATGATCGTTTGTCGTATGTATATGGCGTATGTAGTTTGTGTAATTTTTAGTTTGATGCCAAAAATTGGCAACGACCCCCATTAGTTATGGTAGAATTGGCATGGAAATTGGCAAGTGACATGGCATCGTGTCATTGGTCCATTTCCATGCCAATTTTTTTTCTATGCCAAAATTTGGCAACGACCCCCATCACCCTTATGTTATGAGCTTTGTCAATTTCCGATTGACTATCAGAATGTATACTAATGACCGTTACCGTTTTAGGCCATCTTGGTATGTCCTCTACGAATTGACGTAGTCATTCCGCCTCTTCTCCGCATTTATCTAACGCGATAAATTATGATTCTATCGTGTACCGAGCTATAACTGTTTTCTTGGAAGACTTCCAAGATATAGCTGCCCCTCCTAGTGTAAACACATATCCACTAGTCGATCTAGAATCCTTTATGTAAGATATCCAGTTTGCATCACTATATCCTTCGATAACAGCTGGATATCTGCTGTAATGCAGCCCATAATCGTGATTGTATCTCAAATAATGAAGTACCCTAGTCATAGCTTCCCAACGTGCATAGCTTGGATTACTAGTATACCTACTTAGCCTGCTAACAGCATATGCTAAGTCAGGCGGTACCTGTCATTAAGTACATTAACATGCCAATAATTCTTGAATACTCTAATTGGGCAACACCTATGCCTCTATTTTTAGATAGATGCTTACTCGTGTCAGTTAGAGTTCTAGCTAAGTCGGAATCCCCCGCATTGTAGGTATTAAGAATTTTGTCCACATAATGTACTTGACTTAACACAAGTCCATTTTGAGTTCGTATGATCTTTATTCCAAGGATCACATCAGCCAAACCCATATCCTTCATGTCAAACTTTGATTTCAACATGTCTTTAGTAAATTGGATCATCTTACTGCCAATAATAATCATATCATCAACATATAAACACAAGATTACATATCCACTATTTGTGTCTTTTACATAAACAGACTTGTCGCATTCATTACTTTTGAATCCACTCTCTAGCATGGCGTGGTCAAATTTTTGATGCCATTGTTTGGGAGCTTGCTTTAACCCATATAATGACTTAACAAGCCTACAAACTTTGTTCTTTTGTCCAAGAGCCATGAAACCCTTAGGTTGGTTCATATAGATTTCTTATTCTAAATCTCCGTTTAGAAATGCCGTTTTCACATCCATTTGGTGAACTTCCAAATTTCTTAAAGCAGCAATTGCAAGTGTCATCCTAATCAAGGTTATTCGCGTAACTGGCGAATATGTATCAAAGTAATCAAGACCTTCTCGTTATTTAAATCCTTTGATTACCAATCTTGCTTTGTACTTGTCAATGGTGCCATCGACTTTCATATTCTTCTTGAAGATCCATTTATAACCTAGTGGTTTAATGCCTTCTTTCCATTAAGGCCCTTCCGAGAAAGTCACTTCTTCTCGATAAGAAGTAGGTTCATTTTCTACCATAAATAAAACAAAATCGGGTCCAAACGATTTCTTAGTTCTTGCCCTTTTGCTTCTTCTAGGTTCAACCTCTTCTTCCTCGGTTTGTATAACAACCCGTAAAATTTCGGATTATTATAATAATATTTATCACGTCAAAAAATCTAAATCGGTTACTTTCTGAAAAATGTGAATATTTAGGTTTTAAAACGAGAGGTCATCTCGATTCTTTTAAAAATAAGACACCGCTTGTCCACTAAGTATATGTATAGTAAATGTGAAATTTATTATTGTCCAAGTTAAAATTTAAGCATACATAAGCTTAATCCATTGTTCCGAGAAGTTATTCCGCATACTGCAGCGCAGTAGCATACAAAACTAAAAATAAATAACGAGATAAATGAAATATACACATTTTACCATTCAAGGATAATTTACGAAAGAAAACGAGAAGTTATCTCGTGAATTTAGAAAGTCACGGCACTACATGCATACCGACACCAATTAAATAACGGCAAACAGTTATAATCAAATGACAACATAATAAAAATGTCATATTATCACGTTTAAGAAACCGTTTCCGAAAATATAATTTCTATATTTCTCGAGTACCGGGAAGGTACGTTTACTCGAGGATTCGACAAAACACGGGGTACAATCTATACTGCGTTTAATAATAAAACAAAAGTAATACAATATCCCTCACCCTCTCTCTCACACGCTCATTATCTGTCTCTTTTCTCTCTCTCTCTTGTCGACACATATAGGCAAGACAAACACCAAAATAGGGCCTTTTTCCCTCTTGTTGATAGTCAACACCGAAAATATCATTGCAGCCTTCCACTCTTGACTCTACTCCCTTCTAGGGTACCACGTGAAAGTGTTGGAGGGGGGAAACGGACAACTCATTTGCCAAGAAAGAACCACCTTCAATGGAAGACCAAGGAAAGAAGAGTAGAGACTTTCTTGTTATCAATCTTTATATAGAGTCTAATTGATGCAGGTTCATCCACACTCCTTTCACAAAATCACAAAAATTAGGGTTCATACAAAGAGTAGGGTTACATGAGTCAAAGGGGTTTTTGAAATTAGTTTGGGGGTTTTGATATTCGACGCATAAGGAAGCTTTCCCAAGAGACTAATTGTCCCAATTCGTCCCGAAACTCCTTCAATTGAGCTCGACGTTTCTGGTATTCTTCTACCTTGTAAGAACAAATTTATTGTTATTTAATTCTTTTGAATCCGTTGAGTTGTAAGGTCATTTGTCTAAATTCGAATTGATAAATTCTTGTTCATACTGAATAATTAAGAAATATTGATTCATGTTAAAGTATTTGATAATGGTGTTGTTGGAAGTACAGGATGAAATTTGTTATCTCTATCTTTTTATTTTTCGAAATTGATAAAAGGGATTAGCTCCTGTTGTTGTTGTTGAACGTGGATGTCAAAGACAAAAGATACAAAGAAAATAAAAATGTTTAAATGAAAACTTTGTAATCTGTACATTCGGTTTAACCTCCGGCTTAAGTCTTGGCAGTCCCACGACTTGCCATACTCTTGATTGTTCCTGTTTTGGTGCACAAGTAGTTTCTCTTGTGTTAGTTACCCAAACCGAAATGATTCCTTGAAGTTCTTGGTGTTATTAGAGCTTATTATCTTGTTGGGAGAATGGGGCTGTGCTCACAGTTTGCTTAGTTTGGTTAATGAGAACTCGTTAGGCAGTTAGCACTTGACAAATTCATTGTGTCTTGCTTCGTGTGTTTAGTAATGAGCCACCACATGGGTGGTGCTCAATCAAGTTAGCCGTGTGCTTGAAATGATTTGAGTAACAAACTCATGGGGATGCATCGTGTTCATTTCGAGGTCAGTTCCAGATTCACCAATTGTGGAGTCTTAATTTGCTAGTGGTGACAATAGCTATGAAGTGGTGTGTTCGTTTGAGCTTAATTACCAACAATTAGAGGCCCGTTTGGCTATTCTCAAGAAGGGCTGAAGCCCATGTTATACCAGGGTCCACTTGGGTATACCTTTCTGTTGGGCCACCGCCCAACAACTCGGGCCTATTTGGCGTTAAGCAGCCCACTCGGGCGTTGGGTGTCATGTCATCACAAGTAGTACTTGACCAAATCCCACTCATTAAACTTGTTTTCATTTCATCCCGACTCGTCCTCCATCTCGTCTCAACTTGCCACCCATGGCGTCCCATTTCACTCGACATAAATAGATCACATGGCTCGTTGATCATTACTCGTGCGCATTACACGACTTGCAATATATCATTAATATAATTGAAAACATAAGCCACGAATAGAATAACGACATGTGAACAATAAATAAAACTTAAAAAACCGATTTATTAGATAAAATGAGTTTTACACCTAAACTATAGAACTATATTTTCGTATCACTTATTATACTTCTAAATCAAATTATTGGAACATAAACCCATATTTCCGGTATAACTCAAATGGAGGTTTTTATACTCAAAACTTTATTAAGAATATAGAATTGGTAAATATTTACTTGCAATTATTTAATCTCAACCAGAAATACTTTTGTTTTGACGATAGTCACTTAGGACAAAAAGGTCATACATCCGGGTCACGCCCTATCTTCTACAAATATAATATATATTTTCCATAACAATTTGAAACAATTATATCGACACTTACTTCACTTTTCAAGGTACAAGTTTAATCATTTTTGCTTAACCATTCTTTTAAAGTATATACATTTATGACTCGTGAAATGCATTTTGAAATTTACTAATGTATACAAGTCATATTGTACTCAAGTCTTTTAGTAGCGATATAAATATGGATATATATAAATATACTTTCTTCCTTCATGATATCCAATTAATCCGATAATGTCTCATAACAAATGTACATACTTTTCGCACATCGTCATCCGGTTATCAACAAACCGAAGTCTTGTTCATCCTTGATATCTCTTCTGCGTGTACCTTCCAAGTATTCTCATTTGGTTACCATTAACCAAAGTCGTAATTCCTTCTTCAAGACTTCCTTCCATGTCATCCCTCCTAAACCGAGATCCATCCAAATCTTTGTAAATTGTTTTAAGATAAATGATGCCACATAAGCAACAACAACAACAACAACAACAAAAACATTTAAAATCTATAAAGTTCTTTAAACTTTATCGAGTCTTAAACATAAAGACTAAATTGCCGTATTAATTAGGTTGCGTGTCGGAGCCGTGCACTATCACTCCTTGATTTAATTCCCTTTAGACTTCATATTGCACATTGCCAAGGTGAGTTTCATAGCCCCTACTTTTAATCTGTTTTATACTTGTTTTGGGGGAAGATACATGCTCATTTTACTTAAATGATTTTAATGGTGCATTTCCATGCATACTATGCCTTTTGATTGATATGTTTTAAGATACATCATACATAGATGTTTTATGGACCATACCATAATGCTTGACCTAGAATATTACGCAGCTTAGCCTAAGTCCTTTGATCCCATATTGCCTTTTACTGAACCGTCAATTCCTGCTGGGAAGCGCGAATGTTATAAATAGATCTATTGGGGATGACTCCCCTGTTCGGTTGGCCCCGCATGGGTCAAGGCGAAACATATAGCATGTCGGAACCGAGTGTATTGGGATAAACACTCGCCATGGGCTCCTTATTTGTATGACTTCTTTTTGCGTACAGAAACTGTCGTAGCTTCGGTTGCATGAGCTTAGTGCTAGCGTAATAAATTTATAAAATATGGCATTATATTCATTGTAATGTGCATATACTCTTTTACGGTCCACTAATGAAATTCTTTTATGAAATCCTTTTATGAAATGTAATCATAAATTTTATGACATTATGCAAGACGTAATGATCATCAAAAACCAAATGTGAAATAGTGTGCTGAAGTTCCCGTTTAAATAAACCTATGAACTCACCAGCGTAAGCTGACCCCTTTTAGCATGTATCTTCAGGTTTTGAGGTGATAGCTTATCTTTGGAGGCGCAAGGCAAAGGATGACATGGTCATAGACGACTCTGATTTATGTATTGGGACCACCTTTTTATAATGGGCCATTTTCCGCACTAATCAATAATGTAAACATTGTTTTTACGAATGAATAAGAGTTATTTATGAAAAACCAATTGTTTTATGCTTATGTTGTGATATCAATTTAGTAGCACCCCATTACTCGTGTGCTTCCGCTGAGCCATTTTGGGGGTGTTACAGTTTGATCTTGCCTCTCATCTTGGAGATCCTTATCATCTTCTTGTCTCTTATCTTAGACAACTTCGTCATTTATTCGAGATGAACTTACAGTTTCCTTCGTTAAACAAGGAAATATATTTTCAAAGAATGAAGCATTCCTTGACTCCATTACTGTACCCTTTTGTATATCCGGATTTTTCTAATCATGTACAATGAAACTATAAGCACTGCTAATTTGCATATCTAATGAATATACAATCCAAAAATTTAGGTCCAATCTTTTAGGTCTTGGGTGTCGGTATAACTACCTTTGCTATACACACCCACACTCGTAAATACTGATATGATGGTTTTCTTCCCATCCAAAGTTCATAAATGTATTCGCATTTTCAGGTTACTATTCATTTTTGAATTGTTACTATTCACTTTTACTATTCATCTCGTATTTTTTTTAAATTTTACTATCATGAAAAAATAATTGATACTCGACGATTCGTCCTGACGACGTACGTTGAATCCACCCAGAACCAATTTCACAAAGTTGTGTCCTAATTTTACGTTTAGGTTTATACGTCATTCGAACATCCAGATATGTCCAGATAGCATTACAAACAATAGAAATATATGTTTTTCACATCTTACGACAATTTCACAAGTTTTAGAATTTTACGTTTTCCAGTTCTGCGTTTTACGCGATTTACGCATTTTTTACCCCGCGTTTCTAGTTAATCAGCGTCTAAGCAACCCGATGGAACTTACCACTCATTTTATATTTTATTATGGATTATAATGATAAGTTTAATCATTTCTACAAGTTTCATATGTTTACGATACCCAGTCTTAAGTTTCGTGACTAAAAGACTTACTGTTAGCAATTACCGAGACCAAAACTCACTTCGTAAAGGTAAGATAAATGTTCAGAACTCTTAACATCCTCATTTTAGCCATAGGTGGCATTTTTGATGTGTCATCAAGCATGGTGGCTTGATCATGACCATTGATTCTTTAGATCTTTACACTTGTAAACTTAACCATGGTTAAATTCTAACATAATATATAGTTAACCAAATCCTTTCTCCTATAAATACTAGCCTAAAACCTTCATAAATTCTTGCACCACACCTTATTAACATCTAAAGTCCTAAACCTAAGGCATTTCTGATAGATCTTGTAAGAACATTCATGTGTTCTTGAAGAAAAACTAGGTTTTGATCTTTGTTCTTGGAAGTTTTCAAGAAAGAGTCGTTATAATCTTCAAATAACTTCAAGTCTCCAAAAAAAAGTTGTTTTAATCTTCTATTCTCCTTCAAGCTTTCAAGGAGGCATTGTTATAATCTTCTAATAGCCTCGGGTTTTCGAAGATTACAAATTCCACGTCGAAGCTCTGCTTATATTCCCTTTTTCTATAATACTCAAGCATTCTAAATAAAGGTAAGTATTTATAAGACTCAAACTTATTTAAATACTTATAAACTTTGTTAGTTTATTTATTATATTTATAAACTCTTAATATGTCATATAAACAAGTAATCAAAATACATTTTTTACATATTGATCACTACAAAACTAGGGAGCTTCATGTGAGGGGTTTCATTTGAGTAAACGGATCAACGAGTTGTTGGATTTACGATTTAAAGTGTCCAACCTCCTCGAACGTTTACTACATGACCTCTGAATTATGATGGCCCGAATGGTAGCACGAGATATATAAACTAAAAAAGTTTCATAAACTATTTCTATCAAACGACATACACAACCTACCAAGTACTACATCATGATCAATATAAGGACGTATATAGGCTCGTTTATACTTTCGCATTGTTATTTCAAAACCTAAGACATGATATCATATTTTTAGGTTGAACGTAGAGACTTTCCGGCTTATTCATCGATTCCGTTATACGATTTGATATCATTAGTTCACGGTGAGTTTCATAGCCCCATTTTTTCTCGTTTAAATTACTTTACTCTTTGGGGGAGATACATGCTCAATTATTTACTTTCACAAGTACTCTAAACTTTTAAAGATTACTGTGAGTCATAGCCCCTCTTTTACTTATTTTGAACTATTTTGGGGAAGATACATGCTACAACTATTACTACCATCGCAATTATTTACAAACTGTATGTTTATCTGAAACATTTTACTTGATTAATGGAACACTCTATTTGTTTATTGAAACATATAAATCAGATACACGATTATTTTTACCTACGAAATGCAGATGTACTTAACATTCCCAAATTTCCTAAGTTAGGAACCGAGTGCGAATGTTGTGAATAGATATATTGGGATTGAACTCCCCCATCCGGGTGGTTTCCCCACTTGACTGGTATGTAAAACGGATGCATAATCATTTGAGGAACTATGGATGTCCTAGGTGGACATCTACTAGAAACTATTCCGGGTGGTTTCCCCACTTGACTGGTATGTCAAACAGATAGGAACTAGAAACTAGAAAACTTAAGGCTTCGGTGTCAGGAACTTAGGGCAATGAAAACACTATCTCCATATTTTTATTGTATTTATGTGCAATAATAACTGTTTTTAACATTTTGGGTGTATAACAACGTAACCCATGGCATATTAAACATGGAAATCTAGTAATCAACTGTTTTATTTGCAAACCTATGAACTCACTCAACCTTTGTGTTGACACTTTTAGCATGTTTATCTCAGGTCCATAATAAACGAGGTTGGCACGGAGGGGCACAAATACTTTAAGAAGGATGTAAATTTTATTATCATTTGAAAACTTATTTGTATATCATGAAACTATTGGGACCTCTTTTTGTAAACTCTGATATTTATATAATTCGAATGATAAATCTTTTAAAACGACTCAATTAGAGTTCATTTTCTATTGTTATAACTGTTATGCCATGAAGTAACACCCAGTTTGAATTCTGTTGCGTATCAAGAAATTGGGGGTGTTACAATAAAGAGTCTCTTATTTTTATTTACAAGGTATCTTATTTAAAAGGTAAGTAGCCGTTAGAATGGCTTCCCCCCCCACATGTCCTAGCTTAAACCAGAACTTATCAACATGGCATTAACCATTTCTTTCAAGGTACGGTTCTTCCTTTCGGCAATACCCTTCTATTAAGGTGAATAGGGAGCAGTGAACTCGTGTCTGATTCCATGTTTCGCACATATATTAGCGAATAGAGATACATATTTACCTCCCATATCACTTCGTACAACCTTGATTTTCTTACTAAGTTGATTCTCAACTTCGTTTTTGTATAGAACAAAATTGTTTATAGCTTCATCTTTACTTTTTAATAAGTAAACGTAGCAATACTTTGTACAATCATCAATAAACATGATAAAGTACTTAATTCCACCTTTTGTGGGTAGTGATTTCAAATCATATATCTTAGTGTGTATCATATCAATTGGTTCAGTTTTCCGTTCAACTGATTTGAAAGATGATCTTGTAAGTTTGGTTTCAACACCAAGTTTCACATTTGTATTTTGAATCAATGTGGAAATTAGGTATGCAATTAAATTTAATCAAACAACGCATTGAATTAAAATTTACATGTCCAATATGGCTGATGCGTGGTTCGGGGTCTAAAGACTTCCTTTTCCAAGAGCAATCTTTACAACCCACTAGGAAGTGACCTAATCGTTGCAGTGTAGTATGGGTAAGCCCAGGGGGTTGATCATTCTCTAGGGGAATAGAGATGCTAGTCGAGATGTATGACGAAAAGGGAAGGGTGAGGGTGATTCTTTTTAGTCTTTTTTATATTTTTTTAGAAAGCAAAGTAAAATCTCGGGGTTTGAATAGTGGAGGTTTGGTATTTTACCAATTAAACTACTTAACAAACTAATTAAACTAAATGATAAAATAAAAAGCTATGGATTGTAGGATAGCGTTCTTATGATAATTAAAAGCATGTTTACTTATATTTACTTACTCCCTAATTATCTTTTATTGGTCGGTTGAATTGTCACATCCTTGCTTAAATGATGTGTTGTATTCCATGTTTTAGTCATAGGGCGGTGCCAAATTCCCTAATTCTATGAGTGTAAGTCTCCTCTAGACCACTCGGGATCGCCAAGTACCGAGGTATGTACCCTGAATATCCTAGTATCCTCAAGCCACAACTCACGCAATGAATACAACGGGAGCCTAATAGTGCACTCTAAGGCTAATAATCTCTATTTAGGACGTTCAAGCTCGCAACAATGAAAGAAGAAGCCAATTTTCTTTAATCTAGCGTGACAACCAATTAAAACAAGAGACAACCCAACAATAATTAATAACTAGGTTTCATTGGATCTAAGCAAACACTAATTAATTTAGTTATACATCATAGAGATGCAAGAACACAAGCAAACAATCAAACACAGATTAAACATGGTGATAGATTGGATAAACAAATTTATCTTGAAGCAATAAAGAGGGTTTAGAACCCTGAGGTACTGTCCAAGTCAGACTAAAAATGACTAGGGTTTGCTCTCAAAAATAACACACATAATGCAGAAAATCCGAGTACCCAACTCAAGAGTTACTTCACTAATCAACAAGCTCCCTTCTCGGCGGACAAAACAATACACCGTAGCTTACACCAATTCGTGACACTAACCTAAATGTCGATTTCTAATCTTAGCTAGAACCAATCCACACAATCACCCATGGACGTACACACCGGCCTAATCAATACACAATCATCTACGGACGTACACATCGTCCTAATCTACACACAATCACTCACGGACGTACACATCGTCCTAATCTACACACAATCACCCACGAACTCACACATTGTCTAGATCTACGTATTACACATAATTTGGAAGATATGGACTCGATCTATATGTAACAAATGTTACACATGGACTAACTAGACTACCTAAATTCGTATCTAGATGAGACGAAAGTTCTTCTCTTTTCACTTGAGGAAGGAAAGAAAGAATCGCATTTAAAGAAGATTCAAACAAGTTAATGTGATCAAAGAAGGGAGTTTTGAAAGATGTAGGAAGACCAGGAAGTTTTGTGCTAAAGAATATTAAGAAAATATGATGAAAATGGGCCAGCATTTATAGGTAGCTCGAGGAGCGGGAGACAATCCCTTAAAAATGGGTCCCATATATATATGGGACTGTCACCTATTTAAGGGACCTTTCCGGCAGTTTTTGTCTTTTAGTGGTGAAATGTTTTTCTGTTGAAAATGTAACTGATTTGGGCAGAAAAATAGTTGTTAGGGAATTTGAAATTCAAATTTATATAATTTATTACAAAAATAATTTCTTTATAATTACAAAAATAATTTGTATAATTTATTTTTGTAAAAAGGTTTTGTCACATTTATAAAAATTTGAGGTTTGAGGACAAAAATATTTTTTTTGATCACTTAACTAGTTTTGTAACTTGTTTATACATACCTTAAGTGATTCAGACTTGAGACGTCGAAAGATGTTGATGCGCGCATGCATTGATGATTTGCGTAAACAAATAACTTTTGCACTTTGCGTTATGTATTAGAGGTTGCATGGTTGTCATCATTAAAATATAAAGACACTGTATAGGTTAGACGTCGTAACATTTGCACTAACAGAGATGTATATCCTTGCCAAGCTTATGATAGAAGGCTCGTCATGACCGAGAAATTGAGCGATTTTAAATGTTACAACATAGATTAGTTGAGTAATTTGAATGTTTTCATTCCCTATTCACAAGGTGTTTGGTCGTGCACACTTTTGATTGAGTACTTAAATAAAATCTTATTTCCTGGACTATAGTTTAGGAGATGTTTTCATAAGTCAAAATCGAGAGTCTACTTGAGGACAAGTAAAAGTCAAGCGGTTTGATGTGATCAAATAAGTAGTGTTTTAATGCATCATTTATCCGATATATTTTTGCTCATTTATTATGCTTGTATATAAGAATCATTACTTAATCACTTTTATGATTCTTAGTAATTCTTGAGCAAAAATGGAAAAGACATGAAAAACGTCGTTATATTGAAGTAAAACAAATAAATGAAGAATAATGTTGCTCAGAAATTTAATACGGCATATCCATGATACTCGAGATATGTCGTATCCCATACTTAAAAAGATTTGAAACCTTGTCAGTTCTTTGAAGAATACGGCGTATCCACTTTTGGGTGTAGGTCATATATTATACTTAGCTGATTTGAAGAATCCAAGTTATCTAAAGAATATGGTGTATCAAAATATGGAGATACATCGTATAGGAGCCCCTCGCCAAAAGATAATCCAAGACGGGATTACGTGCAATACGGAACCAATAACCTGCTAGCCGGTGGATTGGAATGCAAGAACCATGAACAAAGAAGCATAACACCAAGAAAACCTAGTCCGGTCTTATGACTTCGAATGGATCAACGAGGCTAGCGTATTACCCGCATGACAAGCCTGAGCTACCAATTTCTAGGTAAAAGGTTGCGCAAAAGAGTATTATAAACACCCTTCAACCCACTGCACATGGTAAGCATTGAATGTGAGCATTTACTACACTCGCGCACGCGCGTACACACATACTCTCTCTCACTCATATTCTCACATTCTTCAACCAGGTACTTATTCTTACGCTGAAGTGGTCACGGGTAGGTCCTCGTGGCGAGGCTAATAGTTTGCTTATGTTAGCACGTTCCAGAAAGGATACCTCGACGTTAGTAACATCCAATACTCTACTTTCAACAACACCGGAAGCTGAGTCCGAAGCTTACAATACCCAAAACTCGTAACACCCGGAGGTCATAAGAACTTGCAACATGACATCCTAATCTTTTGATCCCTCGAATAATATCTCCATCTCATCTTATATCTCACCACGACATAGATAACCTGCTACCAATACTTATCCGTAGTATTCCATCACACATTAAATAGATCCTCCGGATCTATTCATATTTTGTCCGTATGAGTACAGGAATATTTTTGTAGACACCCTTATCCATAAAAGGTAATGAAATCTATTATATTTTAAAAATAGTTAAATACAATTTGACCCACAAAATTGTTACACTCTCATTTACTCCGCTATTTATCCCCTTCCTTTACACTACCTTAACAAAAATGTCGTTTGACGACCTAAACCATTGATAAGGATTTAACACGTACGCTTTTAGGGGGTCATTTAAGCCTTATTTCGACACATTTTATATCCATTACGTCTTAGTTTTGTTCCTTTTTACTTTTTAGGTCTTTGGAAGCAAAATGCTGGAATGAAGCACATTTGGACGAAAAGGAGCAAAAGCATGAAGAAAATGGCAAAGTCAAGATCGAAGCCACTCAAGACTGATCAGCAGAACCTGACGGCGTCCCATCCAAAGGGCGACGTCGTCACTCTATGAAGACTTGATCAAAACATGCATGCGATGGCTTAGTGAAAATTTTGGTCATATAACTTGACGACATCACGCTTTAATTATGGAGGGCGTCACTCACAGTTTTCACCCCAGACGGCCCAGATCTAGAATCAAGACGACGTCTCAACTAAAGACCGGCGGCGTCACAACTCTAAAGTGACTTCGTACCATCGATGACTTGTCCAAAACGAAACCCTAATGACGGCGACCAGACGACGTCCCATACAAAAGGTGATGCCGTCGCGATTGTAAATCTATATATAGAATTCAATTTTTCTGTATTTTAGGAGGTAGATTTTTGGAGAAAAAACCCTAACTCAGTTGTAGTCCGACTTGAATAGTATTTTAGGGTCCCATACCCTATTTTACACAACGAGATAAGTTTGTTAATCCAATTTATCATTATGTATATCCCATATTCGATTGATTGTGTATATGCTTGCTTGTCTATCATGTCTAGCTAAATTAATTGTGTGTTTGCTTAGATCTATAAAACCTAGTTATTGATTATTGTTAGGTTGTTTCTTGTCTTAATTGAAATTGGCTTAGGAGTGCAACTAGGCATCTTCGTTGTGTTTAATGCTTGAGTATGCTTTATGATGATATGGTTCATGGGTGAAATAGCTTAGGCTTGCTGACTCCATGAGTCATATACGAGAGATAACCTCAAAGAACTAGGGACCACGCATACCCTACGACCTTTAGGAGTACAACGCATTAAGATAAAGGACGTGACAACTCAACCAACCAATAAAAGATAACTAAGGAGTAATAGTATCTAAGTGAACACATCTTTAATCATCATACAAGCACACCTCAATTAGAAATAGCTACCCATAGTAATTAGATAATTAGTTAAAGTAGAGTAATCGGTAGAAGTACCACCCTAAACCAATTGCCTCGAGATTTTACATTAGCTTTCTAAAAAAAACCATAAAAAAAGATAAAAAAAAAGAATCATCCTCAACCCCACCTTCTCGTCATATATTTCTTACTAGCATTCCTATTCCCCTAGGGAACGATATCAATCCCCTAGGCTTACCCCATACTACACTACAACGATTAGGTTCACTGCCTAGGAGGTTGAAAAACTTGCTCGAAGAAAAGGAAGTTTGCTTGACCCCGAACGTGCCTTCCGCGTGCATCAAGTTTTTGGTGCCGCTGCCGGGGAATAGAATAGCTAGTTAGATCTCTATCTTGTTTAGGTTCCCTTGATTGATTCCTATCAAGTAAGATTTTTTCTCATTTTCATTAGCTTCCTTGTAGTCTATCCCCCTTCTTAGTGTTTTTGTTCGTAACCTTATCACTTTTCATCATGGAAGGCGATAAACCACCACCAAATCAACCACTTACAATCAACCCACCACCAATTGACCCACCAAGAGGCCGAACTCTTGGTGAATACTCTAGACCGAGCCATTAAGGCTATAGGAACACCATTGAGCTCCCCGATCAAGCTCAAACTACGGCCCTGCGATCCGACACCATCCGGTTGGTGCAAAACGGATGTGCATTCCATGGACTTCATTTCGAAGATCCTAATCAGCATCTCAAGGACTTCCTTAAAATCGTTGATTCTATCAACCTATATGCTACCACACGGGAGACCACGCGCTTGCGTCTCTTCCAATTCTCTTTACGGGACCAAGCTAGTAATTGGCCTTAGCGACTTCCCGCCGGATCCATATCAAGTTTGGATGATCTCACCACTCGTT
Organism: Chrysanthemum seticuspe; assembly: GCA_019973895.1. Classification (NCBI taxonomy): domain Eukaryota; kingdom Viridiplantae; phylum Streptophyta; class Magnoliopsida; order Asterales; family Asteraceae; genus Chrysanthemum; species Chrysanthemum seticuspe. The sequence continues at coordinate 17,193,337 of BPTQ01000003.1, read as the reverse complement.
TCCTCGTCCAATTTTTCCCAACGGGGAGAACTACCAAACTAAGGAACGACATCTTGATGTTCCAAAAACGTCAAGGCGAAACTCTCTACGAGGCGTGGACTCGATTTAAGGACTTGCTCCATAAAGTCCCTCATCATGGCATCGATCTTTGGCTTCAAGTCCAAATCTTTTACGATCATGTCAATCTCTCAACTAGGCAAACCATCAACCAAGCGTATAGTGGCAAACTTAGTGAACTTACCGCGGAAGAATCATGGGGTACAATAGAGGACCTTGCCCTCTATGACAAAGAATGTTGGAATGACCCCCGTGAGTTGCCCAAAACCGTTAAGGCAATCTCTTTGCCTCCCATTGACTCACAACCTTCCAATCGTAGGATGCTTGAACTTGAAGATCAAGTCAAATTCCTAATGAGCTCCTACAAGAATCCTAAGCCTTCACACCAAGTGAACAAAATCACTCTACCTTGTGAATTATGTAGTGGTCCCCACGACACTCGTGAATGCACAAGACTCCCTGAACAAGCTTTTGCAGACTACGCCTCCACACGTACCGACGGAGCGGGAGAAAAGTGGTACACTTTCAAGCTCGAGCAAAATAACTTAGGAAATTCCTACAACCCTTCATGGAGAAATCACCATAACCTTAGGTGGAGCAAAACTCGAACTCGTCCCAAAATAACTCATCTAGTCCACCCAATAGGTCTCAACCAAACCAAACCTCCTACAACAACCCTCCAAACACCGGAACTTTCACTAGTCATGAGGGAATGGTGTCCAAGTTCATGTCATCTCAAGAAGCTCGATTGACTAAGCTTGAAGCCGATTTCAAGCAACAACAAAGCGAGATGACAATCAAGCTCGACACCCTCTTAAAAGCCTTCAATGACCGAGATATTGGAGCACTCCCAAGTGACACTATAAAGAACCCAAAAGTGAATTCGATTTCATCGACTTCATGTTCTTGAAGGGAGAGTGCATATCCATGCCTCTCACACCTAAAAGTCCACTCGGTTAACGCCATCAACACGGGGTCCAAACAATCCGTCATGAGATACCAATAACCCGAGCCAACGGTCTATCAAACACTTGAGAAACCTATCAATCAAGAACCCAAACCCACTCTAGAAGAGGAGTATAAGGAGCTTCACCAAGAAAAACCGGTTCTTGAAGTCTTGACTCATGCGCCTTACTATAATGTATTAAAAGATAAATATGAGCAAGGACTAAAATTAGGAGAACGTGGGCCCGCATTTGTACAAAATAATTTACCTAAGAAGTTAGATGATCCTGGGCAATTCATTCTTCCGTGTAGCATTGGAAATTCCAAAGCTTTCGACGCATTGGCCGACTTAGGGTCAAGCATCAACCTTCTTCTGTTGTCCCTCTATAAAAGCCTTAACTTAGGAAAAATAGAACCAACGGAAACCATCTTAGGTTTAGCGGACGGTAGTATTTCATATCCGGTAGGGATAATAAAGGACATGGTAGTACACATAGGTCGATTAACTCTTTTGGTGGATTTCCATGTGCTAGACATGAATAAGAACCCAACATGCCCATTGTTAGTTGGAAGAGGATTCTTAGCTACCGCTAGTGCCATAATTGATTGTAAGATGTCTAAGATAGTGGTAGGAGAAGGGAGTGCTAGGTCAATTTACGATGTCAAGAAGCATATCTACTACAAAGAGGATGAACAAATACTGTATGAGATCATGTTGGATAGAAGACCATCTAGATATGGACCTTGGACCAATAGAGATTTTGTAGGCCCTCAACGACATTTCTATCTAGAAGAGACCTTCGTGAGTAACACAACACTCAATGAACAACAATTGGCTAGGGACATTGAAGTGAACCCGTTCGAGGATACTTTAGTGTTTAGGAAGATGACCGAATTCCTAGGAACCTTGCCCATTAATCTTAACATGAATTGGTGGAAGGTTGAGAGTGAGAAGCCTAAGTATAATTGGAGTTGGGATAGACCACCTAGTGATGGGAATGGAGAATGGCACATTAGGATGACAATCTATGATTTCGATGGCGAGAAGTTTGAAAAGGCATACCGGACTAAGTGTACTAATAGGAAGTTAAAAGATAAGTTTGATCCCTATGACATTCTTGAGGATAAACTTACTTACATGGGTACGTAGGAGCACGACTTCGAGTCTAGCTACAAGACTCATAAATAAAGAAAAGCGCTTCGTGGGAGGCAACCCATGCTAAATTGTTTGCTTGTTTTGTTTTTCAATTTTTGTGTGTCTCATATATTTTTTATTGTTTTTTATTCTCATGTTAGACTTTGTGAAAATGTTTTATTTTGTCTTTAACCTTGTCTTAATTACATATAAAGGTATTTTACAAAAAGATAAGTGTAGGGAAGATCACATACGTTTTTTAAGACATGAACATGAGAACTACAACTATTGAAATTGATATATTTGTGTGTTTGTTAGAGTCAAATGCTTGTATCGAGTCATAATGGATGTTTTGTAGGAATTTTTCCAGGTTTTAATGATGTAATTTTTCCAGAGAAACACATCAGACCACTTTCTGTCAGGACAACCTGACGGCGTCAGGATTAAAGCATGACGACGTCAGGCTATGTAGAAACAGATTACCCAGTTTTCATTTTTTGTGCAACTTATAAATTTTTGGAAATTCCCAAGCCTTAATTTTACAGAAAAACTGCAAACATCCATTTCACAAGCATTATATCTTACTTGCTTTCTAGTGTAGTTGTGTGTCCATATATAGTTTTATCGCTGATTTTACGCGAAGGTTTCGTTTGTTTTCTTATAAGTGTGCAGGTTATATTGGGCAAGAAGAAAAAACACAAATTGGATGAAGCTTATTACTTATGCATTCTTCTTGAAAAAGAATTTAAACCGCAACTTCACACGTATCACACCGAGCCAATCAGGGGAGTGCTAGTTTCTTTTCCTTACTTACTTTCTTTTATCATAACTTTGATGCTTTCGGGGAACATTGGGGACAATGTTCAGTTTAAGTGTAGGGAGGGAGAATAAAACGGGAACTTAGAAACTAGTCACTCACTTGATCATTTGTCTTGTCCTTGGTAATCTGTGTAATAAACTAGGAGAAATATTCGTTAGGACAATTTTAGCGCCAAATTTAAATTTTTTTATGACATTTACGAGCTAAAATTTAGTCTTAATAAAACGTCTCATGGATAGGAGTTATATGACTAGCACAAAAGCCGTTTACCACTCAAATTCCACCCAAAAAATGTGAGGTTCGCCCCTAGATATTTAGAAATAAAAGCATTCACCTTTAATGCTCAGAGAGTGTACCGGTAGTATAATAGATTCTAAAACTTGTTTTGTGATGCATTTCGAGATCGTTAGTGAGACTGCACTTGTGTAGTTAAGAGTAACTAAATGATAAGAGGCATTAGGATAACCCTTGTTTGAAACCTGTATTATAATTACATCTTCCGCATCGGTTGAGTAATTACCCCACACCCTTGCGATGTACTCATCTTTAGTACACAATACCCATAGTTAACCCCTCAGATCCTATCCTTTTCGCGGTTCTCGTGATGTTTCGGTTTTTCGGAATATCAATGAAGAACATTGTTTAAAACCACCCCTAAATGTACACCCAAATCGCCTTAGCCTACCTTGTATGCACTCATCTTTAGTGCATTATTGTTATCATTACTAAACCCTTAGTTCAAATATCTAGCTACTTGCATGGTTGCTAAGTCGAGTCATATCTTTTGTACACAGTTTTGGGACGATTGGGACTCATGGGTAAAAAGTAATATTTTATGGAGTAACGGGAAAGAACGATAAATTCAAATTCTATTTGTCTACGTAATTAAATACTCCAAGTGTTTTGATCTTTTCAAATCGAGTCAATTAGTGTTATAGAAATAAAAACTCAAGTGTAGGGATGCTCTTATAAATCCCTTATATTTTGATGTTATCGTAGAGGATGGTAGAGTAAAAATGTATGAAAAAAAAAATCGAAAAAAGAGATTGTTCAAAAAAAAAATGAAGAAAAACATATGGGCTACCATCCTACATCTATCTTTATGTTTATGTTTTTAAATTTATGTTTGTTTTGTTTCAAGTTATCTAGTTTAGTGAGTCGAGTCTTGGCTTAGCAACGCCACACTTTATATGCTTGTAACATAAGATTTTTGACTTGCCACCACTAAATATCCCCTATCCAACAAAACCCTTTGTTTCCCTGCAAAAGGTGACGCCGTCGCGATTGTAAATCTATATATAGAATTCGGTTTTTCTGTATTTTAGGAGGTAGACTTTTGGATAAAAAACCCTAACTCAGTTGTAGTCCGACTTGGATAGTATTTTAGGGTCCCATACCCTATTTTACACATCGAGATAAGTTTGTTAATCCAATTTATCATTATGTCTATCCCATATTCGATTGATTGTGTATATGCTTGCTTGTCTATCATGTCTAGTTAAGTTACTTGTGTGTTTGCTTAGATCTATGAAACCTAGTTATTGATTATTGTTAGGTTGTTTCTTGTTTTAATTGAAATTGGCTTAGGAGTGCAACTAGGCATCTTCGTTGTGTTTAATACGTGAGTATGCTTTATGATGATATGGTTCATGGATGAAATAGCTTAGGCTTGCCGACTCCGTGAGTCATATACAAGAGATAACCTCAAAGAACTAGGGACCACGCATACCCTACGACCTTTAGGAATACAACGCGTTAAGATAAAGGACGTGACAACTCAACCAACCAATAAAAGATAATTAGGGAGTAATTGTATCTAAGTGAACACATCTTTAATCATCATACGAGCACACCTCAATTAGACATAGCTACCCATAGTAATTAGATAATTAGATAATTAGTTAAAGTAGAGTAATCGGTAGAAGTACCACCCCAAACCAATTGCCCCGAGATTTTACATTAGCTTTCTAAAAAAACCATAAAAAAGATAAAAAAAGAATCATCCTCAACCCCACCTTCTCGTCCATTATTTCTTACTAGCATTCATATTTCCCTAGAGAATGATATCAATCCCCGAGGCTTACCCCATACTACACTACAACGATTAGGTTCACTGCCTAGGAGGTTGAAAAACTTGCTCGAAGAAAAGAAAGTTTCCTTGACTCCGAACGCGTCTTCCGCGCGCATCAACCATGTACACACAAATTTATGCATTCGAATTTTGTTAAAAACATTATAAATTGTTGCCATTATATGCGGGTAATCGTCTATAAGGTATATTTAAAAAAAGAAAAAGATTATTAGGCTAGTAGCAATGGGTCGGTCGACCCTTTGGGTTGCGTCTTGTTGACCTCCGGTTGCTCCATTGTGGAACTAAGGTTGTGGTCGGTCGGTTGGTTGAAAATGGACGAACTAGTTTGCACCAACGACCGAGTTGGTATATCACATGTGGATAAAAAATTGTGTCGTTTGGGTTTAAAACAAAAACAAATAATAATAAAAAATAAAATAAAAACTTTACCACTTTTACAACATTTTAAATACCAACCTCAAACACATTTCTAAACACACAATTCAAACAACTTCTCATATACACTTTCAAAAACATTTTGTTAATTATGTCTTACGAGACATTTTTTAATTCTTCGTCTTCCGACGAGGAAGAAGTTATGAGCGAGTTTACGGAGTTTATGGAATTTACGCAGTATGCTTGGGACGCTTACCAAGCGTAACTGCCAAAGGTTCAACGAAACTACATGCCTAGGGATCATGAGGGTGCTCATAATCGTTTAGTTGCCACTTACTTCTCCGAAGAACCGTTGTATGACGAGAACTATTCACCCAAATTGTTCAAGAGGTAACCAATTATTCTCCTTATTTTCAACAAAATCCTGATTGTAAAGGCGTACTTGGTATTTCCCCATTGGTCAAGTGTACTCAATTGGGATACGCGGCCGTTCCTGATTCTCTTGACGAGTATTTGCAATTGGGTGCAACAACAGCACGTGATTGTCTCTGTAACTTTTGTAGGGTTATTATAGAGTTATATGGTGCTGAGAGTTTGCGAAAGCCCACTCGGGTTATCTCACATAATTACATATTATGCTTTTTCACTTCTTTGTTTATTTTTCCTTATTTTTTTAGGAGTCGAGATAACCGCAACTCCAAATGGTTTGCATATAGGCACACACTAGGCACCATTGTTTCCAAAAGGAAAATTTTGAGTTGCTTAAGTTCACCAGTACCACGGATCCCATCTTTTACGCTGGATGGATCCCTAAAGGATCGGATCCGTGGGAACCGTGGGACAAAAGCAAAAAAATTTCTTCTATTTTTCTCACTTTGGCTATTAACCTTCATATTTTCATCATTTTAGCTCTTTCACTAATGAGTATGTTACTTAATGATTGTGTTTCATGATCACATGCCTTAAAATCATATCTAATCATATGATTTTAGTCCAAATTTTGGTTTTAGCATTCATTACAATTGTTGGGTTCAGTAAATACCCAAACCCCTTAATTCTAGGATTTGAATAGAAAATATCATAAGTGTTTAGAACCTTAAACACTATCAAGTCACTGAGCACATAGCCACTCAGTGAACTGTCTTCGAGATACTTAGTAATAGACAAAGAAGAAGTCTCTCTACTCAGTAAGGCGGAACTTAAAGGGTGAATACTGAGTCAAGAAGAAGATGGTGGATTCAGTGAGTGATGACAATAACTCACTGAATCCCAAAAATCCTCACCAACTACTATCACTGAAGACAATACTGAAGATAAAGACTGAAGGCTAAAGAGATTGAAGAATGAGCGGGACAAGGCGGGATAAGTTTGAACAGATAAGATAAAGTCCTTATCAACCAAAGTTAAACTTTCCCTGAATTCTTAACTACCAGGCTCAGTGTCATCACCGACAAGAAGAAAGCAGCCTTGTCACTTACTCTAAATAGCCATTGTAAACAGAGACAAAATACATCAGTATTTTGTCTTCTGTAACCTGTCAGATGTCCTTTAGGATATAGTTAAAAACCATAAATGTATAAATAGCCATAAGAGATGGAGTGAAAGTTTTTAAGCTTGTGCACTAACTGTGAATTACACACACAAGCAATCTTTCACTCCTCCAAATACAACTATGTCCATGAGATAGCTCAGTGGTTCCTGTTTAGTTGTTCTTAGACTTAGTCTAAGCTTCGTGAGGTGTTACACAATACTTGTCTTTTCAATCCCAAGTACTGTTCCGCAAGTACTTGGGTAATGTATTCTTTTTAATTTGTTTTAATAAAGAATATAAACGTTGAAAATTACTCAGTGTGTTTATCTTGTTAAAACTTATCCTTACTTACATTACTTCAGTCATGATTCACATTTAGTAGTATTTTTGTCTTAAGCTATTTGTGAAACGGGAACAACAAGTGGTATTAGAGAAAGGCTGATTGTAAAAACCTTTTTTTAAGCAGCTCAAAAACGTTTTTTAAATCAGGATCCAAATGGCTGAAAATGATGTGCCCCAACTTGTCGATAAAAAGGGTGGAGCCTATGCTGTTGTTGCCCCTCGACTAGAAGTTGGGAAATTTAACAAATGGAAAAATCGAATGCTTTGCTATTTGACTGGGATGGAACCTTACTACATTAAGTGCATTAATGAAGGTCCATTTATCCTAAAGACTGCTGAAAGTTTACCTAAACATGAGGGTCAGTGGACTCAGGACGAGAGGAGAGTGGTCAACCAGGACCAAAGGCTCAAAAGCATCATCATATTTTGTCTTCCTGATGATGTTATGGAGTCTGTTACTGGCTGTAGTACAACTAAAAAAACTTGGAATGACCTGGTCAACAGCTATGAAGGTCCCTCAGATACCAAGGAAAAGAGGATTATAGACCTGAAACTTGAGTATAATACCTTCAGGGCAAAAGACTCAGAAACTCTCTCTCAAACTTACACCCAGTATAAAACTCTGTTAAATGAATTGTCAAACGATGGTGTAAAGTAGTCCAAACATGAAATCAATGTTGGTTTTGTTAACAGCCTCCCTGAGAAATGGTTGAATTTCTCACTGGGACTTAGGAATGCTAATCATATTCAGAATCTTGAACTTCCTGAAATCTATGGGAAATTTGTTTGTGAGGAAAACCTCATCAACAGACGATACCCTGACTTGAAAAAGTCTCAGGAAGTCAAAAAGTCCCTAATAACCATTTCAACACCAATTTCTACTGCCTTTTATTCTAACAGTGTGGTTCAGGATTTTCAGGAAAATTCAGATGATGAGCCTGATGAGAGAACAAGCGAGGAGTACCTGAATGTCACACCCCCAAATTACCTGTTTTGCAGCGGAATGGAATTCCTGGGGATTGACTGTCATAGCATCACAATCACAGTTATATTGAACGACCTAAAGTGTCGTTTGGAAAACACATCGTTTGATTTAATAAAACAATCAGAGTTTACAAAGTATAGGTCCCAAAAGTTTACAAAGTTTGCGGAAATATAAATATATTACAAGTCCAAACGATGGTTTTGAAAGAAAGTGCTATAATGTACAATGATGTAAGTCGACGCCGCGACTCAAAAGGTGGTTCCTTAACCATGCCATGATGAGTATGCCTTAGATACCTGAGATAAAAACATGCTAAAAGTGTCAACACAAAGGTTGAGTGAGTTCATAGAGTTTGGGTTGAAATGTAAAGACTTTCAAAAATCGTTTATGCAGCAAAGGCATCGTAAATCCACTCAGTTCCAAGTTCCGCCCATACAAAACTTGCAACCTGTGTATTCACAACCCATTGCCATAATGTATATAGTTTATGTTCAAGCGCATGATGTCAAATGAATTCACATAATAATGCATGACTTAATGAATCAATGTTTACTTGACATAATTATACCAAGACATTCAGTTCAATGAAAATCCCAAGACATTCAGTTCAATGATGTTCCCAAGACATTCAGCCCAATGGTAATCCCAAGACATTCAGCTCAATGATAATCCCAAGACATTCAGCTCAATGATAATCCCAAGACATTCAGCTCAATGATAATCCCAAGACATTCAGCTCAATGATTTATGATATAGGATATGACTAAACATTAAGTTCAGTTAAGCATGTAGTTTCAAATAATCATGATAATTATAAAAATAGTTGAGCATGTATCTCCCCCAAAAGTAATTCAAAACAATTAAAAGAGTAGGGGCTATGACTCACTTGGTAAAATGAGGCGATGACAAAAGTGAGTACACTGAAATGTAGCGTGAATCTCAAAAACGCCCTATTATGAATGGTATGATATGTAATGAGTTATGATGTAATGTTATGCATGCATTTCGTATGTTATTTATACCATTTGCGAGTTTTGAAAAATAATACTTATCGTCGAAAAATACTCTTTTGACGTCTTGACCATTCAAAAATGACTTTTCAAGTATTTACGTCAAAATGTCATCCTACAATGGTTTCGTAATGATTTATGGTGAAATTTTCACTTTTCGTCGTAAAATAAAGTCGTCGGAAATTTCTTGAAAGTGACAAAAATGGCTTTGAAAGACTAGTCGTAAAATGGTGTACGTCGATCGTTAGGAAACGAACTCGACGGTTTTGGAAAGTTTGTATCAAAATCTAAAAGTTTCAGTTCAGGAATTTTCGACATAAAGGTCTCGAACATAAAGATAATAAGGGTTAAAGATGGTGATTTTGTCTAATTGTTGTGTAAAAAGTGAGTTTCGGCCAATTTTAAGCATCCGTAAATAATTTATTACAACTCCGCTATACAAACGGTCGATTGTTTTGAAAAATATGCTCGGTGATCTTGATTTTATTAGAAGACATTTCGTTTCAAAAAGTTCCATATCATTGATAAAAACAGCCGCTAACATGGTCGTTTTAGTTACCGTAACACTTATCTCGTAAAATAATATAGTTTTTCAGAAAATAATAGTTACGGCAATTTTATGAAAACGTGCATATCTTTGTCGTTTCAAATCCGTTTTCTACGTATAATACGTCCTTAGCTTCGTATCAAAGTATACTAATATATTTTTGATAAGTCGAAATAATTTATAAAGCTTAAGGCTCGTTTTTGACTCGAATAAAACAAAAACATGTTGCTGAAATTTCAGAAAAAAATATATTTCGTCGTCAAACTTTAAAAATTCATAACTTCTTCGTTATAACTCCGTTTTTATCCGTTCAAGCGGCCACGGATTCGTTTTAAAGTATATTTTCTAGATATCAAGGCCAAAATGTCGTGCCTACTGTCGGATTTTCCAGAAAATCAAAACAAGGACAGAACATATTTTATACGTATCGAAAATAGTTTTTCTCGTACTAAACCTATTCTAATCCCTTCAAATCAACTCCAAAGCTAATCTAATCCTACCATACACCTTCTTAGGGTGTCATGGGTTCCTAAACATTATCAAGACCAAAGTATACCAAGGGGATAATTATAGGATGACCTTATATATATATATTTCTAAAAATCATGTAAAAATGGTATAAACAACACAAATCATGCATGCTTGCTCAAAAAATGAAGAGATACTAATGAAATGAAAAGGAAAGATGAAAAATATAAATGATATGCTTACAAGTTAATATGATGAGGTGCAAAGAACAAGGTTAACCTAAACACCCTAGGTTTTTATTTCAAAACCTTAATAAGAGTGTTATCTAGATTGTTTAAACTTGATTTTGGAAAAACTTTATGAATCTCTTCTTGCTTCCCCTTGTGGCCGGTTCTAGGAGAGGATAAAGGAGAGAAATGAAACTAAACTATCTTGTATTATTGATGATGAATGAAAATGAGTGAAAAGTAGATGTAAGATTGAGTACAAAATCTAGCTATAAATGAAAATCTACCCACTTTGACTATCCTTCCCCCTTGGGCCGGATTTGGGGGGAGTGTGTTGGTAAAAATAAAATTTTTTTTTTCTATTACTTGTATATATTGTGTAAGTAAATGTTATAAATGTAGGAAAATGTAACTTGTACATAGATGTGAAGTTAAAGTCATATGGATTAAAATAAGTTTTTAGGGGATCAAAGTAAAGTATATTGTAGTTATAAAAATTGTAAAAATACATTTCTTGTAAAATTTGAGTGATAAAATAATTACCGTATAGTTTTTAAGAAAAACGTCGTAATAATATAAATTTAACGATTTATTTACAAAATAAATCTAAAACACTAGGTGAACTCAAAATATAGTTTTTATAAACTAAATGTAAGTATAAAAATATATTGGGATCATTTTTGAAAGTAACGGATTAATTATTCAAAATAATAACCCACGCGATAACGTTTATTTAATATAAAATTTACGCGTTTAAGGTAAAATGCAATGTCATGAATGAACTAACGTGATGCAAATGATGTTAAAGAAATGTAGACTAAACTTAGTCCATATGAAATGTCCGTGATGATATGATCATGAATTCGTCGCTAAACCATAAAGGTTACGCGAATTTGAAACACGTAAACCTAGTTTACGATAAATGTTGAAATAGTGAAACTTGAGAAATGACTTGAAATTGCGAGTTGTCACACTGAAGGACTTGAACACTGAATTTCAGGAAAGGGCGCTCCTTGGTAAATCTAGAAGGTTTATAAGAAGAAACAAAAGTTTTTCCAATTCTAAAGCTAATGAGGACACTGAGTGTTTTAAGTGTCACAAAAAGGGTCATTTTGCTAAAGACTGTTTTTCAAAAACTATCTCTGAGCCCTCTTACAAACCCTCAGGGTTAAATCAATCCTTAGGATTTAGCAAATTTCAACCAAAAGTCTATTAGTCTCATCAAAATTTCCAAAACAAGTCTGACCAAAACAAATCTGTCGATTTTGAAGCTAAGTATAGGAAAGCCAAGGCTAAACTAGCACTTCTTGAGGCCACTTCCTCAGAAACAACAAACAATGTTAAATCTGTGTAGGGTAAAAACAAGGGCCTGATAGCTAAAGTCTTTGACTAGGATGAAAAGCCAGTCTCCTCAGACGATGAAATGGTGCAAGTCAGTGCACTCATAGCTCTCTCAGAAGAGGACATGCTAGCTGTTGGGAAGAATCATGCTAGGAATGGTGAGTGGGTCAATATCACAATGAAGAAGGTAAACATTTTACTTTCTATGGATGATAATTCAGATTGGCAGTCTTTCATGAACTATATCAATGTTGACCTTAAGTTTGTAGAGGAGCAACGATTAAATCTTTTTTCAAAATACAACAAGTTAAGTTTTGAATTTGTTAGGAATTAGAAATTCCATAGTGAAGAGTCGGTCACCCCAAGTATAATCTAGCATAAGTTAGCTCGTAGACATATCGTTATTTACATGTTTGTTAGTTAGTTATTAGCTTAGTTTAGCTTAGAGTAACACAGTGGAGGAAGGACGGGTCTTTACCCACTGTATGCCTGATCCACAGTCTGAAGGAGGACGTTTAGTATGTAACTATAAATACCCTCTACCTCCCAAGGTAGAGGATTGGACCTTTCATTCTAAACTAACATTTTTCTCTTTTGTTTTCTTTCTCTCTCTAGAAAGGCTCCCATCTTCAACTTTCTCTCTCTAAACTCTTAAACCATACGCCCCATTTATAATGTTATGATGTGTTTGTGAAATCCAATGTCTAACAATTGGTATCAAGAGCCATGGTTTGATCATCTCTATTACATATCATTGGATTTCTAGTGGTTTTATATGGTTTTTGGGTTTGAAAAAGTTTTGTGGTTTTTGCATCATTTGGATCATTTCTTGTGTTAAAGTTTGAATTTTGAGTGTACTTTTGTGTTTAGAATCATTGTAAGTGCTTGGGGTTTGATTTGGAAAGCTTGAATCACCGTGGTTGGGCTTGTTTTGGTTTGAAAAGTGTGGTTTTGAAGTTTATCATCTTAGCGACTTGAGTCTCGGAGTGCTTTTCTTCGTAGCGACTTGATTTAGTAATTTCCAGCGAGTTGTAGTTTAAGTCGTAGCGACTTGATCTTAGCGACTTGTCTATTGAGACAAGCCGACAAACAGTACAAGTTAGTGGAGGTTCCACTTCGGCTAGCGACTTGGTTGGGTTAGCGACTTGTTTCTATTATTTCTAGCGACTTGGCTTTATAGTTCTTAGCGAGTTGTTCTTTAGCGACTTGTCTGCTTAGCGATTTGGTTCTTTAGCGACTTGTGTTCAGCGACTTGGGTCTTAGCGACTTGATTCACAGCGACTTGTACTTTTAGCGAGTTGTTACTTAGCGACTTGGTGACTTAGCGACTTGTGCTTAGCGACTTGATTCACAGCGACTTGTACTTTTAGCGAGTTGTTACTTAGCGACTTGTCTTACTAGCGACTTGTTGTCTTTTCCCGACAAAACTTCAAACGGCCATAACTTTTGAACCGTAACTCCGTTTTCAGTGTTCTACCCATCAAAACGACCGTGAGAACGAGGAGAATGGCATGCCGAATCAACTCAACCTTCAAAGCCTAAATCCGCTCCGAACATAAGTTATTGAAGCTTTTAAGTTTTTAGACCTAAATTTCACCGTAAAAACGTGCATTAACAAAACCAATTCACAACCAAATAACACTTTAGCGAATCCTTCAAACAATCATCTCTCCTAACACATAATCCTCTATCATTGTATGGGTCCATCAGTTATCCTAACACATTCTATTGGTCATTATATCACGGTTTCTTCTTGATTTTTTAAAATCCCGCGAAAAAATCTATTTCTCGGTTTAAATCATAGACTTGTAAAATCCCATGTATACATCAACATCATGTCTTACACTCCTGATTTAGTGATTTCAGAAGTACTCAAACTGTATGATGTTGTAGACAACCATGAGAATATTAGCTATACTGAACGGTTACAGATGATGGAATCAATCAATGATGATTTGAGTTCTTCATGCTCTGAGTCCAATGAGAAAGATTTGCACCTGTTCAGGCTACAGAATGCCATGCAAAAGGAAAGCAGCATTGAACCTTTTCAACAACTTCACTCTCACCTCATGTTACTTCTACACATAACAATGGAACGAACATGTATTGCCCTTTTCCGTCAAGATTTATCCATATTAACGGGTACATTACTGTTGAACTTAGAACAATTGGAACAACAACTTGATAAAGAAAAGGTTCAAAAGGATAGTTCCAGTGCTGCACTTCAAGTGATCCACAACCAATTTCAGTCATTCATCAGTGGGGAATTTACATCAGATTATGATCAAGACATGACTGAAATGTCTTTCAAGAGACACACTGGAATGGAAATTAGCGTGTTCATAGAGACACTTATCCATCTCATGGATAATGTGGATAAGTATATTGAGGAAGTTACTCAGAAAGAAGAAAATATAGATGAGAGTCTGGTTTAGTTGACAGATTGTTGTGATGAGTCGAGTAATGTTTCAGTTGAAAGATCGGATGTTGCTGAATGCAGAATATCAGAGACAACAAAGAATGATGTAACCAGCTGCTCAGTAACTCCTGGCACACAAGAAGTGGATGCTGTGATCAGAAAGGTGAATGAATGTCGGGTACAATCAATAGATTGTAGTGTTGAGACCAGTAAGGCATCGGAGGATGGATCAGTTGACACTGAATACAGGGGCTCAGAGACAGATAAGCTTGAAATAGCTAATAGTTCAGTGATTCTTGCTACAGATGATGAGGATGCAGATGTCAGACTGATAAATGAACATGTGTCAAGTGATGAGGTACCCTTAAATGTTCAACATGATGCATCTGAAAATACTCTTATGCAAACTGATCACATCACAGAACATGTTCTTGATACATGTTCTGTAACTGAAGCTGAGTCTGAGATAAAGTGTTTCAGAACTAATGATATGGTTGATATGATAACTTTTGATATGGTTGATAAGATAACTTTTGATGAACTTTCAAATAAATTCTCAGAACTTGAAAAACATTGCATTTCACTTGAAATTGTAATCCAAAGAAAAGAAGAAAGTTTTCAAACTATGAAACCTTGCAACAATCCAGAATTCCTTGAATTTCGTGAATTTTTTGAAATAAATGATTTAAAAGCTCAGCTTCAGGATAAAAACTCGACTATCAACAATTTGAAGAAACATATTTCTGGTATGCATGAGAAAAGTAATTTAGTCAAGACTACACAAGACATTGATGCTATTATAACACGAAATAATGAACTGTCAATTTATGAGGCTAAATTACTTAAGGAAAATGAGTCTTTGAGAAAGAATCACATAGACCCAAGTGACTCTGTCAAAGATACTAGAACTAAGTCTTTGGAACAAACAAACTCTTTGATAGCCAAAATTAATGATCTCGAAGCTCAACTTTAGGAAAAGAGTTTCGCAATTGTTGCCTTAAAAAATGAGCTCAGAAAAACAACAGGGAATAGTGTGAACACTAAGTTTGCAAAACCACCAATCTTGGGGAAACCAGTTATTAGACAACCGAATGCGTTTAGATCTGAACGACCAAAATTTTCAAAAACGCGGTTTGCCTCCCAAGTTGATGCGAAACAAGTTTTGACAAAACGAGTCACTTCACCTTACTTGCCTAGGAAAAATGCTATGAATGACTTGTATAAGTACTCTTATCTAGATATGGCTAGGAAAAAGGCACAGATTCGAAAAGACGGAATTTTAGGTTCAAGACCTAGGATGATGAATTCTACGAGGTTTCAAGGCACTGCTAGTAGTAGTAAATCATTACCTAGGAAAACTCCACAAAAGTCTAGGGATTGGCTTGCATCTAAGAGTAGTTGTGTTTCGATTAAAACAATTCCCGTAGCAGATCACTCTAAGAACTCTAGATCATTATCTAAATCTAATCAACCTATTTGCTCGAATTGTCTTAAATGTGCCTTTAAAGCTAATCATGATAATTGTCTTTCAAAATCCCTGAATAAAGTTAATGCTCATACTAAGATACAATCCACTATGACTATAAACAGTGCTAAGGTTCAACCTGTTAAGTCTAGGACTTTCAGTAAGTCATCTTCAGTGCATAAGAAGCGAAACAAACCTAAAACTTCACCTAGATGGATACCAACTGCTAAATATTCGGAGTCTAGGAATATCAATAAGTCTTCCATTGTGCATAAGAAGCTTAACAATCCTAAACCTTGCCATAAGTGGATACCGTCTGGTAGAATGTTTAAGGATGCTGGACTTAAGTGGATTCCTACCGGAAAGCTGTTTACCGTTGACATAATCAAGGTTGACCGTGAAACCCCAAAGGGTTTGGATACTAATGTCACTAACCAAAATATATGCAATCAAGTTTGTAATATTAGTACAGGTAGTCCTTACTCAGTTGCAGATACTTCGATCCTTCACTACATGGACTGGCTTAAAGTATGGATTACAAATGGATTGATATCTCATAACTCACGGGTTCAAGTAACTCAATATTAATATTCATTCGGCAATGACATCTGTTCACATCAGTTCAGGCCTCGTACTTCATCATTATGGCGTCTGCAGATAACACTTCAGGCCCCGTTCCTCAAAGAAAAGAAGGGTGTACGCTTCAGTGCGCTTTATCTTCAAAAGAAGAGAAATCTTCATGTTTATGACCATTCTCATCGACATTCTTCATCAACAAGCTTCATGTTTTTCCATGCTCTTAAAAGAACTCTTTCAACCCTCAAGTGGATCTACGTTCATTGGTGTATATTCTTATTCACTTGTTCAAATAAAAAATGGCAACTTCGGATGCAATTTTTGAGGGGGAGAAGACTGCATATACTACATGTTGATAGATGCTTGAATTATGGTCATATGACTCTCCTTCAACGCCTAATGCTTCAAAAGGCGTTGATAATGACTATCATTATAGTTGCACTCATGAATAATGATCCGCTCTTTGGTATTCGTTTGCCAAATCTTCACGGATTATTGTTCCTTTCAATGTGCACGCTATAAATCAACCACATGAACATTAAGGAAAATGACTACCTCATCCGCTCGAAAACTTTATTGGTGAATCTTCCAGATCAATCTCTACATGTATACCTCTAGGAAGAATGCATTGATGTTGAGGAATCATTTGTTCCGGTTCATTCAGTGAGTCAATATACACCCGATTGTATGTTTATTCACGTGTTGGACATTTCACACAAGTTGATTACTTCGGAGTTAATCATTTATCACTTATTTAAGATTGAAGTTGACTTTCACAAAGGCGTGTTCTTATTTGATAACTTGCTCGGGCTTAAGAATTTGAGTTGAAGACTTGGTTTATCTAGTTACCAGCTATCGGGGTGGATGGTTGAAGACCTGGTTAACTATCACTTTTAGGAGTTACGTTGTTTTACTCAGTGTCACATGCTATGACGGTGTGGATAATCCCAAGGGGTGTTAATGTCTCATACTTTGGTTGAGTATCGAGCACTTAGAGATTTGCTTGGTGCATAAATTCTCAACACCGTTCTTTCATCATTAAGTGCAAGCTTAAGATACAAATGTGGGGAATTCGACTTCAGTTTCAAGTTTGGTATATCGGGTTTTCTTCATCAATAGTCACTTCAAATTGTCTACATATGGGTTGATAAAGATAGTCAGAGAGAGTTTCTATAACAGTTGATTCTCACAGGATTCATTTGAGTTAATTTGTTGTTCTTCTCTATCTCAAGAATATTTGGTATGTATAATGTGTTGTTGAGGTATCAAAACCAGCAAGGGGGAAGGAGACATACATCTAAACACACAATGAGTACACGTGATGAACTTAATACTTCTTCTCTATTGAAGTAACCCCGAGAAAGACAAATGTCATAACCGTAGAAAAACTCAGTGTTTAACTTGTAGCCTTTGGTATGTTATTCCAACTATTTGGGGGAAAGATGTATTATTCCAACTATTTGGGGGGAAGGATGCATTATTCCAACCATTTGGGGGGAAGTGGTCTCTGGATACTTTTGGTATGTGTTAACTCAGCTTTCATTAGGAAGAAATATGAGAAGAATATGTGGAGCGTGAGATGATATTGCTTATCGACATCTTCTATATGATTTATGGTAGTGCTTCCGGTTATTGCTTCATGTACATAATATAATGATGATTCCGATGAGATCGCAACCATCAGGGGAGAGATATGTGTACATCAGGGATGCACAACATGTTCACATGATCGAGCTTAATCAGTTATTCCAGAGTTGATATCCGTAGAGATGATCAGTGACTCAACATGTTACTTGGATGTCATCGTCTCTTCTCTTGTTGGGTACATGTGTACATTATGGGCTGATTGGTTATATGAAAGATAACTGGAATGCATTTGGTGAAATGAAGATGTTGACATATTTTTCTCCCGAATTGACAACTGCTCAAACTCGAAGAGTAATGTGTACATCGGGGATGCACAACAGGTTCACGTGATAGAGCTTAATCATGTATTCCAGGGTTGATAACCGCAAAGATGATCAGTGTTTAAACTTGTTACTTCGGTGTTCTCGAGTTCTTAGGGGTGATGAGCTTCATTCAATGAGACCGTTTTTATTCATCTCTAATTCTTGGGGAAATGGTATTTATTCTTAGTTTGTCGATTTGGGGGGAAGATACCAAAGTCTCACTTTCAGAAGGCTCAATTTCTCTCTTCGATTCAAGAGCCTTGGAAGCTTTGGTGGTGAATGTTTAAGAGATGATGACTTCTATCTTCTACAACGGGGCTGCTCGATATCCTTATCTCGGTACTCGTATCATCATCTTCTTAAACTATATCATCCATTCTATCTATAAATATTTATCAAAAACAAAATACAAAAATATAAAACCAACCAAAACCCATAAAAATTAGAAAATTTGAAAAATACCAAAAATATTGTTTTTCAAAGACATGTCTTCTGGTATCGATAACATCTATGGTCTTAGAAATGTCATCCAATAATGACACGGGACTTTAGATGAAGTTCGAGCAGGAGGTGTAAATATTCTTTTTCATATCATGTCTCAAAAAAAAACAAAAAACAAAAAAAAAAAACAACTATGGCTTGCAGTTATTTCTGACTGTAACCCGTGCTTAAACTATGGTTTGCTATGATTTCTGATAGCAACCCGCTCTTCAAGGAAGGAAAGTGCTACGCCAAACCAATTTTCAAATATTTCGTGCACTTATCCTAAAACAAAATGAGGAAAGTATGTCGAAGGACTGCTGTTCCTACTCAAATATTTTTCCTTCAAAATTCTTCAGAAAAATATTTGTTTTAACAAAATGGTGGTAAATGAGTTGCTTTAAAAACAATCAGACTCTGTATTTTTATAAAATTTGCAAACTCAATCAATGACTTCCGCGCTTTTAATCTTTTTATAAAATGAGTCATTGATTGAGGGGGAGAATGTTTTTCAAATTTATATCATCTATCGGACTTATCTAATTATCCTAAATGCTTAACTGAAAAATGATGTTAACCTACGTTGAAGGACTAGGTGCCTAGGATATGATTGTTAGGATTAAATGATTAGAGTTTGATAAACACATTATTCTCATACATTTGTATGATCTGATTGATATGTTGCATTGACCTTTATTAGTCGATTGCTATTTGGGTGATGTCGACCACCATATATCTGTATGTGTGTTCACTAATGTATGCAGGTATATTGGTATATAAGAATGTTCCCGATCCGGATCCCACAATTGAAGATGATTTGATGCCGAAAGGAAAGGGTAACTCTATCTTAGGTTGACAAATGAAGAAACGGAGCTTAATTTGACTTCTATGGAGAGTTGGCATGAAATGCAACGTAAGAAGTCTCACTGCATCAGCAGTTGGTTTTCTTCCAAACCCTACAGCAACTACATCAAAAGCGGCTCAACCACCTAACGTATCTTTGTGCAGGGATAATAGTGATAATACCATTTTTCTAAAAACATTGAAAAATATTGTTTTTGAAAAAGGAAAAATGTTGTTTTGAAAATAAATCGGATTCAAAGTTTTGAAATCAACCGGACTTTATTTTGTCAAATCATAAGTGATTTCAAATTAAATATTTTCAAAGGATACTTCATCAATCAAGTCCATTTGTACAAAAATAAGTGGTGATCTAAAGATTTAATGTTATGTCATGGTATGATTTTCTTTAAAACTAAAAGATCTTTCAAAATGATTTTTTTTTCTGTTCTTGTTTGATTGTGAAATTGTTTTATTTTTCTTAAAGATCTCTTAAAACTATCATACCTGACACTAACAATCTTTAATGTCGAAAAACCGTTCCCTATCTATCATTTTTCAAAATTAAATCTTGCCACGTCTTTCCCCCAAACTTTTCTAAATGATTTAAATCAATTGGGATCCGAAATCTCAATTGGTTTTAAATTTTTTATTGGGGGAGAGATCGTGATTTAAATCTCAAATCTGTTTTAGTATTTTAAAGGCACTCCTGCCTCCATGTGCCAAACGATTGCAATATACAATGCACATGTTGAGGAGGAGCATTTATCCAAAAACAAGATGAGTATTTAAACAAGGCCACATTTTCTCCCATGTTTTCTAAACCTTATTAAATCACTTGAGATCCAAAATCTCAAAGGGTTTGATATTTTTGATCGGGGGAGAATTTGTGATTTAATATGAAATCTGATAAAAGGTGATCGTTTGATTCAATTGTGCATGCAGCTCTCCCATATGTACTAAACGCTTTCGAATCTCGAAGCACATATTGAGGGGGAGCATTTCTAATGAAAATAAACTATCAAGGTACAAAGGTTTCAACATTTTATCATAAGTACCTTGATTGAGTTTTAAAGGTTTTCTCTATGGCATTCGCGATCGTGGAAGTACTTTAAAGAACTCCTGCCTCTATGTGATAAAATGATTTCAAATATCCAAAGCACATATTGAGGGGGAGAATTTACCAAGAAAATCAAATGGCTTTTTCTATGGAAATTGTGATCAAGAAATTATTTCAAAGAACTCTTGCCTCCATGTGCTAAACAATTTCAAAATCTTATGCACATGTTGAGGGGGAGCATTTCTAAATGATCAAAACAATTAAGGTACAAAATGCTTTGATATTATATCACAAGTACCTTGATTGATTTTCAAATGATTTTTCAATTGGTTTCACGGAAGAATGAACTGTACCAAAAGACCGACCATTTTACTTTATGTATGGAGTTATAAGGTTGGTAAGGTTAGGTATTAGTTCCCATGATCCCGCCAGAGCCGGAGGGATCTACCCAGGGACAATCCACTAGATAGTATAGAGTCCTTAGGTATGATAAAAAAAAGGAGAAAAATGAGAATATGGGAAGAGTGCAGACTGAGACTGAGCTAGTACTGGAATAAACCCAACAAGGTTCTAGTTATGAAGTCTCGGCAAGCACTGAAGGGGTTGAAGAATGAAAAAGAATTGAATGTGAAAAGGGTGAAATGAAATAGCCCTCCAATAATTCAACCTTAGGGCAGAAACCGGGTTCAATTCATATGCTACTGGTGGTTACTAAGGTAACACTAGTATTGAAGACAAGACATCATGGACCCAGTGATGCACTGCACTAAACTTCCCAAGCCACTCAAGTTCCTCTTAAAAGGGCTTGTTTCATTCTCACGGGGAACCTACATAATCTGTCGACTTTCTTTTAGAGATTGTTGATATTGAAGAAGGAGACCCTCTCCCTAGTCTCCGACATACGAACCAAAAGAGCACAATTGAGTCTAGAGCCAAGATATAATCCACAATATCTCATTAGGACACACTATCAATGAAGACTCTCTATTTCACACAATGTGGAAAGAGAGATTATATATATTAAGAGTCCTACGCATTATCCTTGTGGTATTGCCAGAACATCCGAGTGATATGTAAAACTATTCACGATGAAGATGGAAATCCGTCTAGAGCTAACATCAAACAAGCTCTTGGTGGGTGACATGTGAGATCTTCTCGTAAGATCAAGCTTGTGACAATTGGATAGAAACAATGGGGAGATTCATTCTTGAATCAACCTTGGTCCAGGAAATGAATTGACGAATACTTTTGGAAAAACCGTTCGATGTGCAAATCTTCTTTTTCTCTAGCGCATCGAATGTTTATTCATATTTCAAATTCAAAAAGTATCTCTGATTGAAAAAAAATACTTTTGGAAAAACCGTTCGATGTGCAAATTTCTTCTTTTCTCTAGCACGTCGAATGTGTACTCTTTTCAAATACCAAAGGTATTTTGATTGAAAATTGATCTTTCTCATAAAACCTTCGTCGTATTTCAAAACTCTTTCTTCTAAGCAATACGCGATTGTTTTCAAATCAATTTTTCATCAATCAGTGAATCTCAATTCGCTAGTTCACTCACTCCGTGTTGTGTTCTTTGAGACGTTCCAGTTTGAGAATAGCTAGAACAACTGCGAAACCCTGTCAAGGAGATTCTTCAGAATGATACCTGATCACAGGCAGTACTTGTACTTATCAACGGGGAACCGTGGGTCGTGTACCTCAATTCAACGAAAGTGATCAAAGACACTTTCGTGTGTTTTATTGCTAACTGTTGTTTGCAGGTACATTTGGATGGTTGCAGCTGATCAGAATTGAGGAGTCAATCCAAAGCCGCATGCTCACAGCATCCACACTTAATTTGAAGAGATCATGACAAGTGCCTATCTACATAACCTGGCTCAGATATTTTTATACTATGCTTCTGCTACGCTGCTGCAAATATCTTGAACCAGTAAAAGCTTCCGCTACTCTGATAGAAAGATGTCATGATCCAGAAATTGTGAGCATGTCGGTCCAAAAGTTACAACATCACATGAAGGCAACACAACTATGGATGATCCAGAGAGATTTGCTGTGGCTGATGATCTCAAAGAAAGCTCGAAGATCATCAAAGATGTGGATCAGTTCAAAGACCTCCACTCAAAGTACAAAACTATACGGACTATAAAGAGTCCTGCTAAAGCTCAAAGATGCGGAAGTTGAAGAATTAAAGTCTACGAGCTCAAGACTGAAGATTAAATAGAATGCTAGGATTCAAAATGTAAAACATGGGGTGACCTCCCTTAGGGGGATATTGTTAGGAATTAGAAATTCCATAGTGAAGAGTCGGTCACCCCAAGTATAATCTAGCATAAGTTAGCTCGTAGACATATCGTTATTTACATGTTTGTTAGTTAGTTATTTGCTTAGTTTAGCTTAGAGTAACACCGTGGAGGAAGGACGGGTCTTTACCCACTGTATGCCTGATCCACAGTCTGAAGGAGGACGTTTAGTATGTAACTATAAATACCCTCTACCTCCCAAGGTAGAGGGTTGGACCTTTCATTCAAATCTAACCTTTTTCTCTTTTGTTTTCTTTCTCTCTCTAGAAAGGCTCCCATCTTCTACTTTCTCTCTCTAAACTCTTAAACCATACGCCCCATTTATAATGTTATGATGTGTTTGTGAAATCCAATGTCTAACAGAATTAATATGTAGGGATGAACTGCTTCTTGTAAAACAAGCCAAGCTTGAGGCTGTTACACTTCATATTCAAAACACTGAATTAGTTAAAAGAAGTCAAGATCTTCAGGAAGAACTTAAAAAGGAAAAAGATATTATTCAAAGCTGGACTGCTAAGAATCCTATAGTCTTTAATACTATTCAAGCCTCAAGTAGCAAAAAGAGAATCATAGGTGAAGATCATCTCCCTGATTCTCTCAGTGAAGACCAAAGTCCAAAACCATTTGTGTCTGCTGGCATACTCTCCAAAAAGTAGTTAATGCCTAAGTCTAGTGATTGGGTTGAAAGGGTAAACCCTCAGAGTAAGTTTCCAAACTTCGATTTTGGAAGTATTCTTGAGCATGAGAGTCAAGCTCTTAAGAGCATGCTTGGACTACCTGATGTGCCCAGTAGTACTGAACACATCACTGAGTCTGAAGCTAAATATGAAGCACCGCTTCCACCTCTGAAACCTCTTCAGGGTGCTGCACCTAGCTCTAAGCTTACTCCTCTACAATTTAACCCTCACTCTCCAAAAGAAAGGTCAGGTCTAGTCAGAACCATTTTGAAAAGGCCAACAAAACCAACCCAAGAAGATTCATTTCCTACTGAGACTTCCACATCTTTAGTTCCTATTGAAGAAGGTCAAATCCAACAATTGACTGAACTTGTGAGGAAGTTGACTGAAAAGATGAACTCTATTGAGAAAGCTCCCGATTCAATAGTCAAGGAACCTAAGTCATCCTCTACTAGTTCATCAAGGTCAAAATCAAACACCAAGCCCAAATAGAAGTGTGATTTGTGCCATGATACCAGCCATACCACTAATAATTGCTACAGAATCCTTTTTTGCATGATCTGCAAAAAGGATGACCAAAAAACTTCTGATCACTTACAGCATGTAAGATCATCCAGTGAAGCAAGTCATACCAATATTGGTCATCAGTATGCTTCATCATCAAAGCAGGGTCAAAGACCTAAAGCAATACGTTTTCCTCCTTGCCCACATAGTGGCTTTAATGATCATCTTCCTGATGACTGTCTTATGAACACATGCTGTGATATAGGTGGAAATCCAGCTCATGAGACATCTCAGCATGATAGAGTCATCCAAGCAATGAGAAGTTCAAAACAACCCCGCATCACTGAGTCTTCCTCAGTCTGCAAATGCAAAACTTGTAGTAGCATACTGCACTCAACCACTAACAATGAATCACTTGCTAAGTTTAAGCAGACCATCATACCCAAGCCCACTAGTAAGTGGGTCAGCAAGAGAAACTAATTCAGTTTACTATTTGTGCAGAGACACGCTAGGGAGCCTATTTGGCATCTAGATAGTGGATGTTCAAGGAGCATGACTCGTGTTAAGGAGTATATGCACAAGTATGTAAAGGAACCAGGACCCAAGGTAGTATTTGGTGATAACTCATCATGTCCCACTGAAGTTATGGTTCAGTAAACTGCAATGGTATAGTTTTCTCTAGAATAGCTTATGTCAATAGTCTGAAATACAATCTCATCAATGTTAGTCAGTTATGTGATGCTAAGTACATAGTACAGTTCAATGATAAACAAGGTACTATTTTCAATACCAACAAAGAAGTTGTTTTAATATCTCCCAGGAGAGATGATGTATATGTTCTTGACATGTCAACTCTCTCTCAGAATGGGACATGTCTCTTTGCCAAAGCCACTGAAACTATCAACTGGCTGCGGCACAAGAGACTCTCTCACTTAAAGTTAAAAAATATAAACAACTTGGCAAAACAAAACAAAGTCCTTGGTTTACCATCACTGGTTTTTGAAAAAGACAAACCATGCTCAGCCTGAGAAAAAGGCAAACATCACAGAGCATCATTCAAAACAAAACAAAATTTCTCCATCAAATGTTGCCTTCACCTCATGCATATGGATCTGTTTGGACCTGTCAGTCCAAGATCAATCCAGCATGAGAAGTATACACTTGTCATTGTTGATGAGTTCTCAAGATACACTTGGGTATACTTTCTTTCCGAAAAGAGTCAGGCAACTGAAACCATAATGTCATTCATCAGGAAGATTGAAAATCAGAATGACATTACTGCTAAGCAAATCAAAACTGACAAGGGTACTGAGTTCATAAATCAAGAGCTTAAGAGTTTCTGTGATGAAAAATGAATTTCTCAAAATTTCTCATCTCCTTATACCTCTGAACAAAATGGGGTAGCTGAAAGGAAAAACAGATCTCTCATTGAGGCTGCAAGAACCATGTTAAATGGCTCAGCACTCTCAAAGCACTTCTGGACTGAAGCTGTCAAAATATCCTGTCACACTCAAAATAAGTAAATCATTGTCAAGAGGCATAACAAAACCCCATATGAGATCTTCAAAGGAACACTTCCTGATATCAGCTGCTTTCATGTGTTTGGGTGTCCTGTGTTCATTCACAATCACAAGGATCACTTAGGAAAATTTGATGCAAAAGGTTATGATGGATATTTCTTAGGCTACTCACTGATATCCAAAGCCTTCATGTTAGGATCGAATATATGGATGATATGGTGAATCGGGAGGTCTTGGAAGATGGAAGAACACCATCTTCAAGTTAGAGAGAGAAACTAGAGAGAAGGGAAACTAGTGTGTGTTTTATTAAGAGGAAAATGAAAGGATTACACTAAGAGTCTTAGCCTCCTAGGAAAGTCTAGGAGGGTATTTATAGCTAGACACATACATCTATGACTATATGACATAACAAGCCCATGTGTTTTAGCTAACAATGATAGTAAATGTAATCTCGTAAATGTCGTTCCATTTACGAGTTAGGAGTGATTCCAACAATCTTCCCCCAATGGGACGGCATAAGGGATTACTTACAACATTTACTACAAGTATAAAAAACAAATAAAGAAAGGTCTTCATAAGCTCTTCAAATCCTGAGGATGATGAAAGTTTACGCTCTTTTTCTTCTTCTTGTACCTCGACTTGAGAACCGTTTTCTTCACTTGTAGGCAAATGATGTAATATGCATAAATTGGATTAACTTCCCCCCAATTCATGCTGCATGTCTTAAGCAGCTTCTCAGTACACTCTTTTTTGGCGAAGTTTCTGAATCAGCTTCCCCCCAAACTGACAACCGTCTTCAGCAGATTCTAAACTTTTATGTAGGGAACATTTCCTCTAACTTTTGAAGTTTTCAGTACGCAGCGGAATTTGTAGATGAGCAGTAAACCACACAAGGTAAATCTGACTTATTGCGGAAAATCCGTTCGGGGGTAACATGCAAGAAATCAGCAAGATCTTCTCACAAATGCAGAAGCTTCACACCAAACAAACCGCGAAAGACGAAATGAAACGACTTCTCCCTGAATGTTGCGGTCTATCGGAATAATAATCACTTGTGAATATGCAGTTACTCGATAAAATGACCGTGTGTGAGGCATCACAATATCATATTTAGGTAACTTCACACACGATAACTCTGTGAAAGTGAGACGATAACACCATATTGAGATATTTGAACCACATATCGTCTCATTTCTTCCCCCTGATTGAAGAAATTCATGAAAGGAGAGGGTTTTCGAAAAAAATCCAAAAACATCAAAGGAAGCAAACACCACCTATACTCTCTTCCCCCTGATGTTTTCAATGAATCAGAATCATACACCACGTATGTTGATGATGAATTGGAGACATCGAAACCATGTATGTTTAATTAATCGAACAAGTGTGAAGTACCATAAATATCTCGTGAGAATCAACTGCTGATAAAACTTCTCTACTCGTGTATACTCTTCTCAGCTAACTCTTTACCGACCCCATTATCATTCTGACGACTTTTTGTAGTGACTACTGATGGAGAAAACCCAATATGACGAACTTGAGGCTGAAGTAAAATAACCCGAACTTGTGACTTAAACTTGCACTATTGTCAGACAAAGAACCCTTTTTTCTTACAACCATCGAAAAAAGGTAAACTTAAAGTTTCTCAAATTATCCACACCTTAGTGTGACACTTGAGCACAACAACGTAACTCCTTAAAAGTGATAGTTATACGCTGTGAGCACAACAACGTAACTCCTTACATCAGGTATAACTAGACAACTCAAGTATTTGTCATTCGTAACGGTTAAAGCTCGAACAAGGATCTCGAAGAATCATGCATCCAACCAACCCCGATATCTTCAAGATACTAAGTACACGCACCCGTGATATCCTACTTCAACCTCAAATAAATAACAATGAATTCTCGCCGTAGTCACATCTTGCGGTTAAATGCTCAAAACTAGCATTCGTTAATTGGTTAAAGTAAACTATGATAATGGTTTCCCGATCTTGTCAAAAAAATGTATCCCCGTGAAAATATATCATACCAAAATACCACTCATTTAACCAAATATTGTACCAAGAACTTAACATAATGTATGAAATACATTTGTATAGTAAAAATATCAGCTCAATATGTTAAATATTTTGGATCGTAATGCTCAGTTCAATAGAAGTAATGATTCAGCCCAATAACGTCATATACCAACACCAAGTCACCAATACTAAACGAAATCCAACATCATTTACATTTTCCATAGACAAACGTAACCTGATTCACAATAGTGAGAACTGAACAGCCCATCAAAGCCCGTAAAACTCTCAGCCCAAAATTCTCGACCCAAGATCACACTATGATGTATATCGTGTTGAGAAGCCCATTGTCAATCAGTTACCAAATTCCATATCCGAGTACTCAGTTATAAAGATATAACCCTAACACTAACCCTAAACTCACAACTAAGAAAATCATGCGCCCCCATTTTTTCCTCACCAGACTCTTTCAAACAAAGAAAACAAAATCAACCTTGTCTCCACATCAAGAAACGCATCTCAATCAATCTCCATCACATCTCATCTCAACAATCATCTATCACCAACAAACGAAGCACAATCAAAACAGCCTAACCATGACCTTTGTTGCAATATTCAGCTCAAGACGAATTAAGAAAGCCCTTTAAATGCTTCAAGATCCTTTAGAGGGTCAAGGTAGGTTCGTTACTTGTATTGTTTTTCCGTATCTATTGTGTTGTTGAACGAACAAAGATGCGTTTGTAACAAAAAATTGTTATTAAACAAATCTTTATGTGTCGAATATGATTTGAAGCATAGACTTCAACAGTAGATCGATGATGTCCTTTATTCTTTTCGTGTTTATTGACAACCAAAAGGTTTGCTGAACTTTGAATGACACAAAATAAGAATAAAAACTAAGATCTAGTAATTGTTTTTAATTTTCAGTCCAAGTCGTGGTTAATTATAGTGAGATTGGTTTTTTTTGGATTTGGTTGAGTTTGGATACGTTTTAATTTGGAAGTGGTGACATCCTTTTAATCACAGCCACGATTTATTTTTCTTGAAGCCTTGGACTTGTGATGTTGATACAAACTGAAGTCACATAAGAGTCATGTTGGTATTTGGTTTGGTCATGGTCAATTACAGTTTACGAATAACTTACAAATAACTTAGGCGTAAGGTACTTAAGCGTAAGCTAAACCTTAAGCGTAAGGCATTCATAGGCGTAAACATAATTTACTCGTAAGACCTTAAGCGTAGGGCTTCTTAGGCGTAAGCCAAGAGCTTATTCGTAAATTTCTAACCTTATGCGTAAAACGGTTTAACTCATAATGTTAAGCGTAAACAAAAGGTCCTTACGAGTAACTTTCCAAGTTACTCGTAACAAATCTGAAGATGTGTCCTTAGGCATAAAAATAGGGTTTTGACCCTTTGTTGAGTTTTTCTGGAGTCCTTTTTCCGACCACTTTTCTGTTCAGATTCATACCAACCCAGAATAAGAACATAAAGACAACTATTTGGACCCACTTTGACAACGAGTACTGACCAGATGACCACAAAAATATATCACGAGTTTGGTTTAAAAATCTTAAATACTGTTTGGACAATATATTGACACAAAAACAGTATTTGCTTACAAGACTTTATAACCAAACAAAGAAGGATACAATAAAATACTTGTACATAGAAAACTGTTAAAAACAAAATAGGTGAAAAGTTCAAGACTTTGTTAAAAACCAGACTTCCAAGTTTAGATTTTGACAAAAAAAACATCACCAAAATCAATCACAAATACAAATCCGACCTTGCTCTTGATACCAATGTTAGGATCGAATATATGGATGATATGGCAAATCGGGAGGTCTTGGAAGATGGAAGAACACCATCTTCAAGTTAGAGAGAGAAACTAGAGAGAAGGGAAACTAGTGTGTGTTTTATTAAGAGGAAAATGAAAGAATTACACTAGGAGTCTCACCCTCCTAGGAAAGTCTAGGAGAGTATTTATAGCTAGACACATACATCTATGACTATATGACATAACAAGCCCATGTGTTTTAGCTAACCAGGATAGTAAATGTAATCCCGTCAATGTCGTTCCATTTACGAGTTAGGGGCGATTCCAACAAGGGTGTTTAACACCAGAAGACAACAAGTTGAGGAAACCTTTCATGTTACCTTTGATGAAAGTTCAGAAAGCATCAGGTTTACCAATACCTCGGTGGAGGAAATAGGAATTGATGACTCATCAAGATACCCTCCTGATGAGTTCAACATTGAAATCAATTCCTCATATCAAGCTGATGCTGATATCTCATACTATTTCTTGCCTCACAACCTTCCTCAACCAACAATCAGTGAATTTATCGATACTCTATCAGTCCCTACTGGGATAGGTAATACTGAACCAAATGTTCAGGAACCTGTAATTCATGAACCCCAACCTGAACAAAGCATCTCAACAGATGATCCAAATGATTATGTGGTTCCAGCCCATGAACCCATTCCTGAGTCTCCAGTGACCTCATCAAGCTCAGATCCTAGACCACAAAGTAAGTGGACAAAATCTTAAGATATTGAGCTTGTGAACATCATTGGTGAACCCACTGAAGGCATGCTCACAAGAAGCATGGCTGCAAAGTTAACAGCAGCTTCAGCCAATGAATGCCTATATGTTGATTTTCTATCAGAAATAGAACCCAAAAGTGTCACTGAAGCTCTAAAACATCCTAGCTGGGTTTAGGCTATGCAAGAAGAACTTCAACAGTTTGATAAAAACAAGGTAATGACCTTGATCAAATGTCCTCAGGATGTCATCGTCATAGGAATGAAGTGGGTTTTCAGAAACAAAACTGATGAAAACGGCACTGACATTAAAAACAAAGCCAAACTTGTAGCCAAATGTTATAGTCAACAAGAAGGCATTGACTATGATGAGACATTTGCTCCTGTTGCAAGAATGGAAGCCATCAGGATCTTCCTTACCTATGAAACATACATGAACTTCAAGGTTTACCAAATGGATGTAAAAAGTGCATTCCTAAATGGTGAACTCAAGGAAGATATGTATGTTCAGCAGCCTCCTGGCTTTGAGTGTAGTGAATACCCTATGTCTGCAAGCTTGACAAAGCCCTATATGGACTTAAACAAGCTCCCAGAACATGGTATGAAACTCTCTCAGCCTTCCTGATTCAAAACAAGTTTGTCAGAGGAAAAACTGATGACTAAGAAATTTGAAATGAGCATGATGGGTGAACTCACATACTTCCTTGGACTACAAATCAGGAAAACTGATAAAGGAATCACCATCAGTCAAGAAAAATATACCAGAAATCTCTTGAAGAAATATGAGATCTCTGATTGTGCTTCAGTGAAGACACCAATGGTCCCTCCAAATAACCTTGGACCTAATCTCACTGGAAAATTAGTCAATCAAACTCATTTCAGAGGGATTGTAGGATCACTGATGTATTTAACTGCTTCCAGACCTGACATACAATTCTCAGTATGTCTAATAGCAAGATATCAGTCCAATCCTAAAGAATCTCATCTCACTGCAGCCAAAAGAATCCTCAGATACCTGAAGGGAACTCCAAGCCATGGACTTTACTATCCAAAACGTTCAGGGTTTGACCTCAAAGGATATTCTGACTCTGATTATGTAGGCCGCAACATGGACCGAAAAATTACCTCAGGGTCCTGTCACTTTCTTGGAGGAAAGCTGGTTTGTTGGAGTGCTAAAAAGCAACAATCAGTGGCTATGTCGTCAGCTGAAGCTGAATATGTAGCAGCTGCAGGGTGTTGTGCCAATGTGCTATGGATGAAGAGTCAACTTAGTGACTATGACATCCATTACAAGATGGTACATCTCTTTTGTGATAACACCAGTGCTATTGCAATCTCCAACAACCCTGTCCTTCACCAAAGAACCAAACACATTGATATCAGATTAAGGAGACATAAAACTCCATTTCATCCCTACTGAATATCAGCTTGCTGATATCTTCACCAAACCTTTGGATGAACCTACCTTCAGAAGACTGAAAGCTGAATTAGGAATGCTTGACATTGAAAGTCAACAACCTGATAA
Organism: Chrysanthemum seticuspe; assembly: GCA_019973895.1. Lineage (NCBI taxonomy): Eukaryota > Viridiplantae > Streptophyta > Magnoliopsida > Asterales > Asteraceae > Chrysanthemum > Chrysanthemum seticuspe. The sequence goes on along the minus strand of BPTQ01000003.1, from coordinate 17,161,586 downwards.
CCAATCCTGATCTCAGCATGTTCTCTCTGAAATAGTCCCTAATCCCTGAACAAAACCCCAAAATCATCTTCTCACTAAATAAGTAAGACTCATTCAGGGTCCCTGACATTGGACAAAGAGCATTGAATGAGTAACTAAATGATCTAAGTATTTCAGTTACTTAAGTCCTAGGTTGGCAAACTCACCAATTTAATATAGGAATATATGTCTCTTAACCCTTCTGTCATTCATGTCATGGGTCCCTCAAACCTTACCTCATCCAACTTGGAATTAAATGTCTTCTCTCACAACAAATATCCTTAGGATATTTTAAACCTGCAAATACACTTTTACTGTGTACTGTAACTGTTTCCTTGAAAAACGTGAGAATACTGCGGGTACTAGAGTGGCTGCATTAAATGAGGAAAACAAAACGTTTTCAAAAACCGACTTTACAAATCCTCACTTGTGAAAAATTTACCCCTTCACCACTCTATAAAAACCCCTCTCACAAACATATAAACACACACATAATTTGATTTCTGCAATTAAACGCTGTCAAAATCCTTTCAAAACTCAGAAACATTTGTGTGTTCTTATCACCAAAACTAGTTTTAAGCAAAAATCTTCTCAGCAAACAATCTACAAAAGTTTTCATCACAAACTTCTAAAAGAAAGTAACCTCTTTGATTGTTCTTGTCAAAAAATTATTATCAAAAACCCTAAAATCACTTTCTGAATGGAAATGGCAAGAACAAAAAGCCTTTAGTTTGCACCTCAGTGGGTAGGCAACCTTGAAAATGTTGAGTTCAAAACAAACAACGTTATAGGCAATTTTGAATACCCACATGTCCCAGCCTATAAGGGAATCATGAAATTTTTGCTTAACTTCCCACTCAAACAGGCCTTTATTTAGTCCCCTCTATACTGTACCAAAATCTCCTCAGGGAGTTTTGGACAACTGCCGTGGCCTATGACCCGACACCCTCAACTGATGAGACAGACCTTAGACCCCTCAGGGAGTTTCTCATCAAATTCTCAATTTTAAATGGGGAATAATCAGTCACCCTAGACTATAAAACTTTTTGTACCTCTATAGGGCTTGACTATAATCCAGGAAATTATGTTGCTCACCCTGACCCAACCACTGTTAAGGTTGATGTTAATACTAATAAGCCGTAAAAACGTTTATTTATATTTTATGATCTTCTAATGTTTTGTCGATAACAAACGTAAAATCATCTTAACGAAACAAATAAAATACGTAAATAGTTTAATTCAATAGTTTTCTAACATACTAACGTTTTCACATAAAACACTAAAACAAGTATAAGTGATTTTATGATTTAGATACATATGTACAACAACTAATGTTTATATATTGGGCTAACATATACTTAACTAAGTATATACTAAAATAGGTAAAAACAAGTTTATACTAAAATGGGTAAAAACAAGTATATACTAAATGGGTAAAAACTAGCAAATGATATTGACCCATAACCCATGGTTTTATACAAACCATTTAACCAAGTTCAATGTATTCTAGAGATACATTGTATCTAGAAAGAAACCCATGGATCAACCCATAACCTATGACCCATAACCAAAAATACCCATGGGCAAAGAGGAGCATCCCACGGATCCTTAGCTTTGTGCTAGACGAATCCCTTGTGGGAGGGATCCGCGGGTCCGGGGAACAGTAGAAAATTTCCTCTATAAATAGAGAGCCATTTCTTTCTTTCAACTTACCACTTCACACATACTTTCTCCAAGTATTATATCTCTCTAACCTCAGATCCAAGAGATCTATGTAGTTTGTCTTTTGTTTTTGTGCGATTCTCTAGGTTCCTCTTAAAGGCGAGATCACCACTTCCTGAAGTCGAGCTAGCTCAAGTCCATGAGTTTCCATGCTTCATCATCATCAAGACAACTGAGGTTCTCTTGTTGATAGTTCTTTCTTCCTTCATAGATGTTGTGTTGAAGGCATTAGTGAAGGATGCCGAAAGTGTCAAGACGAAAGCACTAGTGAAAGGTGCTAATCGTCCGTGTCAAAAGCATTAGTGAAGAATGCTAAAGATGTCAAGAAAAAGGCATTAGTGAAGGGTGCCAAGCGTTGTGTCAAAGGCATTAGTGAAGGATGCCTAAGAATCAAATCAAGTGGCATTTGGGAAGAATGCCTAGGTCGTATAATCGATATGGTGCATCGTTATACATATAAGTATTTGTTTATTTCCGAGGATGGTGATATCCTTGATGGTGTTGTAACAAGGAGTAGATATCCTTGAGATTAGGTGTTGTGTTAAGATGGGTAGTAGTTCCTCCATAATAATGGAACTAGGTGCTTAGCCTAGTACCTAATAAAGGGTAGGCGACGTTGTGATAGGATTAGTTCTCCTTGGTGTGAAAGAACTTGGTGGTTATCCTAGCACCGTATAAAGGGTAGGCGACGTTGTGTTAGGTGTGGTTCGCCTTGGTGTGAAAGAACTCGGTATTTAGCTTTGTACCGGAAAAAGGTGTAAGCGACGTTGTGAAGGCTTCTCCAGCATAAGGAGATTGGTGTAGTGTTTACGAACTCTCGAGTAGGTGACTCGGGGAGTGGAGTAGGGCAAGGAAGGTGTCCTTGTAGCCAAACCACTATAAATTCTTGTGTCGTGGTGATGTGCTTCTTACTCTTTATCTTTCATTACACGTTTATATATCTATCTATCAACGTCCAACATAAACAACCAAATAGATTGACATAAGTCGATCTAAATATTTAAAAGGAAGTTTTAAAATGGTAAAACTATTCAACCCCCCCCCCCCTTATAGTTTTCCACAATTGGCATCAGAGCTTCGTTACCAAGTTTCTTAAAGTATGCTGTACTTTAAAAACTTTATACGATCCTTGTATGTTTGAAAACTACAAAGAAGATTTTTTTTGGTCATGTTTTAAAAATCATTATAATGTTTATTGTTGGAAAATGATAGAATGCTCTAACATTTTCCTTGTTAAGCATTATCCATACTTGGATTTGGAGTCACCAAGAAGATCATGAAGAATCTATCTAAATATTTCTTTTCGCAAAAAGAATGTTTAGTGTTGTCCTTCTCACAACATGAATATGGAGATTCCAAGAAAATCACAAAACATTTCATCTAAATACTTCTTTTCTTAAAAAGAATATTTAGCAAAGGTATGATCGCTATTGTTAGGAATTAGAAATTCCAGGTATTAAAGAGTCGGTCACCTCAAGTATATGTAATCGTTAGAATGCTCATAGTCGTAGTTATTTTAAGCTAATTAGTATATAGTTAAGTAACACCGTGAAGGACGGACGGGTCTTTACCCACTGTATGCCTAATCCACAGCCCGTTGTGTGGCGTTTTATTGTAAGAATATAAATACTCTCTACCTTCCAAGGTAGAGAGTTGGAGCTCATAATAAGATTTTTCTTTCTCTTACTAAAGTTCCCTAAACCTCTAACTTTCTCTCTCTAAAAACTCTTGTACGCCTACTTTGTGTTATGGTTTGATGTGTATGTGAAATCCAATATATTACAATTGGTATCAAGAGCCATGGTTAGATCATCTCTTACACATCTTTGAATTTCTAGTGGTTTTTAGGTGGTTTTTGAGTTTGAAAAAGTTTAGTGGTTTTTGCATCATTTGGTTGATTTCTAGTGTTAAAGTTTGGATTTTGATTGTACTTTTGTGTTTAGAATCATCACAAGTGTCTAGGTTTTGATTTAGAAGGCTTGAATCATCGTGGTTGGATTGTTTATGGATTGAAAAGTGGTGTTGATGTGTTTTTCATGCTAGCGACTTGTGCCACGGATAAGTTTTCTTGCTAGCGACTTGCTTTGTTATTTGGTAGCGATTTGCAGTTGAAGGTCTTAGCGACTTGTCTATTGAGACAAGCCGACAAAAAGTACACTTAGTGGATTCTCCACTACGGGTAGCGACTTGGTGTAAGTTAGCGACTTGTACTTTATATTGTTAGCGACTTGGTGTTAGCGAGTTGGTACCTAGTGAGTTGCTATTTAGCGACTTGACAAATTAGCGACTTAGTTCTAAGCGACTTGCTGTCAAAAATTTGCTAGGGACTTGGAGCTTAGCGAGTTGTTACTTAGCAACTTGGGATTATAGCGACTTGGCACTTAGCGACTTGATTCAAGGTTTCCTAGCGACTTGGGTGATTGCTTAATACGGTTTTCTCTTGATTTAGTAAAATCCCGAGAAAGAATCTATTTCCCGGTTTAATCAGAGAGTTATAAAATCCCGTGTAATCTGTTAACATGTCTACCGACGTTCCTACTATCATCTCCACCATTGCCGAGGATGTTCAAGCAGCTGGTTCAGATACTCGTCCACCCATGCTTGACAGAACTGACTACGACTCTTGGGCTCAACGAATCAGATTGTACTGTCTTGGAAAGGAAAATTGAGTCAACATTCTCAAATCCATTGATGAAGGACCATATCGGGTTGAGACTACTAGAGACTTAATTGATACAACTGAAGATGGAACAATGATCTATTGAATTGACAGACCAAAGACATATGATGAGCTCGATGATAAGGAGAAAAAGAGATTCGATGCTGATATCAGGGCTTCTAACATCGTACTTCAAGGTCTTCCAAAAGATATCTACAAGCTGATCAATCACAACACCGAAGCAAAGGCAGTGTGGGATAATGTCAAGATGCTTCTCTCAGGTTCTGAATTAACTATGGAAGACAGAGAATCACAACTCTATGATGAATTTGAACACTTCAAGATGAAACCAGATGAGAGTGTCTATGAGTACTATGTGAGATTTCACAAGCTTGTTAATGATATGAGGAACATCAGAATGACTATGCCAAACATTCAGCTGAACTCAAAGTTTGTGAACAACATGAATCCCGAATGGCACAAGTTTGTCACCTCTGTAAAGCTAACCAAAGGATTGAAGAATACAAACTATGAGCAACTCTATGCCTTCCTCCTTCAGAATGAGAGACATGCTATGTTTGAAAAAAGGATTCTTAATCAGTTCAAAACCAACCAGGGAGAGACAAGCTCTTCAAATGATTCAACTGCCTTCTACTCAAACATCGGAATCACAACCAAAGCCTCACAAGTCATACCCATGGGTAATGGTAATCACAAACTCATTCCTGATCCTATGTTCAAACAAGCTGATGCTGATGCACACGTGGGAAACTTCATTAATCAACTAGCTCTTCTGATTAGTCAAAACATGAACTCTCTTCCACACACCAACAACAATCTCAGAACTGCTTCCAATCCACATAATCAAGCCACTGTCAGAGATGGGAAGGTTATGGTGTAGCCAGTTCAAGAACGACAGTACGAACAAGCAAGAGGTGGAGCTGGTAGAGGTTATACTGCAAATCAGAATAGAGGAAGGAATGGAAATCAGGGTCAAGCAAAGCCAATCAAATGTTACAATTGTGGAGGTGAGGGACACATTGCAAGGAACTGTACATCGCCAAAACACCCTCAGAATGCAGAGTACTTCAGGGATAAGATGTTGCTTGTGCAAGCTCAGGATAATGGTGCAGCTTTGGATGAAGAGGAGTTGTTGTTCTTGGCTGAGGGAAATGCTAAGACATATGATGCAGATGTGGATGAGCAACCAATTCAGGAGATAGGCCATAATCATCAGAATGCCTTTCAAGTAGCTGATTGTGATGCATACGACTCTGATGTTGATGAAGAACCAACTGCACAAACCATCTTCATGGCTAGCATTTCTCCAATGGTCTCTCCTAAAGTCTCTTCATCACCACACGCTGGTCCATCCAAAGACAAACTCATCTCTGAGGTATTAAAATTATACGATGAAGTTGATGAGCAAAAGATACATAACGAAGTACAATCAACTGTATTTATTGAATCAGATATTGAAAATATGGGTAATATCAATGTTGTCCCATATGATCAATATGTGAAACAAAGTGAAAGTGAGATTGTACCAAGTGATGCATCTTCTGCAGTCAATAATGATTATGTTTTTGATGAATTCACTGCATGTGCCCCTGATGATTCTGTCATCTCTGAACTGAATGCCTATAAAGAACGTGTTGCTATTTATGAACAACGTGCAAAATTTGAGTTGACCACCCGTGAGCAGGAAATGGATGACCAAATGCGTACAACTATTAGAAAAAGTAGGTTTAGAGAAGAAGTATTAAAACAAGAGTTAAAATCCTTACAAGAAAAGCTTTCTAAAACTGCTAAGCAATAACAAGAACTTCAAGAAAATGTTAAAATGCTTAAGCAAGAATTATGTGCTAAGGAATCAAAACTTTTGAATGATTTTTCTAATCTAAAAACCTTGAAAAACAAGCTTGAAAATAAGTTGTACGTACAAGGAAATACCATTCAGAATGCCCACTTAATCACTAAGCATAGAGTCTTAAGCGATAAGCATAGCGCTCCCCTTGTTGAGGAACCAAATCCAGAGGTCATTAAAAAGGCTAGAAATGCTCATAAGGTTCTTTATGATGGCAATGAAATTCTTAAACCTAGACAAAAACCTAGTTGCGTTAAGTGTACAGAGGAAGATAAGAAATCAGATGAAGTCACTAGGGAGAAGATGAACAAGAAACTAGATGATCCTAAATGTAAAGAGAAGAAAATAAATATCACACCCCATGACTACAAAAAGGAGAATTGGATCTCCTTGAACATGTTTAAGCCTCAAACATTGTTGACTCCCGAACAAGTGTTCTGGAAAATGGACTTAGATAAGCAGAAAGCGGAAAATATTGTTGAAACAAACTCTCCCCTTAGGAAAATGCCTAAAGAGACTGTGTATCCTCCCAATACACCAATGCATCTAGTTCCTAGAACTATTGCCACTAAAAGCAAGACCTTAATCAGTCAATATGTTATTTTTCAACTATTTGTTGATTTTGAGAAAACTTGTAAGAAAAGGATCACACCCACTGGTATAACTGAATGGGAAAGGGGTTTTGAGCAAACAAAAGAATGTTATTTAACTGAAGTCATGCCTTTCTTTAAACAACTAAAAGATCATTTTGAAAGTCTTAAAAAGGGAATGAATTTAGACATTAAAGAAATGGAAAAGGAATTTGATGCAATGATAGTTGAGGTTAGTGACTATGAGTGTGCACTAAAATATAATGAGATTGAGAGGAAGAACTTGCATACATTGAATGAGACTCTTATTTCTGAATGTATTACTCAAGATGTGTTTTTCACTGCTACAAACTGTTCCATTAATGCTTCTCAATTTCATGAATTATCTGTTGCCATGAAAGTCTCCCATGATCGTGTCATTGAGAAAATTGAACTGGATGATCACGATAATTTGGTTAAACATTTTTCTAAACTAGAGGTTGAGCATTTTAATTTACAACTAAAATATCAACGTCTTAAAGAAAATGTCAAAACTTCAAATATCAAGACATCCTCAGATGCTCCAGAGTTTGATGCAGTTTTTCAAATTAACAAACGTGATGAACAGATTCAAGCTCATTGCAACACGATCAGAAAATTGAAAGCCCAAATCTCTTAATTAAAGGGTGAAAAGAACAATGTGACTGGCTCCCAAATGCCTCCTCCTTTAGATTCTCAGAATTCTCAAACGTTTCATCTTCAAAACTTAGTAAATGCATTACAAAAGGAAAACGAAAGTTTTCTAGAAGAAAATGAAAAGGTTAAACGTCATTTCAATGAGTTATTTGAATCAATAAAGGTCACTCGTAACAAAAATAACGAACAAATAGCTTCGTTGCAAAAGGAAATTGAGAATCTGAAGAGCCAGGTAAAAGGGAAAATGCCAATGACCATTGGGGAGAATGGTGTATCAAAGGTTCACTCTTGTAATAAATATGCTTTGTCTGTGAAATATGTTCCCCCTCATCTCAGGAATAACAAACTTGCTATTCAAACATATTTCTCATCCCTTAAGGATTGTCTAGAATGTCTACGTGAGATTGTTGAAGAGGATAAATTAGAGAAACCACTTGACAATGCAATTGGGCATGCATGCTTATATGCCAAACGATCTCAAGAAATTATAGAATGCCTAATTACAATATGCCCAAAGTCCTTAGGTGAGAGAGTTAATCCTTTGATTCCATGTTCTATGCCTAGTGCCAAGTATGATATTCATTCGATGCCCGATGTTTTGAATGTGATCCGTAGTGTGCCTTCAAGTAGTTCAGATTCCAGATCTGTTAGTGTTAAGAAAGTGAACCTTAGTGTGCCTGCATGTAGTTCAGATCCCAGCACATCTAAACAGGAGAAGCAAAGAGTAGCAAAACCAACTAATGTTCCCATTCCATCTACAGGAGTAATCAGTGACATTAAAGCAAGCAGGTCAAAGTCTCAAGACAATACAAGAAATGACAGGACCTCGCAAGCTAAGAATGTGCATTGGAAGAAAGTAGAAGACCAATCTAGGAACTTTAAGTTTGAGCCGAATAAAATGAATCGTGTTGATTCTAGTATTTGCCATAGGCGTACTGTAATTAATTCGAATTCTGATACTATTTGCAAACCTTGTAATGATGTCTGCTTGAATTCTGTTGCTAATCATGAATGTGGTATGAACACTTTGTCTAATACTGTCAAATCCCCAGTGAATCTTGTCAAGGAAAAATATCATGCTAAGAAGGCAAAAAGGCAAAGGCGAACGAAAGTTAGAAAACAATGGAAACCCACAAGAAGAACATTTAGTAAGATAGGCTATCATTGGATACCTGTTGGTCATAAGACTAATCAGACAATGCCCACTAGAAAATGGATGCCTACTGGTAGAACTATTCCCTTAAGAAGTTAGCACACTTTGAATAGGGCTAATACCGACACTAGTACTGCATCTATTCATAATGATTCCATTGCCTTAATTTCTGATATGAATGCTTCTATTTCTGATGTGGGTGTTCCAACCATTGTTACTAACCAAATGGAATCCATTCTTGCATGGGGATCCCAATTATCCAGTTATCCATTCTTGTCTGTGTTCAACTGCAGATCGTTCAAATCGTTCTGTGGTACCTGGACTCAAGTTATTCCAAGCATATGACTGGCGATCGGTCGCGGCTCATGAACTTCGTGAGTAAATTCATCGGGACAGTTAGATTCGGGAACGACCATTTTGGAGCTATTATAGGTTATGGAGATTATGTGGTTGGTAAAAGTGTAATTTCCAGGGTAGGTCTTGGTCATAATTTGTTCTCTGTTGGTCAATTCTGTGATTCCGATCTAGAAGTAGCTTTCAGAAAACATACTTGTTTCGTTAGAGAACTTGATGGTGTAGAATTGTTAAGAGGTACCCGAGGTTCAAACCTATACACCATATCTATCGATGACATGATGAAGTCCTCTCCAATCTGCTTGCTGTCAAAGGCTTCTAAAACAAAGTCTTGGTTATGGCATCGTCGTCTCAATCACTTGAACTTTGGTACCATAAACAACCTTTCCAGAAAGGATCTAGTCAGAGGCTTACCCAGATTAAAATATGAAAAAGATCATCTTTGCTCAGATTGTCAATTGGGAAAAAGCACGAAATATGCCCACAAACCAAAACCCACAAACTCTGTCATGGAAGTTCTTCATACCCTTCATATGGATATGTGCGGTCCAATGAGAGTGAAAACTATTAATGGGAAGAGATATGTGTTAGTAGTGGTTGATGACTACTCCCGATTCACTTAGGTTAAGTTTTTGAGGACAAAGGACGAAACTCCAGATGTCATCATTAAACTCATTAAACAACTTCAGATCAGACTCAACAAAACAGTTCGAATCGTCCGAACTGACAATGGAACTGAGTTTGTTAATAAAGTACTCAATGAATTTTATGAAAATGTTGGAATCAGTCCTCAAAGAAGTGTTCCTCGAACTCCTCAACAGAACGGTGTAATTGAAAGACGAAACCGAACTCTTGTAGAAGCTGCAAGGACAATGCTGATCTACTCAAAGGTTCCAATGTTTCTATGGGCTGAAGCTATTGCCACTGCTTGTTACACTCAAAATAGATCTCTAATTCACACATCTCATGGAAAGACTCCATACGAAATTGTCCACAATCGAAAACCTGATCTATCATACCTTCGTGTGTTTGGTGCCTTATGTTATCCAACTAATGATGGTCAAGATTTAGGAAAACTGAGAGCCAAAGCAGACATTGGAGTATTTGTAGGCTATGCACCAAACAGAAAAGGTTACCGAATCTACAATAAGAGAACCTGAGATATCATGGAAACAATTCACGTTATGTTTGATGAGCTGACCGGTCAAATGGCTCCTGGACAATCCAGTTCAGGACCCGCTCTTCAAAACAGTCCCATTGGTTCATCCCTTGTACCAAATTCTTCTCCAGCAACTCCATATGTACCTCCATCTGAAGATGATTTAAAGAAATTGTTTGATCCTATGTTTGAAGAACTTTATGAGCCGAGTGCTAATGAGGTGTCGATTCCTACAACAGAGGCTGCTCATATTTCTGAGAATGAAGTCAATCCTTCAGTCTCAATATCATTAAGTCAAGAAGCTCCTACTGCTGATCTCTCAGTCTCATCAACAAATCATCAATCTTCGAATGTACATCATGGAACTGTTTCTGGCATCAATGATGAAGTTAATCCCTTTGCTACTCCTGAAGATGCTCCATTTAAAAATATATTTGCTCCTGAATCATCATCAGAACCATCTTCTTCAGGAGACATCGACTCTGCTACCTCAGTCCCTCAACAACTGCCACATGAACACCTTATAAAATGGACTCACGATCATCCATTAGACAACATCATTGGAAATCCCTCTCGTCCAGTATCCACACGGAAACAACTTGCAACCGATGCCTTATGGTGCTTCTTCAACTCCGTACTCTCTAAGATCGAACCAAAAGATGTTAAAACTGCCATGAATGATAGCTGGTTCAATGCCATGCAAGAAGAAATTCATGAGTTTGATCGACTTGATGTATGGGAGTTAGTACCTGCTCCAGATTGTGCTATGATTTTTGCTCTAAAATGGATCTTCAAAGTGAAACTTGATGAGCATGGTGATGTGTTGAAGAACAAGGCTCGATTAGTTGCTAAAGGATACCGTCAAGAGGAGGGTATTGACTTTGAAGAATCTTTTGCTCCAGTTGCTCGAATCGAGGCAATCAGAATCTTTTTGGCTAATGCTGCTAGTAAGAACATGGTAGTCTATCAGATGGATGTAAAGACGGCATTTCTGAACGGAGATCTTAAAGAAGTCGTCTACGTCAGCCAACCGGAAGGATTTGTGAATCAAGAGCATCCTACTCACGTTTATCGTTTGAAGAAGGCTCTTTACGGTTTAAAGCAAGCTCCAAGGGCATGGTATGATACGCTATCAAAGTTTCTTCTATCTACCGGATTTAGCAAAGGAGCAGTTGATCCAACATTGTTCACCAGGAAGTCAGGCAAACATTTAATTCATGTTCAAATTTATGTTGATGATATCATCTTTGCCTCGACTGACCCCAATGAGTGTGACCGTTTTTCAAATGAAATGGGTTCAAAATTTCAAATGTCAATGATGGGACAAATGTCATTTTTCTTGGGATTACAAATTTCACAAAGTCCCGGAGGCATCTTCATAAATCAATCTAAATATGCAAATGAGATTTTAAAGAAATTTGGATTTGATTCAAGTGACCCTGTTGACACTCCCATGATTGAACGAACTAAACTAGATGAGGACCACTCAGGGATCATGGTAGACCAAACGAAATATCGTAGTATGATTGGATCCCTGATGTATCTCACAGCTAGTAGACCAGACATCCTGTTCGTTGTGTGCATGTGTGCTAGATACCAGGTTAAGCCTAATAAAAAGCACCTTGAAGCGGTTAAACGGGTCTTTCGGTATCTCCAAGGAACCATCAACATGGGACTTTGGTACCCGAAGGACACCGGTATGTCACTAACAGCCTATGCAGATGCTGATCATGCAGGGTATCAAGATACTCGTCGAAGTACATCTGGAGGTGCTCAGTTTTTGGGTGATAAGCTTGTGAGCTGGTCTTCAAAGAATCAAATGAGTACTTCTATTTCCTCTACAGAGGCTGAATACATAGCCATGTCATCTTGTTGTGCTCAAATCCTATGGATGAGATCCCAATTATCTGACTATGGCTTTGTATTCAACAAAATCCCTCTGTACTGTGATAATAAAAGTGCTATTGCTCTTTCATGCAATAAAGTTCAACACTCAAGAGCTAATCATGTCGACATTCGACATCATTTCATCAGGGAACAAGTGGAAAAAGGTGTGGTGGAACTCTATTTTTTGAGGTCTGAATACCAGTTAGCAGACATCTTCACCAAAGCTCTTCCAAGAGAACGTTTTGAGTTTATTCTTCCACGACTTGGCTTGAAAAGCCTTCAACCAGAAACACTCAAAAGTCTTCAGGAGGAAGACGAGGAGTAAAAGGTTTCCTTCATCTATCTCTTGTATATATATCTATTCGGAAAAAAAATGAAAAATTCGAAAAATCTGTTTTCTCGATTCGATAATATCTACGGTCTTGTTGTTGTCATTCAAAGAATGACACGGGACTTTAGATGTTGTTCGAATTTAAAAAAAAAAAAAAAAATCAAAAAATATTTTTGGGAGAAAGAGAAACAATGGTTTATTGTTATTTCAGGCAGTAACCCGCTTTTCAATGAAAGAACAGAGCCATACTTTATCATGTTTTCAAAATTCCATGCTCTGATTCTATAAACATTTATCTGCTGAAAACTAACTGCTTTGAAAAATAACTAGTACTCTATTTTTGATAATCATCTCGACTTATTTGTCAAAATATCTATCTCTGAATCAACAATCTTTGTCATTGATTGAGGGGGAGAATGATTTCAATTAAATTAAAAAGTTATTTGTCATTCAATTGTTTTCAAAAGATATTCATGCATGTTTAATCAATGGAGTTTAAAGTCTTAATATCCGATTCTTGTCAGCTAAAACATTTTTCATAATCAAGTCACAATTCTCCTTAAAAAGCTTTCAAAATCAATTTAAATCTACAGAGATCACAAATCTCAAATGATTTGATAATTATGATCGGGGGAGAATTTGTGATTGAAATTGAATTTAAACTGATAATTCGGTAAATGGTTTTATAAGAATGTACAAGCTCTCCTTCCCACATGTGACAAACGATTTCAAATTTTCCATGCACATGTTGAAGGGGAGCATCTATCTTAAACCACAAAGATCCAAAACGTGATCAATTTATATCAATGTGCATGTTCCCTCTAGTATGTGCAAAAATCTTTTCAAATCTTGATGCACATATTGAGGGGGAGCAAAATTGTGAAAACCTTATCCTTCCCGAAAATGCTTTATCTACCTGTTTTGATCAGGGAAGTGATGTGCATATCTTTTAGAAAATGGTAATCAAAGAAGTTAATTCTTTCTCTTGCCTCCGTGTGCAAAACGATTTCAAACATTTGATGCACATGTTGAGGGGGAGCACTTGTTCTAAAAATATCAAAAACAATTCAGGTACAAAATGCTTTGATAATATCACAAGTATCTGGATTGATTTTCAAATGGTTTTCAATTGGTTCAAATGGCAGATGAACAATACCAGATAGACCGACCTAATTTACTTTATGTACGGTGATATAAGGATGATAAGGTTAGGTATTTGTTCCCATGATCCGCCAGAACCGGAGGGATCTACCCAGGGACAATCCACTAGTTAGTGTAGAAGTCCTTAGGTATGATGATAAAAGGAGAAAAATGAGATATGGGAAGAGTGCGGACTGAGACAGAGCTAGTACTGGAACAAACCCAACAAGGTTCTAGCTATGAAGTCTCGGTAAGCACTAAAGGGGTTGAAGAATGAAAAAGAATTGAATGAGAAAAGGGTGAAAAGAAATAGCCCTCCATTTATTCAACCATAGGGCAGAAACTGGGTACAATTCATATGCTACTGATGGTAACATCGGTATTGAAGACAAGACGTCATGGACCCAGTGACGCTCTGCACTACAACTTCCCAAACCACTCAAGTTCCTCTTAAAAGGGCTTGTTTCATTCTCACGGGGAACCTACATTATCTATCGACTTTCTCTTAGAGATTGTTGATATTGAAGAAGGAGACCCTCTCCCTAGTCTCCGATACAGGATCCAAATATGCACAAATTAAGTCTAGAGCCACGAGATCATCAATAAATCTCATTAGGACACTTTCAATGAAGACTATCTGTTTCACACAATGTGGAAAGATAGATTATATCTTGAGTCCTACGCATTATCCTTGTGGTATTGCCAGAACATCTGAGTGATATGCAAACATATTCACAATGAAGATGGAAAGCCTTCTGGAGCCAACATCAAACAAGCTCCTGGTGGGTGGCATGTGAGATCTATCAAATAGATCAACCATGTGACAACTGAACAGAAACAATGGGGCGATTCAATCTTTTGAATCAATCCTGGTTCAGGTTATGGATTGACGGATACCTTTGAAAAACCGGTCGTTGTGCTTAAAAACTCTTTTCTTTAGCAAATCGACCGTGTACGGATATTTCAAATCAAAAGGTGTTTTATGATTGATAATTGATGTTCATTAAAACCTTCGTTGTATTGCAAAAACAATTTCTATTGAGGAATACACGATTGTTTTTCAAATGTCTTTTCATCAATCAGTGAATTTCTATTCACTGGTTCACTTACTCCGTGTTGTCTTCTTTGAGACGTTCCGGTTTGAGAACAGCTAGAGCAGCTGCGAAACCCTGTCAAGGAAATTCTTCGGAATTATACCTGATCACAGGCAGTACTTGTACTGATCAACGGGGAACCATGGGCCGTGTACCTGAATTCAACGATAGTGATCAAAGATACTTTCGTGCACTTTATTGCTAACTGTTGTATGCAGGTACTCCCGACGTTTGCAGCTGATCAGAATGAAGCGGTCAATCCATAGCCGCATGCTCACACAATACATTCATTTCTCAAGAAATCATGATAAGTGCATCAGTGACTCTGATATTTTCACCCCATGCTTCTGCTACGCTGCTGCCAATATCATGAATCAACGAAAGCTTCTGGTACTCTGATGAGAAGATATCATGATCCAGAATGTGAGCATGTCGGTCCGAAGGTCACAACATTACATAATACCAACACCACAATGGATGTCTCAGAGATTTTTGTTAGCTGATGATCTCAAAAGCTGGCTCAAAATTATTATCACGTGGATCAGTAAAAGACCTTCACTTGGATTAATCAAACATGCAATGAGAGGAATCAATGACTACGAGCTTCGGAGCAAAGTACTACATCAAAATTACAAGAACAATTGTTAATGTAATATTTGTTTGTATTCAATGTAATTTTAGTATATGTTTGAGGTGACCTCCCTTAGGGGGAGATTGTTAGGAATTAGAAATTCCAGGTATTAAAGAGTCGGTCACCTCAAGTATATGTAATCGTTAGAAAGCTCGTAGTCGTAGTTATTTTAAGCTAAGTAGTATATAGTTAAGTAACACCGTGGAGGACGGACGGGTCTTTACCCACTGTATGCCTGATCCACAGCCCGTTGTGTGGCGTTTTATTGTAAGACTATAAATACTCTCTACCTTCCAAGGTAGAGAGTTGGAGCTCATAATAAGATTTTTTTTTCTCTCACTAAAGTTCCCTAAACCTCTAACTTTCTCTCTCTAAAAACTCTTGTACCCCTACTTTGTGTTATGGTTTGATGTGTATGTGAAATACAATATATTACAGCTAACAATTTACTTTTGATTTTATTATTGTTAAAATCTTAGTCGCATGATTTATATCTATTAGTAATTACTTAAGTAGTTATCCATATTATAGTCATCATGAAGAATAGTATTCTTCGACTAATTTGTATAGACTACACTACCAACTCGTAATAATGATATCTTGGTTATTCGATAGCCTCAATCATTATTCATCACAAAGGGTTTATTGACACTTCATATATGTCAATAAATATCCATGTGAAACTTCTTATATTATGATAAAATGGGATTTTATTATAATGTTTGAAAAGCTTCCCAAGAATTATGACTAATTCTTAAAAAGGGAACCACGTCTATTAGGAATAGTATTAAATCTTCAAAACCTCAAACCACAAGTTTTAGAGCCTTAATATCAAAACACTAGGCATTTTAGAACTCCCAAACCAAAGTTATCAAGGAATGTTTGAGCTGATTTTTGTTGTCATGCCGGATCCCTGCGTTTACACTAGCCGGATCCCAAATGAGAGGGATCCGCGGGATCCGTGCAACAGAAGACAGCTTAAATTAAAGAATGATCACTGTGGATGTTCCACAATTATACTCACCTCAAAGACTCACGAACAAGAACTCAGCTACTATTCAAAGGAGAAATCTAATCATTCCTCTAAAGCTTAACAATCACTTGTGTAAGTATAATCTTCACTACATTGTTAATTTAATTCCTTGATTTCTAGGATTACAATTTCTTCATCTTTAAGAGTTGGGTTCAAATGGGTTTATCATAATTTGTCACCACATTGTTTTCTAAGATAATCTAAATCAAAGAATTAACATTGTTAATACAAATTAAACACATTTCTTGAATTCAACAAAGATGATGAGAGCAAAATTGTGATCAAACCCTCTAGGTTACTATTCACAATTAACACCACATTGTGGTTATATTGTTTAGGAACAATCATGCCAAGCAACAAGCAACAAGATTACCAAGACACCGCTCACTACATACCCATGTACCATAGGAAAGATGGACTAAGTCCGAACGATAGGAAAGCCTTTAAGATGCTTGAAAGAAGACTCTTTCACGAAGGTAGAGTTGTTGATCCATCATTTCTTGCAAATACCGACATAAGGGAAGTGTTTGGAACTATTAGGTTTGATTGTTTATTGGATATAAACGAGGAAATTTGCCCGGTCTTTGTGCTTGAGTTCTACAAGACAATGGGTATAATTAGAAATGATGATGGGTCCATCTCAATTGAATTCACCATAAATGGACATGAGTACATGATATGTGTCTAAAAACACATATATTTTATGCTATATAAACCCACAAAAACATCCAAAAACACACAAATGACTCTCAAAAGGATACAAATTCATAAAAATGTGTTTTTATGTGATTCAGGTACAAAAGATTGAAAAACAAGTGAAAATTGATCAATTTCACAACAATTGTCGTTTTCAGTCCCTGGAGTTACACAAATTGTCAAAACTAGTCCCTAAATGTTTTAAATGAATGAAAAGTCAACTTAAGTCCTTGGGAAATCAAAAATGTTCACAAAACATCCCTGGACAAAAGTTTACACAAAATGGCAATTTTTACCCCTCAAGTTACAAAATTGGCAAAAATGGTCCCTGGGTATTCTAAACTTGGAATTTTACAAATAATACCCTTGTAATATGCATGATTGAAAATTTGGAACATTTTGATAAACTTTTGGGAAATTACACTTTTAGTCCCTCAAAATCCAAAAAATTACAAAAATAGTCCTTGGACCTTTTTAAATGAATTTTATGCAAAAGTGGTCCATGTACTATTCATTTATGTCATGATTGGTCCTTGTGAGAGTTTGGAAAAGTTGCATGATCAGTCCTTGAAGTTTGGTGTAATTGCAAAATTAGTCCTTGTTGTTACCACTATACCAAACGGATCCTTTAATATCACTAGGCCCAAAATCCAATCCAAACCCAACATTAGCCCAAATCCCTTGGCCCTTGACCCTTGGTCTTGGACCTTGACCCCCAGTCCAAATGCAATTCTGACTCCAGCCACAACCATTTTGGACCCTTTGTTATTAATAGCTTCAGTCAATGAAAGTCAAACCGAAGAAAAACGCGCCCATATACCAGACACTGTAGCAGTGTCTCTCCCAGCACAGAAACATCAAAACCAGAGGTGGTTTTCCACTCTTTTCAACCCCCCTCCCATTCCATGTCCCCTCCAACTCCTATACACTCCAAAAACTCTTAATTGAATCAACCAAACCATTTAATGATTAAACCTGCTTTGAAGACTATTTTGGCGCCAAAAAGTAAAATGGATGGTTCTGATTATTTAGAGCAATCCAAGGGTTCAGATATGGTGGGAAACAATCAGAGTACAAGTGGGGAGATGTTTGGGTATAAAAGAATGAAGAAAAGCAGAAGAAGAGCACTTTGGCCTTAAGCCTTAGTCACGTAGTCATAGTTTTTTACTGCTTTCTTAGTTTAAATGTCTTGTAAGCTTTCAAATGTTGTATTTTATCTTAAAGTAGTGTAATGAAACCTGATTTTCAGTTTAATTCCAGTTTAATTTCAGTTTTAAGTTTTTGCTCAATTCTCTTAATTTTCATGTTATTCAAATTCCAGTTTACTAGTTGTTTATTGGATCCTTTAAGCTCAAAAAGCTCTTGACAACAGTTTTAAGGCTTTTAGATCCATTAAATAGACTTTTGTCTTTTAAATTAGAAAATGCTTAAAAAATCAAGAAAATCAATGAAAAATCAAAAATAGTGGGAAAAGGAAGAAGATGATGAAGCAGGGTTGAATTTGGAGTGCTTTGGGTATTAGGAGCTTATTGGTAAGCTGATAGGTGTAACCTTGTCCATTTGTTCTGGATCTCAGTCCTCTTCTCATTTGTAAGCCATTTTTACAATTTTTGCAGTTTACTGTTGTACTGATTTGGTTGCTTTAATTTTCATGTTTTCATGTCTCTTTGCTGTTCTTTAGTAATATTAAAGCTTAATATTAGGTTATGTTGCCTTGAATTGGATTGTGGTGTGAATTGGCATGCTGACTGTTAAAATGTCAATTTTTGAAAATCCTAGACCTAGGCTGGTTTGACATCTGGTTTAGGTTGAAAAAGTTCCACTTTGACACTCTGGTATCTCTGGATTGGATGGAATTGGGTTAGGCAGTCATTTGCCTTGAAAACTGCAAAACAATCTCATTTAAGTATGTTTGGATTTGCTTGCTTAAACTGTTATAGGTATTGTTTGAGTTGTTGTTTGTGCTTACTCTGTGTCTCTTTAGTGTTTATAAACTCATTTCAGTCAAGAAAACCAGTCTTCATTTGTGGGAAAGTCAAAATCTCTTTTGATCATTTCTTGGTAGCTCACTGTTGGAATTTGATGAACCAAGATCTTGATTTTGTGTTTAAAAGTTGTCAATCTTGCTCTAATCAGTCTTAGTTCACTTTATAACATCATAATAAGTGTTTAAGATCTGTTTAAATCTCATTTTGGTCAACTTTTAGTTTCTGTCAAAAAGTCAAAATTCTCAAATGGTCGTTTTTGAATAAAACTTGGAATTTCACTGTGGGTTCATTAGTAGGTTTCAGTTTATAAGCTCTTGGGGAATTATAGTCTAGTTGGTATAGAAAAATACAAAAATGATAGTTCTTAGTTTCTCAGCTGTTTGAGTGCTTATTCAACTGCTTTTTGGTGGTACCTGTTTCAATAAACTGTCCTGTGCACAGTGGTTAAGCCAAACTTGATAAGCTTGCATTGAGCTTGTTAGTGCTTCAAACTTTGTGTTCTCTGGTTCCTTGGAAAGCCAACCTGGTCCTCTTGAGTTATCAAGTTTTGTTTTTCACTTTTGAGCTTATTAGCTAGGGCTGCTAAGGGCTTAAAGATTGTCCCATTTTCTGTTTTTCTCTACATAAGTCAAGTGCTTATTTGCCTATTCTTAGCTTATCAGTGTGCTTCTTTTCATTCTTTAGTTTCATTTCAGTAGTTTGTACCTTATTCCATCTTATTCTAGCTTCTGTTTCAGTGTTCAAGCTTATTTGAGCTTATTTCTATAAAATAAGCCATTTTGTCCACTGTTGGGCTTTTTAGCCATCAAAACTGCTTATTTTTTATTTGTAAATTTTTTGTCTTTGTTAAAGTTTCATATTATTAGTATTAAAGTAGTTTTCAAAAAGAAAATCCAGAAAAAGTCCAATTAAAAATCAGTGATAGCATTTATTTAATAGTTTTAGCTTTTTGATTTTTCTTTTCATCTTATTAATAAGCAAATCTTGTTTTTCTCTTTTTCTTAGGTTTCTGTTATCATATAGGATTTTTAGAAAAAGTTTCATATTTTTCCTTTTCTGTTTAGTATTTATTATAATTATAAATAGTTAATAAATAATAAATAATTAGTAATAAATAATTAAAAAGTCTAAAAAATTTATTTTCTGTTTTAAAATTAGTTTTATCATATTTTAGATTTTTCAAAGTTAAAATTTTATTTTTCCAAGTTTATTTTATATTTTCTATTAATTAAGTGTATTTTAAATAATAATTAATTAATAATAATTAGATAAAAAGTGTGAAAAATATATTTTTAGTTTTAAAATTAGTTTTATAGTATTTTAGATTTTTCAGAATCATAAGTTTATTTTTCTAGCCTTATTTCCTATTTTCTTTCATTTTAGAGTATTTATTAAGTAGTTAAAATAGTTTTTAATTAATAGTAATTAATTAAATAGTGTTAAAAATAATTTTCCTTTTTTAATAATTTTCTTTTATTTTTAGGATTCCAAAAATGTTATTTTCATATTTTTAGGCCTTTTATTTCTTAGTTTTCACTTTTTATTTTGTGCGTATAAGTAGTTTTTAAAACTCACGTTTACGTTTCTTTCTTCTGATTGTTGTGATTTCCAATTCTGTGTCCAATTCTATCCCAAATCAATCAGTAGTGTAATTTCTAATCATAACCTTTACAGATCACTATCCTTAGTGATCATTCTATCCTCTGAGTTTGTGTTTAACACACCATTGAGTCTCCGTGGGACTAAACGACCCGGGAATTTAATCTATTCTCCAGGACTTCATTGCATTTGTGTCTGAGCAGTTTTAAGTCTGTTTAGACTTGACTGTTTAGCGTAGATCAAAATTAATTTGATTCACTCCCGGACCACCCTCTTTTATTTCTCCGTCACGCTTATCAACCGCTTGTGTACGGTCAACCGTAACAGATGACAAAAGGGCGACAGCCCGGGAGAAAAATGCAAGTTTACCAAGGATTAAAATATCATTGGATCGTTTATATCCTGATGAGGTGTGATATCCTGAATACAACGACTGTGTAATAAAATGATATGATCAAGAATGTACAAAAACAGGAATCTGATTGACTAACACTAGGAATGTGAATAGTAATAGCTCTGTCACAGCTATGTCGTTAAAAACGTACGATCAGAAACCTAAAAACGTAAAAGATATACAAACGTACGTTACTAAAACGTAAACGTATAAAAACAAAACGATTATAACTATAGTAGGGATTTGCATGTCTAGGCGACTTAAATGCAAATTAAATAAAATTAAGATATCTAACTATAATTTACAAATATATACAAAAGTTAAGAAAACTAAAAACTAAAACATATATGTATACATAATAATTACATAAATGTAACATAAATAAAATAAGAAAAGGATTATAATTATACTAAGGAAATATAAAAATATCAAAATTTTGAAGTCATTTTAATTCTATTTTTACAATTGTTTACCGATTAAAATCTAAAAACGTACGTTTACTAAATTTTATGTAAACGTACAAAATAAAAAGGTGAATTCAGTCCAATACAACTCCCACAAATGTGAAAATTATATTTTTAGAATCCTAAAAAGATAAGAAAATTATTAGAAAATAAAAATAAATTTTTACACAATTAAATTAATTATTATAAATTAAAAATGAATTAAATGTATTAAAAATGAATTAAATAATAAGAAAATCTAAAATTAACTTAAATAAATGAAATAAAGAATTTGAAAAATTTAAAATATAATAAAATGAATTTAGAAACTGAAAATGTATTTTTTACATAATTATTCTATTTATTATTAATTATTTACTATTATAAATACACTTAAATACTAGAAAATATAAAAATAACTTGGAAAAATAAAATTTAAACTTAGAAAAATCTAAAATATTATAAAACTAATTTTAAAACAGAAAATATATTTATTAGTACACTCTTTCACTTGAGGAGTTTAGAAGAATAATAGGGGTTCCATATGATGGTGTTTGCATGTATTCTAATGACTGGTCGTTGGAGGAGATACACTCTATGGTTGATCATCACGAAATTTATCACACGATAATCTCGGAAGCAACCACGGTAAGGGACACCGTGTTTATGCCAAGAGCATCCCCATCCAGGGTTACTAGGAAGTCGAAAGTGATCTATAGGGATCCTTTCCAAATGGAGCTCTCGGAGATGTACGGGTTGTATAGAAAATGGGAAGATGTGATAAGGGAGAATGTGGTGTGCCTAGTAGGAAACAAGGATCACCCCAATGCATGTCTAAGCTTCATGATCTATTGCCTAGTGACCGAGACTCGCTTTAACATTGCCTACTACATGATCAAGAGAATGGCAAGTGTAAGAAGCATGGACAAGATGGTGCTCCCATATGCAATGCTCCTAACCCGTCTTGCTAAATTCATCTTTGAATTAGATCCTTCTCCACAAACCTATGACCATAGCTTTTGCAACAAGGTTATGGTATCATTGACTGAGGGAAGAACCACGAGGTTTATGGTAGATGGCAAAAGGCCTCACCCACCCACGGATTCCTTGGAATAAAGGGAGAGACAAAGAGAAGGTGAAGGAAGTAGCAACCCACTCAGAAATACCGAACTCGACCCCTTGGAGTATATCAACCAATTACCGGACGTTCCTGGTGCATCACCCGAATGGCAACAAACCAAGGGAATCTTCAAGTGCTTTGCCAATTTCTTGAAGAAAAAGAGGTAGAAATGGTATGATAAAGAGTGGAGGCGAGATGGGGAGGAGAAGAGAGGAAAGGTCATAGGACCCAAATTTCTGATGAACAATTTCAAACAATGGTTTGTAACACTTTAAACTATGCTCGTAGTATGTAGGTATCGCCATATCTTGGCACTAAACAATTCTAACTTAGGAATTTGAAGAATGAGATTTTACGACCCCTTGAGTGGCCGTCGTCACTCATTCTAGGAATTTTAGCTCCTCCTACTTTGCTATACATTATATTTGTTGTGTTCTTGCATTTAGTCCCCATAGAAACAACTAGGAGAAGCATTTACTAAAAAGTGCAAAGTTGCACATTTGCTGAAAGCCTTCTGATCTGCGGTAGGCGGATCCCAGCATTTGAACTAGCCGGATCCTTCCCAGAAGGGAACCGCGGGATCCGTGACCTCTGATAAGCAATACAGACTTGCTTACATCAAAATAGCCTACTAGATCACCCCACACTAGTCAAACATAAGATACTAGAGCCAACTAAGTCTTCCTCAAATAGTTGAAAGCCTCACCCTCATCCATGGCTTACCTAGGATATATTTCAAAATGTTTTTGATTTATCAACTCGTCAAAACTCACCATAATTCCGCTCCAACACTCACACATTATCTATCACGTCTGATAACACTTAGTTTAGTCTATCCATCAATTTTAGCAAATTGATCTTAATCATCTTTTGACTCAAAATTAGGCTCAAAACTAGTGTTTCATTTTTTCTTTATTTTTAAAGATTTTAGTAAATTCTTCTTAGGTCATCATCTGACTTCTAGGACTTATTACCACCATTTCTCCATATCAAATTAAATGGTATCCTTGTCAAACACATAGTTAGACTACCCAAAGTCAATTTTCTTACCCAAAACCATCATTAAGCACCATCACTCATTATGGTTGAGGATTTGAGATATCCAACAGCTAAAGACTTCAAAATTAAGTCAAAACCTCAAAATCCATTAATAGCAAACAATACAAAAGCATAAACATTTCACCTAGAACCTGCCTGACAGCCGGATCCCTGGTCTTTAACCAGACGGATCCCTGCAGAAAGGGATCCGCGGGATCCGTAGCTGCAGAGAGGGATCCGCGGGATCCGCGGGATCCGTAGCTGCAGAAAGCCTAAATCAGCTTCCATATTCAATTTTAAACCACCTTTTGGTTATCTAACCACTTTTAGCCTTCATTTATTACCCTCCTAGAGCTGATCAATATCCTAAGTGCATGCTTAATCCTCTAAGTGGCCAAGAATTTAATTTCCTAATTCAAATTATCCTTTATAAACCAAACAACCTTAGGATTAAGGCATCATTCTCACTTACCTTTCAAAAATCAGCAACTAGAAGTTTATATTAGCATTATCATCACTATGACTAAGGCTCTTAGCAACAACTCTTCAGCCATAGGATCATCCAAAAGAAAGGGTCAAATGATCCATGAAATCTCATCCACCGAAACATCTCCCATTAGAGATAATAATACTAGAATCCCACCTCATCAAACTCATCCAACAAGTGCTAAGAGAACCGCAAGGATTAGCATCAAACCTTTCAGACTAGAAAAAGGATCATCTAGTTCAAAACCAAACATGGCTAGTTCTAGCAAACCGTCAAAACCCTCATTCCTTGAGCATGGACTACATTCCTTGAATGAGCCCCTCCCTCACCCAAACATCTACTCATTGGATCATTCACCACCAAAAACCTCTCATTCACCAACCTTTTCATTGAATAGGGAACCACCAACAACACCAACTAGTCCATCATGGGAGACAAGGAACAACCTTGATCATATGGAAGAATTTCCATTACCACCCTTATTTTTAGAGCCTCATCCCACTTCTCAAAATGAAGACCCACAATCACACAGAGAGCCTCCTCAAAATATGCATTTCCCTCCGGTTCCAAACCAAGACAATGATTGTCCAAATTGTCTAATCACTCAAGGACTTGTTCAAGAAGCACGAAATGAGATACATTTCATGTTTAATCATCTTCTTGCAAAGTTGGATCAAATCAACAAGTCCACTCATCCCTAGACTCAAGCACATTGTCACGTTTTAAGTCTAGTAACTAGTTAGTATTAAGTAGTATTTGTATGGCCTAGTTCATTCTCTTAGTTTTAGAGATTTGTTTGATTATCTCTTGTTTATATTGAATGGATATTTATATGCCATTTTGTGTGTTGTGCTTGTTACATTGTACACATATCTCATCTCCTCATTAGCATGTATTGGCACATTCTCATTGTTGAAGAAACTGTCAACAGACAGCCGGATCCCTCCAAAATGCCTAGACGGATCCCTCCAAGAAGGGAACCGTGGGATCCGTGTTACAGAAGCACGAATTACTACTAACTTGAGTTTTACTTGCAGGAAATTATGCACTATATTCTTGTTTTCTAACCTTTACTTTGTAGATTTTCAAAGTACACATGAAGATTTTGACACCATAAACACTTGCAACTTAATCCTTATTTGGATTACTCTTCATGACACCCCATTGCTAAATTGCAATCTTCAAGGGGGAGCATTTTTTCGTCACAAGGACGAACCAATTGCAAACATAATTGCAACACATTAGCCCACTTATTTTTTTGTACTTGACGCCCTCACAAAGGGATGGACTCGTCAAGGGGGAGTTAAGACGAGTACCATTCCCGTCACTTGCTCTCTTTACATTTTCTATTACATATTTTTTTAAAATTTGTGTTAGTTTCTTTTAACACTTTTTGTTTCGACAAAAAGGGGGAGAAGAAAGTAAAAACTACTAATTCAAATTTTCTACGAATTTTAGTTTTTCCTTAAAATAATTTTATGTTTTGTCTTCAACAAAAAGGGGGAGATTGTTAATACAAATAAGCCGTAACGATCTTCTAATGTTTTGTCCATAACAAACGTAAAATCATTTTAACGAAACAAATAAAATACGTAAATAGTTTGATTCAATAGTTTTCTAACATACTAACGTTTTCACATAAAACACTAAAACAAGTATAAGTGATTTTATGATTTAGATACATATGTACCACAACTAATGTTTACATATTGGGCTAACATAACTTAACTAAGTATATACTAAAATAGGTAAAAACAAGTTTATACTAAAATGGGTAAAAACAAGTATATACTAAATGGGTCAAAACTAGCAAATAATATTGACCCATAACCCATGGTTCTATACAAACCATTTAACCAAGTTCAATGTATTCTAGAGATACATTGTATCTAGAAAGAAACCCATGGATCAACCCATAACCCATGACCCATAACCAAAAACACCCATGGGCAAATAGGAGCGTCCCACGGATCCCTAGCTTTGTGCTAGATGGATCCCTTGTGGGAGGGATCCGCGGGATCCGGGGAACAGTAGAAAATTTCCTCTATAAATAGAGAGCCATTTCTTTCTTTTAACTTACCACTTCACACATACTTTCTCCAAGTATTATATCTCTCTAACCTCAAATCCAAGAGATCTATGTAGTTTGTCTTTTGTTTTTGTGTGATTCTCTAGGTTCCTCTTAAAGGCGAGATCACCATTTCTTGAAGTCGAGCAAGCTCAAGTCCATGAGTTGCCATGCTTCATCATTATCAAGACAATTGAGGTTCTCTTGTTGATAGTTCTTTCTTCCTCCATAGATGTTGTGTTGAAGGCATTAGTGAAGGATGCCAAAAGTGTCAAGACGAAAGCATTAGTGAAAGGTGCTTATCGTCCGTGTCAAAAGCATTAGTGAAGAATGCTAAAGATGTCAAGACGAAGGCATTAGTGAAGGGTGTCAAGCGTTGTGTCAAAGGCATTAGTGAAGGATGCCTAAGAATCAAATCAAGTGGCATTCAGGAAGAATGCCTAGGTCGTATAATCGATGTGGTGCATCGTCATACATATAAGTATTTATTTATTTCCAAGGATGGTGATATCCTTGATGGTGTTGTAACAAGGAGTGGATCTCCTTGAGATTAGGTGTTGTGTTGTGATGGGTAGTAGTTCCTCCATAATAATGGAACTAGGTGCTTAGCCTAGTACCTAATAAAGGGTAGGCGACGTTGTGATAGGATTATTTCTCCTTGGTGTGAAAGAAATCGGTGGTTAGCCTAGCACCGTATAAAGGGTAGGCGACGTTGTATTAGGTGTGGTTCGCCTTGGTGTGAAAGAACTCGGTATTTAGCTTTGTACCGGAAAAAGGTGTAAGCGACTTTGTGAAGGCTTCTCCGCCATAAGGAGATTGGTGTAGTGTTTACGAACTCTCGAGTAGGTGACTCGAGGAGTGGAGTAGGGCAAGGAAGGTGTCCTTGTAGCCGAACCACTATAAATACTTGTGTCGTGGTGATGTGCTTCTTACTCTTTATCTTTCATTACACGTTTATATATCTATCTATCAACGTCTAACATAAAAAACCAAATAGATTGACATAAGTCGATCTAAATATTTAAAAGGAAGTTTTAAATTGGTAAAACTATTCAACCCCCCATTCTGTTTTCCACAGTTGAGTTAGGTAAAATTGCTTTAGATCCAAAGTTTTTAGACGAAACCCCAGTCACCAAGAACTCCTTTCCCGTGGTTTGGAGGATCCTGTTCACATTCGTGATTCAGGTTCTCAGCGGGAACCATTCATCAACTGAACAGATTAATTCTATTCAGTTGATGATGGCATACAGTTTAATGACTGGGACTGATGTCGACATATGGGAGATCATTTACAGTGATCTCGTAACCAAGCTATAGAGCAAAACTAGGGCGAAATACGTTTCGTACCCTAGGTTTGTCTCTTGTGCTTTACAAGTGTTACTGGGTTGCAATTATCCTTAGGAATATAAATATTGTGCTTTACCTGGCACCCTAAGCCATTCAAATTTTCAAAAGGACCCATCCCTTGTCACTAAAATCAAATTGACGGCCCATATGGTTGTTATAAACAACCAGAGGGACTCAGTGTCTCCAAACCTGCTCCCAAAAAGAGAAACGGGAAGGCTCGGACTGGGACTAAAACCAAACCCAAGTCTCAGGGCCCTGAGGCTTCTGGAACACAACCAAAAAGGCCCAAAAAGACCCAGACTGCCAAGACACCCAAGGGAGACCAAGCAACATCTACCCTGGTGACAACGAAGGACACTGATATATCACAGTCAGTGCCCTTGGTCCCAATGACTACTCCCCATGATCCAGAGGGAAACAAACAACCCGCTGGTAGGGAGCGTCTTCCACACAGCCTGATGAGGACATTCAAAAATCAAAGCTTTTGTCTGAGGGCACAAATACTGATCCCAAAGACTCAGGGGGAAACGAACAACCCACTGATATGGATACAACTGCCACTGCTTCTAAGGATGGCACTGGGAAACACCCACCAGTGCTTGAAGGAGCATCGAGGGACAAAGACTCGGAGGGAAAGAAACAACCAGTCAATACGGAACGCACAACCAATCCTGACTCCGGAGACAGCTGCCACTTATTATGTTCATTAGCACATTCAGTGTAAGAAGAAGCCATTTGCTCACTTACACTAATCAAACACTTAGGCTATTTGTTTATCCAAATAGGGGGAGACTGTTGGGTTCAGTAAATACCCAAACCGCTTAATTCTATGATTTGAATAGAAAATATCTTAAGTGTTTAGAACCTTAAACACTATCAAGTCACTAAGCGCATAGCCACTCAGTGAAATGTCTTCGGGATACTCAGTAAGAGAAAAAGAAGAAGTCTCTCCACTCAGTAAGGCGAAACTTAAGGGGTGAAGACTGAGTCAAGAATAAGATGGTGGATTCAGTGAGTGATGACAATAATTCACTGAATCTCAAAACTCCTCACCAACTACAATCACTGAAGACAATACTGAAGATAAAGACTGAAGGCTAAAGAGACTGAAGAATGAGCGGGACAAGGCGGGATAAGTTTGAACAGATAAGACG
Organism: Chrysanthemum seticuspe; assembly: GCA_019973895.1. NCBI lineage: Eukaryota > Viridiplantae > Streptophyta > Magnoliopsida > Asterales > Asteraceae > Chrysanthemum > Chrysanthemum seticuspe. The sequence continues at coordinate 17,132,939 of BPTQ01000003.1, read as the reverse complement.
AAGTCCTTAACAACCAAAGTCAAACTTTCCCTGAATTGTTAACTACCAGGCTCAGTGTCATCACTGACAAGAAGAAAGCAGCCTTGTCAGTTACTCTAAATAGCCATTGTAAACAGAGACAAAATACATCAGTATTTTGTCTTCTGTAACCTGTCAGTTGTCCTTTAGGATATAGTTAAAAACCATACATGTATAAATAGCCATAAGAGATGGAGTGAAAGTTTTTAAGCTTGTGCACTAACTGTGAATTACACACACAAGCAATCTTTCACTACTCCAAATACAACTATGTCCCTGAGATAACTCAGTTGTTCCTGTGTAGTTGTACTTAGACTTAGCCTAAGCTTCATGAGGTGTTACACAAAACTTGTCTTTTCAATCCCAAGTATTGTTCCGCAAGTACTTGGGTAATGTATTCTTTTTTATTCGTTTTAATAAAGAATATAAATGTTGAAAATTACTCAATGTGTTTATCTTGTTAAAACTTATCTTTACTTACATTACTTTAGTCATGATTCACATTTAGTAGTATTTTTGTCTTAAGCTATTTGTGAAATGGGAACAACAACAATGCATTATTTTCTCTATAAATAAGGTTCCAAAATGCTTGCATATCCATCACTCTAAACCTCATAAACAATCATCATCATGCCATACAAAAGATCTTCCAACATTGATGAACCACATAGTGAAAACAATCCTTTTCAAGAAATACAAAACTTCATCATGCCACCTTCCGTAGTGCCACCACCCAAATCTATAAGAACATCATATATTAGCATCCGGCCCTGTTGCTTAGCTAAATCGTTGTCAAAAAGTCCATCACCAACTACTCATTCACCACCAAATGATTCCATTATAGCACCTCTATCATCTCCAACAAGCTCATCACCACCCTCACCTACCGAGTCTCTACCTAAAATCACCCTATCGGAACTCCTTAAGACTCCGAAACCAAACCTACTACCCGTGTCTAGTCCACCACCTACACCATTTCAACCATCCAAAACTACCCAACTAACTTCCAACTTAAACCCAAAAGAACTAGTCTTTTTAACACCGCCAACATCTCCAAACACACTTTACAAAGATCTTGCAACTTCACCACCTCTAGCTCCCATTATTTTACAAGAACATCTAGGTTCTTATCCCCCACCACTCACCAACATCATGGACATTGATCCATATTTTCCAACATTTTCACCACATATTCCACCTTCCACAAATCAAACTTACTCGGAAACCATCCACCAACACTACCCTCACCACCTACATTGTGAACATTGTCAATCCACTAGGGAGCTCGCAATGGAAATAAGGGACGAGATGTGTTTCATACTTAACCACATCCTTGATCGCATCAACATCATCACTCACCAAAACTTTCATAACTAACCATATGGAAGAATGGAAGGAATGATATTACTAGTTTATCTATTTTTTTTCTTTGAGTCATTTTCAAGAACAAACCTTGACTTAGTTTTACATTTTGTATGTGGCCTATATACCACTATACTTTGATATTTTATTACAAGGCTTTGTTTACATACCTTGTCTCTACATCTTGTTTCTCGTCCCATACAAGATTATATTACATGTTACTACAAACAATTTTTTTGTAGGTATTATATTTCTCACTTGACGCCCAATTCTCACTTGATTATACTATATTATTTTATTTCTTCGTTAGGTTCACTTTTTGTTTCGACAAAAAGGGGGAGAAGAAGTAAAACTTACATATGCTTTCAAAACATACATCTAATCCTAAGTTTTACTCATCATAACATTATATTTTGTCATCAACAAAAAGGGGGAGATTGTTAATACAAATAAACCATAAAAACATTTATTCATATTTAGCGATCTCTTTGTGTTTTGTTGATATCAAATATAAAGTTATCATAAGTAAAATTATAAAGAATACATGTTATTTTTGTAAAGTATATATATATTTGGTCATTTACATAAAATGTTGTATTAATTCATTTGTTGTAATAGTTTAATAGGATGGATATTATCCAAGACCCATGACCCATACCCATGGAGCAAATCCATAACCCATAACCCAAGACCCATGACCCAATGTCTAGATACATTGTACCTTGTTGGGTACCCAAGGCTCATACACATGACCCATGACCCGGTTTGCAACCCAAAACCCGGACTGGTACAACCCAGATTGCCGGATCCCTTGGATTGCACTGGACGGATCCCCCAAGTGAGGGATCTGTAGGAACCGGGCTACAGTAAAGTTTTTTTCCTATAAATAGTGAGCCATTTCTTTATTGTTACTCACCCCTCTTCTTACAAACTCTCTCATATATTACTTCTCTCTTCTAATCTCAGATCTCTTGATCTATCTAGTAGTTATTCTTTCTTTTGTTGTGATTCTCATATAGGTCCTTCTCAAAGACGAGATCACGAGTTACTACAAGTCATCCAAGCAAGGGGTCCTTGATTTATTTGTTCCTTCACAAGATTTCTGTAGCAAGATCTTGTATTTCATATTTCACATAGTTGTTGTGTTATAGTTGTGTTGGTTTGGTCTGCCGTGCTAAGGACTCGGTATTTAGCTTTGTACCGGATAAAGTATAAGCGACGTTGTGAGGCTTCTGTAGAAAACTAGAAGGGGGGTTGAATAGTTTACCGATTAAAAACTTTGTTTTGAAACTTATTGAAAGATCAATTGATGTTGATCTTAGATATGTTAGTAAAATATGTAAACAATATGTAAAGAGTAAATAAGGAAAGAAACAATCAAACCACAACAAGTAGTTTATAGTGGTTCGGTCTACAAGGACTCTTTTTCCTTGCCCTACTCCACTCCCCGAGTCTCACACTCGAGAGTTTAACTTCACTAGTCAACAAGCTCCTTTCACCGGCGGAGAAACCTTTACACTTCGCTTACACACTATTTCCGACACTAAGCTAAATGTCGAGTTCTTTCCAAGGGTACAACCACTCCCACACACAATGTATTTTAAGGACTAAAATACTAACCAATCACACTCACAAGATTATGATAGTTTGTTACAACAATGAAGTATGAATCAACACAAGATTGTACAACACCAAACAAACAAGACTTCCAACTCCTCGTTGAAGCTTGAATGTGACTTGATCTTCTTTGCTACAAAAGAGATCACTAATATGATATGAAACTGAGTTAGAAAGGTTAGAGAGAAGAAATGTATGAAAGTATGATAGAAAGGGATGAAAAAATACTTGGTTTGGCTTTGCTATTTATAGCCAAAACACTCAGCAAGCACCACGGACCACGGAAACCTTTAAAGGGTTCCGCCCGTTATAATATTTGGTGCCGCCGAGGTCTGACAACAAGATCTCAAAATCTTGCCAAAGTCAACCATATCTATGCAAGATTGTGTAAGATATGTAGAGCCTAAATCTACACAAAGAATCTTGTGAAATCTTTCAATGATTTCAATGATGCATCACATGATGTCATGTGCTTGTTTTTCTATTTTTAGAAATATGTAAATACATATGTAATGTTTAGTTTTTAAGAAACCAAAACATTCTAAAAACTCCTATCATACACTATGGTTAATCACAATGTAAATGCTTGAGTGATGAAGATATTATTTGAAAAAGCTTGTTTTAATATCTATTAAACTTGACAAGCTTTAAGCTTTATAAAAATTAAATTTACTTTTGTCGTTAACAAAACTTAGGTAAAGATCAAAAATATAAATAACGTTTAATGACGATATTTGTATTAACAATCTCCCATTTTTTTTTGAGGACAAAACATAAATTTTATTTTTGTAAAAGATGTAAAGATTGTACAAGAGTTATAAAAAATATTAGTTTTAGAACTTGAAAGTGAAATGATAATGCAAGTATATGATGTTTGACTTTTTCAAAAAGTCAAAGTCTTCACTAGTTGAAGCATGATGTTGACTTTTTCAGAAAGTCAAATATTTCCAATGAAGTATCATGTTGACTTTTTCAGAAAAGTCAAGGTATGCAGTTTGACTTTTTCAGAAAGTCAAATATAACCAAGTTCTATATATTTCTCCCCCTTTTTGTCTCAACAAAAAGAAGATGCTAGGCGGAATGTGTAATGAGCCCTTAGCCATTATCTCCCCCTTGACCAATGCTCCCCCTAAATTGGGTGCCAATGAAAAGATACATGGATTGTGAAAAAGCTACAAGAAGAATTGTTAGTAATAATCATCATCACAAGCATATCCAAACACTATGTAATAAGCAACAACAATATGGAAAACACCATTCATTCGTTAAAAATTTTCATGATTTAAGAATCATGAAAGGAGAGCACAATGAAGTGTTTAATACAATGAAAAAGAAATTGTTAATACAAATAAGCCATAAAAACGTTTATTTATATTTTACGATCTTCTAATGTTTTGTCGATAACAAACGTAAAATCATTTTAACGAAACAAATAGAATACGTAAATAGTTTGAGTCAATAGTTTCCTAACACACTTACGTTTTCACATAAAACACTAAAACAAGTATAAGTGATTTTATGATTTAGATACATATGTACAACAACTAGTGTTTACATATTGGGTTAGCATATACTTAAACTAAGTATACTAAAATGGGTAAAAACAAGTATATACTAAAATGGGTAAAAACTAGCAAATGGTATTGACCCATAACCCATGGTTTTATATATACTACTTGACCAAGTTCAATGTATACTTAGATACATTGTATCTAGAAAGAAAACCATGGATCAACCCATAACCCATGACCCATAACCAAAAATACCCATGGGCAAAGAGGAGCGTTCCACGGATCCCTGGCTTTGTGCTGGCCGGATCCCTTGTGGGAGGGATCCGTGGGATCCGGGGAACACTAGAGAATTTCCTCTATAAATAGAGAGCCATTTCTTCCTTTCTACACACAACTTTTACACACATACTTCCCCAAGTATTATAACTCTCTAACCTCAGATCCAAGAGATCTATGTAGTTTGTCTTTTGTTTTTGTTTGATCTTCTAGGTTCCTCTTAAAGGCGAGATCACCACCTCTTGAAGACGAGCAAGCTCAAGTCCATGAGTTGCCATGCTTCGTCGTCATCAAGACAACTAAGGTTCTCTTGTTAATAGTTCTTTCTTTCTCCATAGATGTTGGGTTGAAGGCATTAGTGAAGGATGCCGTGTTAGGAATTAGAAATTCCAGGTATTAAAGAGTCGGTCACCTCAAGTATATGTAATCGTTAGAAAGCTCGTAGTCGTAGTTCTTTTATGTTATGTAGTATTTAGTTTAGTAACACCGTGGAGGACGGACGGGTCTTTACCCACTGTATGCCTGATCCACAGCCCGTTGTGTGGCGTTTTTATGTAAGACTATAAATACTCTCTACCTCCCAAGGTAGAGAGTTGGAGCTTATAATAATATTTTCTTTCTCTCACTATAGTTCCCACCTCTCTTCCTTTCTCTCACTAGAACTTTCTCTCTCTAATATACTTATACGCCTACTTTGATCATGGTTTAGAGTGTTTGTGAAATCCAATATCCTACAATTGGTATCAAGAGCCATGGTTTGATCACTCATCTTTCATGCTCTTTGTTTTGGTGGATTTCATAAGGTTTTTGGAGTATTAAGGGTTTAGGAGAGTTTGATTCATTTGGACAAATTCTAGTGGTAAAGTTTGAATTTTGCTTGTACTTTTGTGTTTAGGATCATCATATGTGGTTATGTTTTGAATTGGAAGGCTTAAATCATTGTGGTTTGGTTGTTTTAGATTGATAAAATGGTTATTTGTGAAAGAAGGACTAAGTGAGTTGAGTCTCGGACTTGTGTTTCTTCAAAGCGAGTTGCTTTGTTATTTGATGCGAGTTGGTACATGCGACTTAGCTGTTTAGCGAGTTGATATTTATGCGACTTGGGTTCTAAGCGAGTTGTTTCTTTAAGCGACTTGAGATCTAAAGCGACTTAGCTATTTAGCGAGTTGTAACGCTAGCGAGTTTCTTTAAGCGACTTAGTGTTCAAGCGAGTGGATTGTGTTGCGAGTTGATACTAAAGTGAGTTGGCTATTTAGCGACTTGATTCATTAAGCGAGTTGACTGTGTTGCGAGTTGATGCTGATGCGACTTGGCTATTAAGCGAGTTGATTACTTAAGCGAGTTGTGTAGTTAGGTACTTATTGAAGGATCGTATATTTATTGTGTTGATGATTCGGGTGGTCTTGGATGATCAAAATACATGTTTGCCATAGTTAGAGAGTTAGTAGAGAGAGAGGGTGTTCTTGCTAGAGGTTTACACAAAGTGAATATTAGATTGAATGAGAAGCACCACCCCTTCCATGGATGGAAGGGGTATTTATACTTACAACTTATACGTCCTCCTGTCGGACTGTGGATCAGGCATACAGTGGGTAAAGACCCGTCCTTCCTCCACGGTGAAACACTAAACTATTCTACTCTACAAATTAACTAATTAACTACTACATAACGTAAATAACTACAAATCTACGAGCTAACATATGCTAGTTTATAATTGGGGTGACCGACACTTTAATATGGAATTTCCAATTCCTAACAATCTCCCCCTAAGGGAGGTCACCCCATGAAATACATTTTGCATCCTAGCATTCTTTCTTTGACATTGTTCTTGAGCTCGTAGACTTGAATTCTTCACTTTCGCAATCTTTGTGCTTTTGTAGTGATTCTTCAAAGTCAGCATAGATTTGTACTTTAAGTGGAGGTCTTTGAACTGATCCACATCTTTGATGATCTTCGAACGTTCTTTGAGATCATCAGCCACAGTAAATCTCTGGATCACCCTTTATTGTGTTGCCAGCATGTGAAGTTGTGACTTTCGGACCGACATGCTCACACTTTTGAATCATGACATCTTTCCATCAGAGTAGCGGAAGCCTTACTGGTTCATGATATTTGCAGCAGTGAAGCAGAAGCATAGTATGAAATATCAGAGCCAGGTTATGTAGATATGCACCAGTCATGATTTCTTCAGTTAAGTGAGGATGCTGTGAGCATGCGGCTTTGGATTGACTCCTCAATTCTGATCAGCTGCAACCGTCCAAATGTACCTGCAAACAACAGTTAGCAATAAAACACACGAAAGTGTCTTTGATCACTTTCGCTGAATTGAGGTACACGGCCCACGGTTCCCCGTTGATTAGTACAAGTACTGCCTGTGATCAGATAGGATTCCTAAGAATCTCCTTGACAGGGTTTCGCAGCCGTTCTAGCTGTTCTCAAACCGGAACGTCTCAAAGAAGACAACACGGAGTGAGTGAACCAGCGAATTGAGATTCACTGATTGATGAAAAATGATTTGAAAAACAATCGTGTATTGCTTGAAGAAAGAGTTTTGCAATACAACGAAGGTTTTATGATAAAGATCAATTTTCAAACAAAATACTTTTTGTATTAGAGAATGAGTACACATTCGACGTGCTAGTGAAAAGAAGAGATTCGCACATCGAACGGTTTTTCTAAAAGTATTTTTCAATCAGAGATACTTTTTGAATTTTGAAAACATAAGTACACATTTGACGTGCTAGAGAAAAGAAGATTTGCACATCGAACGGTTTTTCCAAAAGTATTCGTCAATTCCATTCCTGGACCAAGGTTGATTCAAGACTAAATCGCCCCATTGTTTCTATCCAGTTGTCACAAGTTTGATCTTACGAGAAGATCTCACAAGTCACCCACCAAGAGCTTGTTTGATGTTGGCTCTAGAAGGATTTCCATCTTCATCGTGAATATTTTCATATCACTCGGATGTTCTGGCAATACCACAAGGATAATGCGTAGGACTCTTAATATATTCTTACTTTCCACATTGTGTGAAACAGCAAGCCTTCATTAATTTAGTGTCCTAATGAGATATTGTGGATGATCTCTTGGCTCTAGACTCGATTGTGCACATTTGGTTCCTATGTCGGAGACTAGGGAGAGGGTCTCCTTCTTCAATATCAACAATCTCTAAGAGAAAGTCGATAGATTATGTCGGTTCCCCGTGAGAATGAAACAAGCCCTTTTAAGAGGAACTTGAGTAGCTTGGGAAGTTGTAGTGCAGTGCGTCACTGGGTCCATGACGTCTTGTCTTCAATACCAGTGTTACCTTAGTAAACACTAGTAGCATATGTATTGAACCCGGTTACTGCCCTAAGGTTGAATTATTGGAGGGCTATTTCTTTTCACCCTTTTCATATTCATTTCTTTTTCATTCTTCAACCCCTTCAGTGCTTACCGAGACTTCATAACTAGAACCTTGTTGGGTTTATTCCAGTACTAGCTCTGTCTCAGTCCGCACTCTTCCCATATCTCACTTTTCTCCTTTTTTCATCATACCTAAGGACTCTACACTATCTAGTGGATTGTCCCTGGGTAGATCCCTCCGGCTCTGGCGGGATCGTGGGAACGAATACCTAACCTAACCATCCTTATAACACCATGCATAAAATAAATTGGTCAGTCTTTTGGTATTGTTCTTTCCTTCTCGAAACCAATTGAAAAATCATTTGGAAAAACAATCAAGGTACTTGTGATACAAGATCAAAGCATTTTGTACCTTAATAGTTTTGATCATTTTAGAAATGCTCCCCCTCAACATGTGCATATGATTTTAAAATTGTTTGGCACATGGAGGCAAGAGTTCTTTGAAATAATTTCTTTGAAATAATTTCTTGATCACAATTTCCTTAGAAAAAGCCATTTGAATTTCTTTGATAAAATTCTCCCCCTCAATATGTGCATAGGATATTTGAAATCATTTTATCACATAGAGGCAAGAGTTCTTTTGAAGCACATCCACGATCACACAAGCCATTAAGAAACCATTTAAAACTCAATCAAGGTACTTTATGTTAAAACATAAAAGCATTTGCACCTCGATAGTTTCTTTTCTTTTAAAATGCTCCCCCTCAATATATGCTTCGAGATTCGAAAGCGTTTAGCACATATGAGAGAGCAGCCTGCACAACTGAATCAAAACGATCAACTTTTATCAAATTTCATTATTAAATAACAAATTCTCCCCCGATCAAAAATATCAAATCCTTTGAGATTTTGGATCCCAAGTGATTTAATTAGGTTTAGAAAACATGGGAGAAAATGTGGCCTTGTTTAAATACTCATTTGGTTTTTGGATAAATCCTCCTCCTCAACATGTGCATTGTGTATTTGAAATCGTTTGGCACATGGAGGCAGGAGTGCCTTTGAAGGACTAAAACCAATTCCATTAAAACAGATTTGAGATTTAAATCACGATCTCTCCCGCGATCAAAAATTTTAAACCATTTGAGATTTGTAATCCCAAAAGATTTAAATTATTTAGAAAATTTTAGGGGAAAGACGTGGCAAGATTTAATTCTGAAAGATGACAGATAGGAACAGATTTAGACAGTAAAGATTGTTAGTGTCAGGTATGATTTGTTTTAAGAGACCTTTAAGTAAAATAAAACAATTTCACAATCAAACAAGAACAGAAAAAATTTCATTTTGACAGATCTTTGAGTTTTAAAGAAAATCATACCATGACATAACATTAAATCTTTAGATCACCACTTTTTGTTGTACAAAATGGACTCTTTTGAAGATATATTGTTTGAAAATATTTTAAATTAAATCACTCTCCCCCTCAATCGATGACCGAAGTCGATAATTGAGTGACTTAAGTTTTGATAAAATGAAGTCCGGTGATTTTCAAAAATAAGTGCATTTAATTTTCAAAACAATATTTTCCATTTCAAAACAATTTAATCAAATCATTCAAAATTGTTTAAACATGGTATCCTGCACAAAGATACGTTAGGTGGTTGAGAAGCTTCCGTTGTTGCTGTAGGGCTTGGAAGAAAACCGTCTGCAGATGCAGTGAGACTTCTTCTTACGTTGCATTTTGAATGCCAACTGAGGTCAAATTAAGCTCCGTTTCTTCAATCACTTAGAAGAAAACCATCTGCTGATGCAGTGAGACCTCTTACGTTGCATTTATGCCAACTCTCCATTGAAGTCCAATTAAGCTCCGTTTCTTCATTTGTCAACCCAAGAAATAGTTACCCTTTCCTTTCGGCATCCAATCATCTTAAATTGTGGGATCCGGATCGGGAACATTCTTATATCCATGATATCTGCATACATTAGTGAATACACACAAAGATATATGGTGGTCGACATCACCCAAACAGCAATCGACTAATAAAAGTCAATGCAACATATCAATCAGATCATTTAAATGTATGGGAAAAATGTGTTCATCAAACTCTAATCATCTAATCCTAGCAATCATATCCTAGGCACCTAGTCCTTCAACATAGGTTAACTTCATTTTTAATTAAGCATATTAGGATAATTAAGAAAGCTCTTAGATGATATAGATTTGAAAACATTCTCCCCCTCAATCAATGACTCATTTTCTGAAAATTTTAAAAGCGCTGAAGTCATTGATTGAGTTTTCAATTTTAATAAAACTCTGATTCTGATAGATTTTCAAGCAACTCATTTTCCACCATTTTAGAAAACAACAAATATTTTTTCTGAAGAATTTTTAGACGGAAAAACATTTGTGTAGGAACAGCAGTCCTTCGACATACTTTCCTCGAATTGTTTTAGGATAAGTGCACGATATTTTTTTGAAAATTTGTTTTAGCGCAGCACTTTCCTTCTTTGAAGAGCGGGTTGCTATCTGAAATAATAGCAAGCCATATTTTGAAGAACGAGTTACAGTCTGAAATAACTATAAGCCACTGTTTAAGCACGGGTTACAGTCTGAAATAACTGTAAGCCATATTTTGAGACATGTTTAGAAAAAAGAATATTTACACCTCCTGCTCGAACTTCATCTAAAGTCCCGTGCCATTATTGAATGACATTTCTAAGACCGTAGATGTTATCGATACCAGAAGACATGTCTTGAGAAAACATATTTTTTGGTATTTTTCAAATTTTTCTGATTTTTATGGATTTTTTTTGGTTTTATATTTTTCTATTTTCTTTTTGTTGGTTTTATATTTTTGTATTTTGTTTTTCGAATAAATATTTACAAGGATAGAGTAGATGATATAGTTTAAGAAGATGATGATACGAGTACCGAGATAAGGATATCAAGCAGCCCCGTTGTAGAAGATAGAAGTCATCATCCCTAAAACTTTCACCACCAAAGCTTTCGAGGCTCTTGCATTTGTCACACCCCCAATTTACCTGTTTTGCAGCGGAATGGAATTCCTGGGGGATTGACTGTCATAGCACCACATCACAGTTATATTGAACGACCTAAAGTGTCGTTTTAAAAACACATCGTTTGATATTTAACAAAAGCATTCAGAGTACAACATAGGTCCCAAAAGGTTTACAAAGTTTGCGGAAATACAAATATGTTACAAGTCCAAACGATGTTTTTGAAAGATAGTGCCATAATGTACAATAATGTAAGTCGACGCCGCGACTCAAAAGATAGGTCCCTAAACCATGTCATGATGATAATGCCTCAGTTACCTGAAAATACATTGCTAAAAACGGTCAACAATAATGTTGGTGAGAAATCATAGGTTTATGTAAATGTTTTATACGACTACACAAGTATAGATCAGGCATGACCCTCAAGTCACGTAAAAATGTTACAATTGCAATAAGCCCATGACCCCGAAACTAGACTGTACATAATGTATGCCCCTGCAGAGTGTTTGCCAGACAACTCCGTAATGTTATCAAATGAAATGCATCCGTATGACAAGTTGGGATTCACCAACTCGGATGGAGGCGTCACCCTCGATAGATCTATCCACTCATCCTCGCTTCAAAGATTAACGGTTCATGTTCAAGTAATGGGGACTTTCAATTGGCAAATGCGGTAACTTAAGCAATGTAATTGAATTTAATGTACTTGGTATCGTAATAAAAATGTTGTGCAATGTATTCTCCCCCGTAGGTTTGAAAATAATTAAAAGCATGCGACGGGGCTATGAAAACTCACTTGGTAAACTGGAATGATGACAAAAGTGAGTACACCGAGGTATAATGTGATGCGTTAACCGGGACCTATTACGAATGATATGACATGTAATGAGTTGCAATGTAATGTTATGATATGCATGCACTACGTATGTCATTTATACCATTTGCGAGTTTTGAAAATATTACTTATCGTCGAAAAAAATACTCGTTTGACGTCTTGACCAATCAAAAATCACTTTTCAAGTATTTACGTCAAAATGTCATCCTACAATGGTTTTATAATGATTTATGGTGAAATTTTCACTTTTCGTCGTAAAACAATGTCGTCGGAATTTTCATGAAATTAACAAAAATGGCTCCGAAAAACTAGTCGTAAAACGGTGTACGTCGATCGTTAGAGAACGAACTCGACGGTTTTGGAAAGTTTGTATCGAAATCTAGAAGTTTCAGTTCAGGAGTTTTCGTCCAAAAGGTCTCGAACATAAAGATAATAAGGGTTAAAGATAGTGATTTTGGCTAATTGTCGTGTAAAAAGTGAGTTTCGGCCAAGTTTAGACATCCGTAATTAATTTATTATAACTCCGCTATACAAACGGCTTGTCGCTTTGAAAAATATGGCCGGTGATCTTGATTTTACTAGAAAACATTTCGTTACAAAAAGTTTCACAACCTCGTTAAAAACAGCCCTCAACATGGACGTTACAGCTACCGTAACACTTGTATCGTAAAAATAATATAGTTTTTCAGAAAATAATAGTTACGGCAAGTTTATGAAAACGTGCATATCTTTGTCGTTTCAAATCCGTTTTCTACGTATAATACGTCCTTAGCTTCGTATCGAAGTAAACTAATATATTTTTGATAAGTCGAAATAATTTGTGAAGCTTAAGGCTCGTTTTTGACCCGAACAAACTAAAAATATGTTGCTGAAATTTCAGGAAACTATATTTTTCGTCGTCAAACTTGTAAAATCCATAACTTCTTCGTTATAACTCCGTTTTTATCCGTTCAAAAGGCCACGGATTCGTTTTAAAGTATATTTTCTAAATATCAAGGCCAAAAGGTCGTGCCTACTGTCGGTTTTTCCAGAAAATCGAAACAAGGACAGAACATAATTTATAGTTATCGAAAATAGTTTTTCTCGGACAAAACCTATTCTAATCCCTTCAAATCAACTCCAAAGCTAATCTAATCCTACCATACACCTTCTTAGGGTGTCATGGGTTCCTAGACATCATCAAGACCAAAGAATACCAAGGGAATATTTATAGGATGACCAAATATGTATATATACTCTAAAATCATGAAAAAAATGGTATAAATCACATATCATGCATACTTGCTCCAAAAATGAAAAGATACATATGAAATGATAAGGAAACATGAAAAATGAAAGAAACAAGCTTACAAGTGAAAATGATGAGGTGAAAGTAACAAGGTAAATCCTAAACACTCTTGGTTTTTATTTCAAAACCTTATAAAGAGTGATAACTAGATTGATATAACACTTGAGCTAGCAAAAATTTTTGATCCCTTTGTCCCTTGATGTATGACCGGTTGAAGAAGACCCAAAAGAAGAGAGAAAATGATTTTAGCTATCACTTGGAGAAATAATGTGAAGTGAATGAGATAAAAATTGTTCAAGTAAGACTTATGTATAATTGTAGAGACAAGTAATAAATGAACCATACACCATTAATTGACCACCCTCCCCCTTGGTCGGCCAAGGGGGGAGGGATATAGATATTTATATATATTTTTTTTTTTCTAAAATGTATAAACTTTGTGTATATTTGTGTAATTATAAGGAAAAAGTGTAAGTATTGTGTAATTAAATGAATCTTGTAAGGTAAATGGAAATTTTTGGTACATGTAAGTTTTTAATAATTCAAAATAGAAAGTAATGAGATAATAAAAATTGTAAAAATACATTCCTTGTAAAAATTTAGTGATAAAATAATTATCGTATAATTTTTAAGAAAACGTCGTAATAATTTAACTTTAACGATTTATGTACCAAATAAATTTGAAACACTAGGAAAACTAAAAATATAGTTTTTATAAACTAAATGTAAGTTTAAAAATACATCGGGATCATTTTTGAAAGTAACGGGTTAAATATTCAAAATAATAACTCACGCGATAACGATTATTAAATATAAAAATTACGCGTTGAATGTGAAATGAAATGTCGTGAATGAATTTATATGATGCAAATGATGTCAATGAAATGTAGACTAATCTTAGTCCATATGAAATGTACGTGATGTTATGATCATGAATTCGCCGCTAAACCTTTAAGGTTACGCGAATTTGAAACAAGTAAACCAAGTTTACGATAAATGTTGAAATTGTGAGGCATAAATTGTGTCGAGAAATGACCTGAAAGTACGGGTTGTCACATTCGCCCATCCAAAAAGGAATTCAGTCCCTGAATTCAATCGTTGTTAGGTCTAACGGTGTCGGTGAAAAGATGAGGATACTTGTGTCGCATCTGATCTTCCCGTTCCCAAGTAAACTCAGGACCTCGTCGAGAATTCCAACGAACTTTCACAATAGGAATACGACTCTGTTTCAACTGCTTGACCTCGCGGTCCATAATTTCTACAGGTTCTTCCACAAAGTTGAGTTTGTCGTCGAGTTGAACTTCGTCCAATGGAATAACGAGCGATTCGTCCGATAGACACTTCTTCAGGTTTGAAACGTGAAACGTGTTGTGCACATGACTGAGTTCTGACGGAAGATCAAGTCGATAAGCTACCGGTCCAACTCTGCTCAAAATCTTGAACGGTCCAATGTATCTCGGGGTTCAATTTCCCACGCTTTCCAAATCGTACCACGCCCTTCCAAGGCGATACTTTCAACATAACTTTGTCACCCACTTGAAATTCCAAATCCTTGCGTCTAACATCCGCATAACTTTTCTGTCGACTCCTGGCAGTTCTAAGTCTATCACGAATTTGAACTATCTTTTCGGTGGTTTCCCGTACCATTTCTGGACCAGTAAGTTGAGCGTCTCCTACCTCGGCCCAACAAACAGGTGATCGGCACTTTCGACCATAGAGTGCCTCGAATGGTGCCATCTTTATACTGGTGTGATAACTGTTGTTGTACGAGAATTCAATCAATGGCAAATGGTTAGCCCAACCATTTCCAAAATCAATTACACATGCCCTCAGCATATCTTCTAAAGTTTGAATAGTCCTTTCACTTTGACCATCGGTTTGTGGGTGATATGTTGTGCTCATCTCTAATCTGGTTCCGAACGAATCTTGCAATGAATTCCAGAAGTTTGAAGTGAATCGACTATCTCTGTCGGAAATGATAGAAATTGGTGCTCCGTGCCTCGAGACTATTTCCTTGACATAAAGTCTAGTGAGTTGCTCCATGGAATAAGTCTCTCTAATAGGTATGAAATGGGCTGACTTGGTAAGGCGATCAACAATTACCCAAATAGCGTCGTAACCTCCCGATGTCTTAGGAAGTTTCGTAACAAAGTCCATCGTAATGCGTTCCCATTTCCATTGAGGAATTTCTGGTTGTTAGAGTAATCCTGACGGCTTCTGGTATTCGACTTTTACCTTAGAGCAGGTAAGGCATTTGCTAACGTACGTGGCAATCTCCGCTTTCATGTTCGGCCACCAATAAAGCTTCTTAAGATCTTGATACATCTTATCCGATCCCGGGTGAATAGAATACTTTGACTTATGCGACTCATGCATAATCAATTCTCGTATTCCGCCATACAATGGAACCCACATTCTATCCTTGAAACATAATACTCCATCTGCTCTCTTCACAAAACCATTTGCGCTTTCGGGCATACCATAAAGCTTTTCACTTGGTCGGTTCTCCTCCTTAAGTGCCTCGCCTTGTGCTTCTTGGATTTTCGATGGTAAAGGAGAAATAATCGTCATTCCCAATGACCGAACTCTTAAAGGTTTAGGCCTCTCTTTCCGACTAAGAGCATCAGCCACAACATTGGCTTTTCCCGGGTGATACTTGATTTCACAATCATAGTCGCTGAGTAACTCCAACCAACGACGTTGCCTCATATTAAGCTCTTTCTGATCAAGAATATATTGCAAACTCTTGTGGTCAGTAAACACTGTACACTTTGTACCGTAGAGGTAGTGTCTCCAAATCTTGAGCGCAAAAACTACGGCTCCTAACTCGAGATCATGAGTGGTGTAATTCTTCTCATGAGTCTTAAGTTGTCGAGAAGCATACGCTATCACCTTCTCGTTTTGCATTAAAACAGCCCCAAGTCCTTTATGCGAAGCGTCGCAATATACAACAAAGTTCTCAATGCCTTCGGGTAGTGCCAAAATTGGCGCACTACAAAGCTTTTGCTTCAACAACTGAAAAGCAGCTTCTTGTTTCTTTCCCCACTCATACTTCTTGTTTTTCTGCGTCAACTTGGTCAAAGGTCTTGCTATCTTCGAAAAACCTTCGATGAACCTTCGGTAATACCCGGCTAGTCCTAGAAATTGTCGAATTTCTGTAGGATTTGTTGGAGTAGCCCAATCTTTCACGGCTTCAATCTTTGCGGGATCAACTTGTAGTCCTTGACTATCAATGATGTGACCAAGAAATTGCACTTTGTGGTTCCAAAAATCACACTTCGAAAATTTGGCATACAACTTCTCATTCTTGAGTAGCCTTAAAATCGTCCTTAAATGTTCTTCGTGCTCTTCTTTGCTCTTTGAGTAGATCAATATGTCGTCGATGAACACTATCACAAACTTGTCCAAATACGGCTTACAAACTCTATTCATGAGATCCATGAATACCGCAGGTGCATTAGTCAATCCAAACGGCATCACTTGAAACTCGTAATGACCGTAACGTGTTCTAAACGCTGTTTTCGGAATATCCTCTTCCCGAACTCGAATCTGATGATAACCCGACCGGAGATCAATCTTGGAATAAATACTTGAACCTTGCAACTGATCGAATAAGTCGTCAATTCTGGGGAGTGGGTAACGATTCTTCACCGTTAACTTGTTCAATTCTCGATAATCTATGCACATTCGGAAGGATCCATCTTTCTTCTTCACAAACAAGACCGGTGCTCCCCAAGGCGAGGAACTCGGCCTAATGAATCCTTTGTCTAGAAGCTCTTGCAATTGATTAGACAACTCTTGCATTTCGGACGGTGCTAGACGGTACGGTGCTCGCGCAATAGGTGCAGCTTCGGGCACTAGGTCAATTTGAAACTCTACTTGACGTGCCGGTGGAAGTCCCGGTAAATCCTCGGGAAAGACTTCAGAAAATTCACGGACAATAGGTACATCTTCAAGTCGCTTCTCCTCCGACTTCTTCTCGGTTACATGAGCTAAGAAAGCAAGACAACCTTTCTTTATGTACTTTTCCGTTTTGATGCACGATATGATACTAAGTCTGGTTCCACTTCGTTCCCCACGAATAATCAAAGTTTCGCCGTTATAAGGAAGATGGACAACTTTCTCATCACAAATGATCTTTGCACGATGCTTAGATAACCAATCCATGCCGATGACGACGTCAAAACTACCAAGCTCTACGGGCATGAGGTCTATGTTGAAGGGATGGTTAAGAAAATTGAATGTGCAACCGCGGACAATGGTGTTGGTGCTAACTAAATTACCATTAGCTAATTCGACAATGTATGATGTATCTAAGGTGGTTGGTTTAATGTTGAGCAAAGGTGCAAATGCATTGGACACAAAACTTTTATCGGCACCCGAATCAAATAAAACTGAAGCGTAACGATTATTGAGAAGGAACGTACCCGTAATAACCTTCGGGTCCTCCCTATCTTCTCCACCTCCTATCACGTAAACCCTTCCTTGTGCCGTACCTCCTTGATTCGGATTTCCTTGGTTCCTTCCCTTCTTACATTCATACTTGTAGTGTCCACGTTCCCCGCAACCAAAACATGTAACTTGTTGTTTCTGATTTTCCCCCATAGTTGGCAACCTGCAATCCCCAGTACGGTGACCAACTTTCTTGCAATTTTCACATGGATCAGGACATCGACCCGGATTGTGATGACTCGAACACTTATTACACTTCGGCAAAACCCCCGAATATCCTTTTCCTTCTTTCTGACCTGCAGCATAAGCCTTAGCAACCTCCTGCCTCTTGGGCGGTTGTTGAGTAGCATTTCTACCCCTGGTGTTGTCCCACTTGCGCTTGTTATTGTTGCTATTGTTGTTGTTGTAGTTGGCTCGGTTGTTGTTGTTATAGAAGCGGTTGTTGGGGTTGTTGTTGTTGTTTCGGTTAGTGTTGGTGTACTTACCCCTCTTCACCACTTGTGCCATCAACTTCTGAGTCACACGAATAGCTTCCTCAATTGTTTGTAGATCGAACGAAGTCACATCTCCTTGAATCACCTCGGGAAGTCCCCCGATAAAAGCCTCTAGCAACTTTTCGTTATCAGAAACCATCGACGGGCATAACGCGGCTAATTCCTGGAATCTCCGAATGTAAGTGTCAATATCGTACCCAATGGTTACTAATTCATAGAACTCCGTCTCCAACTTTTTGATTTCCGTACGAGGACAAAACTTCTTAGTCACCAAACCCTTAAATTGCTCCCAAGTAAGCTTGAAAGCATTCTCCATTCCAATCGGTTGAGCATAAGAATTCCACCAAGATAATGCTCCACCGAGTAATGTGCTCGTAGCAAATTTGACCTTACTGTCATCCGGACAGTTACATAGCAAGAATACGGACTCCAATTTTTCAAACCATCGAACCATTGCTGTAGCTCCCTCGGTACCTCTAAATTTCGTGGGCTCACCACTTTTGAAATCCTTGTACGAACATTTCTTAACTCCGGATCCTCCGGCATTTCCAGTAACAGCAGCTAGCCTAGCGGCTTCAGCAGCAGCCGCGGCCTCAGCAGCAGCAGCAGCCACTGTTTCCCGTTCAACTCTTAAAGCATTAGCAATGCTATCATTCACCAATTTTTGAATTGCTGCTTGGGTCATTTCAACTGTAGCTTTCTTCGGTGCCATAACTCTTCAAAATCACAAGATGAAACAATCATGAGAACTCGTAAGTAGAAACAACCATCATACAAATATATCCACAACCACAACATGCATAAAGATAAATGGAATCACAACGGAACAATAACGAAATATCACAAATATAATCACAACACACGTGGATAATATACATGAAAATTTCGGCCTACATGGACCGATATCATACATAATAAAAACCATTCCTACATAGTAGAGTCAATACTTGATATATTTGTTTGTACAACAATCAAAAGACAACAAGTTCTTTAAACTACGTCACACACCTTGTGACTAGGATAATAATGGTCAAAACTATACATGACAAAAGTCTACATAAGGCACCTCATGGTGCTCCGCCGGCCCTATCCTGAAGATCGCGAACCTGAGTAGTCAAGCTATCAATCAAACTCCTCAACTCTCCCATCTGACCCTGCAATGTAACAATAGTCTCACGAGTTAAAGATAACTCCTGTGACTGACGCTGCAACTCATCCTGAGTCATCTCGGCTCTGTCAAACAACTCGGGCATCTCCTGCCTCAACTCCGTGATATGCTCTCTATCCTCTATCTGCCTATGCTGAATACTCTGATGAGATAAGTCAATCGAAACCCTACCTAACACTAGTCCCTCGACCTCCTCAGCAATGGGCTCAATCCTATCTACCGACAGTTCCTCCAACTGTCGCGACAAACTATCAATCTGGATCTGCTGAGCATCAATACGGGCTCCTAATGCCTCGGTAGAAGGCTGTCGTGCAGCTGCGGCCCTAGAACTCTCTCCTAACTCGAACCTCACAGGTGGCTCGGGCTCAGTAGATGGTGGTGTAGGGATATCAAAACGAGCACGCTTTTTGGGCGGCAAGTCTGTCGTAAGCAAAGGATCCCTAAGAAAATATGATGATGAAGGTGGTGATGGTGCTAGTGGTGGTGATGGTGGGTGCATCTGGTAAGGAGCGGGGCTAACGTGAGGAGTGGGTGCGACTTCGCCCTCCTCGAAGGGTTCAGTCTCAGTGTCAGTCATGACTAGTGGGAAGGCTGGAGTAGAGCCAATGGAGGATACGATCTCAGTGGAGTGTGATGCAACATCATCCATGATGGGGTTAGCTGGAACATCATCCGAGCTAGAGTCCGATGATATGGTGATAGGATGTGAATCTGAAGACATGTCTGTGACAACCGATGTGAAATAAAAGTAAATAATCTCGAATAAAGTGTAAGTGAATCCGCAAGAAAAGTGAATATGCACTATGATGAAATGATGAGATGCTATGATAATGTAGCTATAGTCTAGGGTCAATGATGCAACCTAGTTCTCTATAACTGTAGCTCTGGTACCAATTTGTCACACCCCCAATTTACCTGTTTTGCAGCGGAATGGAATTCCTGGGGGATTGACTGTCATAGCACCACATCACAGTTATATTGAACGACCTAAAGTGTCGTTTTAAAAACACATCGTTTGATATTTAACAAAAGCATTCAGAGTACAACATAGGTCCCAAAAGGTTTACAAAGTTTGCGGAAATACAAATATGTTACAAGTCCAAACGATGTTTTTGAAAGATAGTGCCATAATGTACAATAATGTAAGTCGACGCCGCGACTCAAAAGATAGGTCCCTAAACCATGTCATGATGATAATGCCTCAGTTACCTGAAAATACATTGCTAAAAACGGTCAACAATAATGTTGGTGAGAAATCATAGGTTTATGTAAATGTTTTATACGACTACACAAGTATAGATCAGGCATGACCCTCAAGTCACGTAAAAATGTTACAATTGCAATAAGCCCATGACCCCGAAACTAGACTGTACATAATGTATGCCCCTGCAGAGTGTTTGCCAGACAACTCCGTAATGTTATCAAATGAAATGCATCCGTATGACAAGTTGGGATTCACCAACTCGGATGGAGGCGTCACCCTCGATAGATCTATCCACTCATCCTCGCTTCAAAGATTAACGGTTCATGTTCAAGTAATGGGGACTTTCAATTGGCAAATGCGGTAACTTAAGCAATGTAATTGAATTTAATGTACTTGGTATCGTAATAAAAATGTTGTGCAATGTATTCTCCCCCGTAGGTTTGAAAATAATTAAAAGCATGCGACGGGGCTATGAAAACTCACTTGGTAAACTGGAATAATGACAAAAGTGAGTACACCGAGGTATAATGTGATGCGTTAACCGGGACCTATTACGAATGATATGACATGTAATGAGTTGCAATGTAATGTTATGATATGCATGCACTACGTATGTCATTTATACCATTTGCGAGTTTTGAAAATATTACTTATCGTCGAAAAAAATACTCGTTTGACGTCTTGACCAATCAAAAATCACTTTTCAAGTATTTACGTCAAAATGTCATCCTACAATGGTTTTATAATGATTTATGGTGAAATTTTCACTTTTCGTCGTAAAACAATGTCGTCGGAATTTTCATGAAATTAACAAAAATGGCTCCGAAAAACTAGTCGTAAAACGGTGTACGTCGATCGTTAGAGAACGAACTCGACGGTTTTGGAAATTTTGTATCGAAATCTAGAAGTTTCAGTTCAGGAGTTTTCGTCCAAAAGGTCTCGAACATAAAGATAATAAGGGTTAAAGATAGTGATTTTGGCTAATTGTCGTGTAAAAAGTGAGTTTCGGCCAAGTTTAGACATCCGTAATTAATTTATTATAACTCCGCTATACAAACGGCTTGTCGCTTTGAAAAATATGGCCGGTGATCTTGATTTTACTAGAAAACATTTCGTTACAAAAAGTTTCACAACCTCGTTAAAAACAGCCCTCAACATGGACGTTACAGCTACCGTAACACTTGTATCGTAAAAATAATATAGTTTTTCAGAAAATAATAGTTACGGCAAGTTTATGAAAACGTGCATATCTTTGTCGTTTCAAATCCGTTTTCTACGTATAATACGTCCTTAGCTTCGTATCGAAGTAAACTAATATATTTTTGATAAGTCGAAATAATTTGTGAAGCTTAAGGCTCGTTTTTGACCCGAACAAACTAAAAATATGTTGCTGAAATTTCAGGAAACTATATTTTTCGTCGTCAAACTTGTAAAATCCATAACTTCTTCGTTATAACTCCGTTTTTATCCGTTCAAAAGGCCACGGATTCGTTTTAAAGTATATTTTCTAAATATCAAGGCCAAAAGGTCGTGCCTACTGTCGGTTTTTCCAGAAAATCGAAACAAGGACAGAACATAATTTATAGTTATCGAAAATAGTTTTTCTCGGACAAAACCTATTCTAATCCCTTCAAATCAACTCCAAAGCTAATCTAATCCTACCATACACCTTCTTAGGGTGTCATGGGTTCCTAGACATCATCAAGACCAAAGAATACCAAGGGAATATTTATAGGATGACCAAATATGTATATATACTCTAAAATCATGAAAAAAATGGTATAAATCACATATCATGCATACTTGCTCCAAAAATGAAAAGATACATATGAAATGATAAGGAAACATGAAAAATGAAAGAAACAAGCTTACAAGTGAAAATGATGAGGTGAAAGTAACAAGGTAAATCCTAAACACTCTTGGTTTTTATTTCAATACCTTATAAAGAGTGATAACTAGATTGATATAACACTTGAGCTAGCAAAAATTTTTGATCCCTTTGTCCCTTGATGTATGACCGGTTGAAGAAGACCCAAAAGAAGAGAGAAAATGATTTTAGCTATCACTTGGAGAAATAATGTGAAGTGAATGAGATAAAAATTGTTCAAGTAAGACTTATGTATAATTGTAGAGACAAGTAATAAATGAACCATACACCATTAATTGACCACCCTCCCCCTTGGTCGGCCAAGGGGGGAGGGATATAGATATTTATATTTTTTTTTTTTTTTCTAAAATGTATAAACTTTGTGTATATTTGTGTAATTATAAGGAAAAAGTGTAAGTATTGTGTAATTAAATGAATCTTGTAAGGTAAATGGAAATTTTTGGTACATGTAAGTTTTTAATAATTCAAAATAGAAAGTAATGAGATAATAAAAATTGTAAAAATACATTCCTTGTAAAAATTTAGTGATAAAATAATTATCGTATAATTTTTAAGAAAACGTCGTAATAATTTAACTTTAACGATTTATGTACCAAATAAATTTGAAACACTAGGAAAACTAAAAATATAGTTTTTATAAACTAAATGTAAGTTTAAAAATACATCGGGATCATTTTTGAAAGTAACGGGTTAAATATTCAAAATAATAACTCACGCGATAACGATTATTAAATATAAAAATTACGCGTTGAATGTGAAATGAAATGTCGTGAATGAATTTATATGATGCAAATGATGTCAATGAAATGTAGACTAATCTTAGTCCATATGAAATGTACGTGATGTTATGATCATGAATTCGCCGCTAAACCTTTAAGGTTACGCGAATTTGAAACAAGTAAACCAAGTTTACGATAAATGTTGAAATTGTGAGGCATAAATTGTGTCGAGAAATGACCTGAAAGTACGGGTTGTCACATTCGCCCATCCAAAAAGGAATTCAGTCCCTGAATTCAATCGTTGTTAGGTCTAACGGTGTCGGTGAAAAGATGAGGATACTTGTGTCGCATCTGATCTTCCCGTTCCCAAGTAAACTCAGGACCTCGTCGAGAATTCCAACGAACTTTCACAATAGGAATACGACTCTGTTTCAACTGCTTGACCTCGCGGTCCATAATTTCTACAGGTTCTTCCACAAAGTTGAGTTTGTCGTCGAGTTGAACTTCGTCCAATGGAATAACGAGCGATTCGTCCGATAGACACTTCTTCAGGTTTGAAACGTGAAACGTGTTGTGCACATGACTGAGTTCTGACGGAAGATCAAGTCGATAAGCTACCGGTCCAACTCTGCTCAAAATCTTGAACGGTCCAATGTATCTCGGGGTTCAATTTCCCACGCTTTCCAAATCGTACCACGCCCTTCCAAGGCGATACTTTCAACATAACTTTGTCACCCACTTGAAATTCCAAATCCTTGCGTCTAACATCCGCATAACTTTTCTGTCGACTCCTGGCAGTTCTAAGTCTATCACGAATTTGAACTATCTTTTCGGTGGTTTCCCGTACCATTTCTGGACCAGTAAGTTTCTTTGCGGTCATGACATTTGTTTTCCTGGGATAACTTCAATCACTTAGAAGTATTAAGTCCATCAAGTTTACTCGCCATGAGTCAAACCTTGAGTTTCTCTGCGGTAATAACATTTGTCTTCCCGGGATATCTTCAATTACTTAGATGTATTAAGTTCATCAAGTTTACTCGCGTTTAGCTACATGTCTCCTTCCCCCTTGCTGGTTTTGATACTTCAGAATCAGCAACTCTTTGTATGCCCAAATACTAGAAATCATGTGAGAAGAACATTAGAAGTCTTTGTGAGAATCAATTTGCTGAAGAATATGAGCAAGTCTAATTGGGGATTAACTCTGACATTTCACTCTCCCCCAATTAGTGCTCTCCCCTAAACCGACAATCTGTTTGATAAGTGCCCAGATTAAGAAGAAGTCTTTAAATAATCAAATGCAACTCGTCTTTAGTCTTATAACATGTAACAGCGAATGTAGAACCGACTGTAGACTCGACCTTCTTCAAGATTGTTCAGTTGGGGAATAGATAGTTAACATCTTCAACTCACACCAAAAAGCATCTCACCAAAAAAGCATCCCAATTAACTTACATCTTGCAAATCCCCTTAACTAAAATCCCTCCCAATCAAACAAGAACAGAAAGATGTTCATCAAGGAAATCAGCAATCAGGCAGCAATGAACACACAAGATGGTAACACCAAACTACCTATCACGTCAAACAAGAACAGAGAGATTGTTCGGAATCATCATGTTGATGTATACGTGAAGCATTAACCGGAAGCACTTTGTCGATAAACTCATCAATCTGAATGAAGATGTCAACCAACGGCTCATAGAAGAAAACTCCATGTGAAGATGACCTGATAAGAAGAAGCTCGGTTCTTACATGAGTTTGGAACCGTTTGACCATTTATTCTCATATAATATCAACCATGCAGTAAATTTACACTTCTTCTCCCCCTCAAAAATTGCATACGGAGATGCCATTCTTGATTAAACAAGTGATTATCATCCAAATGTATTCTATTCACACTTCTCCCCCGCAAAATTAGCACAGGATGTCGCCATCGTCATTAAAGTTGAGCAAGTTGAATAAGAAAACAATCAATGGTAGCCCGATTCACTTGAAGAATTAGCGCATGGAAAAAGTATGAAGCATGTTGATGAGAATGGTCATAATAAGAAGATTTCTCTTCTTCAGAAGATAAAGCGCACTGACACGTACACTTTTCTTTTCTTTAGAGTACGAGGCCTGAACTGATGTGAACAGACGTCATAAGAAGATTTCTCTTCTTTAGAAGATAAAGCGCACTGAAACGTACACTTTTCTTTTCTTTAGAGAGCGAGGCATGAACTGTTGTGTTCATACGTCATAATCTCTCTCTTTTCAACTCTCTTAGAAAAATACGTAATCAACCCCATTATCATTCAGTAGGCTCTTTGTCATGACAGCTGATGGAAAAAACCCAATATGATGATTTTGACCCTGAAGTAAACTACCCTGAACTCGTGACTTTAACTTGCACATATGAAACAAAGAGCGGTGCAGATTTCCATTAGCATCTCTAAGTACTCTCTAAGTACTCTATACTTTTCATCCAACCAACCATCAAGTAATAGACGTACTTTACCTCTTGAAAATCCACAATTGAATGTGACACTGAGCACTACAACGTAACTCCTTTAAGTGATAGTTATTTTGTGGTGATATGAGCCCAATTTCCCCAAGTGGTAACAGAAAAGGTAAAAGACACCCAACAATAACTAGATTTCCAAGTCTTCGTTTATGATAATAAGCTCGAACAAGGATCATGAAGAATCTTCATCCAACCATCCCCGATACCTTCAGATACTAAGTACACTCGCCCGTAATAATTCACTTCAACCTTAACTAAATAATACTGAATTAATGTCGTTGTCACATCTTCTTGTTAAAAGCTCAAATCTAGCCTTCTTTGACATTTAAACGAACTTTGATAATGGTTTCATCCCGACCATGGTTAAGAGCACATAACCCCATAAAACCTTATAATTACCAAACTGCCATGATGAATATCCAAACACACATCCAATTCATGAAGTACACCCTTTTATCCCTTCTTCGAAGTAGAAACCGTAGCACCAACATCAAATAAGATCCAGAATTACACTTTCTCTTTCCAAGATGGTTCCATCATTACGGGATTTTACAACTCTATGGTTTAAACCGAGAAATAGTTTCTTTCGCAGGATTTTACAAAACCAAGAATAAACCGTAAGATAGATCCGGAAATGCACTTTACTAATACCAGGATGTTTCCATTGTTATGGGATTTTACAAGTCTATGATTTAAACCGAGAAATAGGTTCTTTCGCGGGATTTTACAAAATCAAGACAAAACCGTAAACAATGTCAGCTTGAATGTGTTATGACAACTTTGGTTTCGGTGAATATCTATTTTAGGGGAACATGCAGCAGTTCATCAACGGTTCATTATCCAACATCAACAATATCAACAACCATCCAATAAACACATTGGTAAACACATCATTCACACAATCTGTCGGCAATTGCAGTGACCACAAGGAGAAGTAAACCCGATATATCAAACTTGAACATGACGTAAAATTCCCCAGAATTGTTACTTAGACTTGTACTAATCCTTGTGAACAAGAAACGGTGTACCCAATGTACAAAACCTCTTGACATTCTCAACAATTCTCAACCTGGCTCTGATACCAATTGTAGGATCGTTATATTTATGTGTTTGATGATTCGGGTGGTCTTGGATGATCAAAATACATGTTTACCATTTTAGAGAGAGAAAGTAGAGAGAGGGAGATTTCTTGGTAGAGACTTGGTTCACAAAAGTTGTAAGATTGGTTTGAGTTGGATATGGTATTCGGATCATTTAGAACCACTTTTATTCTTCACGTATACTTGTAGAACATGGACCAATGATGTTTAGGCAAACTGAGGTCGTTAGATGTCTTGTTTGGTAAAAGGTATTGGTTGTGTTATATGTTGTCTATGGTCTGATCATGTCTTCTCCTTCTTCATTTCTGTTCAAGTCGCTAGCCAAATTCTCCAAACCAAGTCGCTAGCCTTTCAAACCAAGTAGCTAGCCTTTCAAACCAAGTCGCTAGCCTTTTTTCCAAACCAAGTCGCTAGCCATTTACCAAACCAAGTAGCTACGACTTGTTAAGTAACAAGTCGCTAGGTCAAAATTTTTTCCAAGTTGCTACCCGGCATGCAAGATAAGTCGCTATGACTGTTTGACTCAAAAGTCAAACAAACCCAACTCGCTACATTATATTGAGACCACAAGTCGCTAGGTTTATAATAACAAGTCGCTATTATAACTCGATACACAAGTACAGTGAATCTAGACTTGTAAAGACAAGTCGCCAGGTCAGTTTTTGGGTTCATCAAGTCGCTAGCAAGATAGTACAGTTTTCCGATGAGTTTTCCGACTCAGTTTTCATGATAAGCCCAGAAAAAAATGACTAAGACAGCTTCTTTTTAACACATTATGACCAAAAACACAGCATACCAACCTCTGACCAAGTACTTTGTTTAAAGACTGATATTAAAGACCAAATACATGACACTCAAAAGATTGTTTAAAAACTGATACTTAAAAAAAGCTGTTAACAAAACTGATATTAAATAAAAGTGAGAAAACAAAGTTTTCGACACACAAAAATGATGCACAATCAGTTTTAAAAACGAGTATCAAAAATCAACAAAGTATCCGTGGAACAAAACCACACAAATCAACATAACACAACAAACTTTGGCTCTGGTACCAATTGAAGGATCGTATATTTATTGTGTTGATGATTCGGGTGGTCTTGGATGATCAAAATACATGTTTGCCATAGTTAGAGAGTTAGTAGAGAGAGAGGGTGTTCTTGCTAGAGGTTTACACAAAGTGAATATTAGATTGAATGAGAAGCACCACCCCTTCCATGGATGGAAGGGGTATTTATACTTACAACTTATACGTCCTCCTATCGGACTGTGGATCAGGCATACAGTGGGTAAAGACCCGTCCTTCCTCCACGGTGAAACACTAAACTATTCTACGCTACAAATTAACTAATTAACTACTACATAACGTAAATAACTACAAATCTACGAGCTAACATATGCTAGTTTATAATTGGGGTGACCGACACTTTAACATGGAATTTCCAATTCCTAACACTTATTCATTTAGGCTTGTTACTTCTTGGTGATACATTCTTACGGTTGTT
This sequence comes from Chrysanthemum seticuspe, assembly GCA_019973895.1. Lineage (NCBI taxonomy): Eukaryota > Viridiplantae > Streptophyta > Magnoliopsida > Asterales > Asteraceae > Chrysanthemum > Chrysanthemum seticuspe. Next base: position 17,104,645 of record BPTQ01000003.1, on the reverse strand, counting down.
CTTTTGGTTTAGTAAAATCCCCGTGAAAGAATCAATTTCCCGGTTTAATCAAAGAATAGTAAAATCCCGTAGAGCTTGAAACATGTCTACAAACGTTCCTACTATCATCTCCACTGTTGCTGAGGATGTTCAAGCAGCTGGTTCAGATACTCGTCCACCCATGCTTGACAGAACTGACTACGACTCTTGGGCTCAACGAATCAGATTGTACTATCTTGGAAAAGAAAATAGAGTCAACATTCTCAAATCCATTGATGAAGGACCATATCGGGTTGAGACGACTAGAGACTTAATTGATACAGCTGAAGATGGAACAATGATCTATGGAATTGACAGACCAAAGACATATGATGAGCTCGATGATAAGGAGAAAAAGAGATTCGATGCTGATATCAGGGCTTCTAACATCGTACTTCAAGGTCTTCCAAAAGATATCTACAAGCTGATCAATCACAACACCGAAGCAAAGGCAGTATGGGATAATGTCAAGATGCTTCTCTCAGGTTCTGAATTAACCATGGAAGACAGAGAATCACAACTCTATGATGAATTTGAACACTTCAAGATGAAACCGGATGAGAGTGTTTATGAGTACTATGTGAGATTCCACAAGCTTGTTAATGATATGAGGAACATCAGAATGACTATGCCTAACATTCAGCTGAACTCTAAATTTATGAACAACATGAATCCCGAATGGCACAAGTTTGTCACTTCTGTGAAGCTCACTAAAGGACTGAAGAATACAAACTATGAGCAACTCTATGCCTTCCTACTTCAGAATGAGAGACATGCTATGTTTGAAAAAAGGATTCTTAATCAGTTCAAAACCAACCAGGGAGAGACAAGCTCTTCTAATGACTCAACTGCCTTCTACTCAAACATCGGAATCACAACCAAAGCCTCACAAGTCATACCCATGGGTAATGGTAATCACAAACTCATTCCTGATCTATGTTCAAACAAGCTGATGCTGATGCACACGTGGGAAACATCATTAATCAACTAGCTCTTCTGATTAGTCAAAACATGAATTCTCTCCCACAAACCAACAACAACCACAGAACAGCATCTAACCCACACAATCAAGCTACTGTCAGAGATGGGAGGATAGTGGTGCAGCCAGTTCAGGAAAGACAGTATGATCAGGGAAGAGGTGGAGCTGGTAGAGGTTATGTTGGTAATCAGAATCGAGGAAGGAATGGAAATCAAGGTCAAGCTAAGCCGATCAAATGCTACAACTGTGGTGGTGAGGGACACATTGCAAGGAACTGCACATCTCCAAAACGTCCACAGAATGCTGATTACTTCAGAGATAAGATGCTGCTTGTACAAGCTCAGGATAATGGTGCTGCTTTGGATGAAGAGGAGTTGTTGTTTCTTGCTGAGGGCAATGCCAAGACCTATGATGCTGATGTGGATGAGCAGCCAATTCAGGAGATAGGTCACAATCATCAGAATGCCTTTCAAGTCGCTGATTGTGATGCATACGACTCTGATGTGGATGATGGACCTACTGCACACACAATTTTTATGGCTAGCATTACTCCAATGGTTTCTCCCAAGGTCTCTTCTTCACCACAAGCTGGCCCATCCAATGACAAACTCATCTCAGAGGTATTAAAAATATACGATGATGCTGATGTGCAAAAGATGCATGACAAAGTACAATCATCTGAAACTATTGAATCAAATATTGAAAATATGCGTAATATCAATGTTGTCCAATATGATCAATATGTGAAACAAAGTGAAAGTGAAGTTGTACCAAGTGAAGCATCTTTTGCAGTCAACAATGACTATGTTTTTGATGAATTCACTGCATATGCTTCTGATGATTCTGTAATTTCTGAACTAAATGCCTATAAAGAACGTGTTGCTATTTATGAACAACGTGCAAAATTTGAGTTGACCACTCGTGAGCAGGAAATGGATGACCAAGTGCGTACAATCATTAGAAAAAGTAATTTTAGAGAAGAAGTATTAAAACAAGAGTTAAATTCCTTGCAAGAAAAGCTTTCTAAAACTGCTAAGCAAAAACAAGAACTTCAAGAAAATGTGAAAATGCTTAAGCAAGAATTTAATGCAAGGGAATCAAAACTCTTGAAAGATTTTTCTAATCTGAAAACTTTGAAAAACAAACTTGAAAACAAGTTGTACATACAAGGGAACACCATTCAGACTGCTCACATGATCACTAAGCATAGAGTCTTAAGCGATAAGCATAGCATTCCCCTTGTTGAGGAACCAAATCCAGAGGTCATTAAAAAGGCTAGAAATGCTCATAAGGTTCTTTATGATGGCAATGAAATCCTTAAACCTAGACAGAAACCTAGTTGCGTTGAGTGCACTGAGGAAGATAAGAAATCAGATGAAGTCACTAGGGAAAAGATGAACAAGAAATTAGATGATCCTAAATGTAAAGAGAAGAAAATAAAGATCACACCCCATGATTACAAGAAGGAAAATTGGATTTCCTTGAACATGTTTAAGCCTCAGACATTGTTAACACCCGAACAAGTTTTCTGGAAAATGGATTTAGATAAGCAGAAAGCTGAAAATATTGTTGAAACAAACCCTCCCCTTTGGAAAATGCCTAGAGCGATTGTGTATCCTCCTAATACACCAATGCATCTTGTTCCTAGAACAATTGCCACTAAAAGCAAGACCTTAGTTAGTCAATATGTTATCTTTCAACTATTTGTTGATTTTGAGAAAACTTGCAAGAAAAGGATCACACCACTGGTATAACTGAAGGAGAAAGGGGTTTTGAGCAAACGAAAGAATGTTATTTAACTGAAGTCATGCCTTTCTTTAAACTTCTAAAAGATCACTTTGAGAGTCTTAAAAAGGGGATAGATACTGATATTAAGGGAATGGAAAAGGAATTTGATGCAATGATAGTTGAGGTTAGTGACTATGAGCGAGCACTAAAATATAATGAGATTGAGAGGAAGAACTTGCATACACTAAATGAGAACCTGATTTCTGAATGTATTGCTCAAGATGTGTTCTACACTGCTACTAACTGTTCTATTACTGCTTCTCGATTTCATGAACTGTCTGTTGCTTTGAAAGTCTCCCATGATCGTGTCATTGAGCTTGAAAAAACTAATTCTGAACTAAATGAGAAAATTGAACTGGATGATCACGACAATTTGGTTAAACATTTTTCTAAACTAGAAGTTGAGCATTTTAATTTACAGCTAAAATATCAACATCTTAAAGAAAATGTCAAAACTTCAAATATCAAGACATCCTCAGATGCTCCAGAGTTTGATGCAGTTTTTCAAATTAACAAACGTGATGAACAGATTCAAGATCATTGCAACACGATCAGAAAGTTGAAAGCCCAAATCTCTCAATTAAAGGGTCAAACGAACAATGTGACTGGTCCCCAAATGCCTCCTCCTTTAGATTCTCAGAATTCTCAAAACTTTCATCTTCAAAACTTAGTAAATGCTTTACAAAAGGAAAATGAGGGTTTTCTTGAAGAAAATGAAAAGGTTAAACGTCATTTCAATGAGTTATTTGAATCTATAAAGGTCACTCGTAACAAAAATAACGAAACGGTAGCCTCGTTAAAAAAAGAAATTGAGAATCTAAAGAGTCAGGTAAAAGGGAAGATGCCAATGACCAATGGGGAGTATGGTGTATCAAAGGTACATGTCTGTAATAAATATGCTTTGTCTGTGAAATATGTTCCTCCTCATCTTAGGAATAACAAACTTGTTATTCAAACATATTTCTCATCCCTTAAGGATTGTCTAGAATGTCTACGTGAGATTGTTGAAGAGGATAAATTAGAGAAACCACTTGACAATGCAATTGGGCATGCATGCTTATATGCCAAACGATCTCAAGAAATTCTAGAATGCTTAATCACAATATGCCCAAAGTCCTTAGGTGAGAGAGTTAATCCTTTGATTCCATGTTCGATGCCTAGTGCCAAGTATGATATTCATTCGATGCCCAATGTTTTGAATGAGAACCTTAGTGTGCCTTTAAGTAGTTCAGATTCCAGATCTGTCAATGCTAAGAAAGAGAACTCTAGTGTGCCTTCTAGGAGTACAAATCCCAGCACTTCTAGTGTTAAGAAAGTGAACCTTAGTGTGCCTGCATGTAGTTCAGATCCCAGCACATCTAAACATGTGAAGCAAAGAGTAGTAAAACCAACTAATGTTCCCATTCCCTCTATAGGAGTAATCAGTGACATTAAAGGGAGCAGGTCAAAGTCTCAAGACAATACAAGGAATGATAGGACCTCGCAAGCTAAGAATGTGCACTGGAAAAGAGTAGAAGAACAATCTAGGAACTTTAAGTTTGAGCCGAATAAAACGAATCGTGTTGATTCTAGTATTAGCCATAGGCGTACTGTAATTAATTCGAATTCTGATACTATTTGCAAACCTTGTATTGATGTCTGCTTGAATTCTGTTTCTAATCATGAATGTGGTGTTAATGTTTTGCCTAATGATGTTAATTGTCCAATTAATATTGTTAATGCTAAAAATCATGCTAAGAAGGCTGAAAGGCAAAAACGAAAGAAAGTTAGAAAACAGTGGAAACCCTCAGGAAGAACATTTAGTAAGATAGGCTATCATTGGATACCTGTTGGTCATAAGACTAATCAGACAATGCCCACTAGAAAATGGATGCCTACTGGTAGAACTATTCCCTTAAGAAGTGAGCACACTTTGAATAGGGCTAATACAGACACTAGTACTGCATCTATTCATAATGATTCCATTGCCTTAATTTCTGATATGAATGCTTCTATTTCTGATGTGGGTGTTCCAACCATTGTTACTAACCAAATGGAACCCATTCTTGCATGGGGATCCCAATTATCCAGTTATCCATTCTTGTCTGTGTTCAACTGCAGATCGTTCAAATCGTTCTGTGGTACCTGGACTCAGGCTGTTCCAAGCATATGACTGGCGACCGGTAGCGGCTCATGAACTTTGTGAGCAAATTCATCGGGACAGTTAGATTCGGGAATGATCATTTCGGTGCAATCATGGGTTATGGAGATTATGTTGTTGGCAAAAGTGTTATCTCCAGGGTTTACTATGTAGAAGGTCTTGGTCATAACTTGTTCTCTGTTGGTCAATTCTGCGATTCTGATCTAGAAGTAGCCTTCAGAAAACATACCTGCTTCGTTAGAGAACTTGATGGTAAGGAACTTTTAAGAGGTTCACGTGGTTCAAATCTATACACCATCTCTATCGAAGATATGATGAAGTCTTCTCCAATTTGCTTGCTGTCAAAGGCTTCTAAAACAAAGTCATGGTTATGGCATCGTCGTCTCAATCACTTGAACTTCGGCACCATCAATGATCTCACCAGAAAGGACTTAGTTGTAGGTTTACCTAGACTTAAGTACGAAAAGGATCATCTTTGTTCAGCATGTCAATTGGGAAAAAGCAAGAAGTATGCCCATAAACCCAAACCTACTAACTCTGTCACAGAAGTTCTTCATACAATTCATATGGATTTATGTGGACCAATGAGAGTGCAGAATATCTTTGGGAAGAAATATGTGTTAGTTGTGGTTGATGATTACTCTAGATTCACCTGGGTCAAGTTCTTAAGGACAAAGGATGAAACTCCTGATATCATCATCAAACTCATCAAACAGCTGCAGGTTCGACTTAACAAAACCGTCAGAATTATCCGAACAGACAATGGAACTGAGTTTGTTAACAAACAACTTAGTGAATTTTATGAAAGCATTGGAATCAGCCATCAAAGAAGTGTTCCACGAACTCCTCAACAGAACAGTTTAGTTGAAAGACGAAATCGAACTCTTGTAGAAGCCACTAGAACAATGCTGATTTACTCAAAGGTTCCAATGTTTCTCTGGGCTGAAGCTATTGCCACTGCATGCTACACACAAAATCGTTCCCTGATTCACACTGTTCAGGGAAAAACTCCATATGAACTTGTCCACAACAGAAAACCTAATCTCTATTTCCTTCGTGTGTTTGGTGCATTGTGTTATCCAACTAATGAGGGTCAAGACTTAGGCAAACTTAGAGCTAAAGCTGTAACACCCCAACCCGACAAGGGTAGAAGTGTCACAGTCTGGTGTCATATCAGAACATACAAGTAAAATTTTCAAGCGGAAGTCTTTAAATAATAATGTACCAAGTCATAATAACCAAAGATTTACAAGGGAAATTACAAAATCCAAATGTTAAAATAAAATGAATTCTCAAAACAAAAGCCCGCCAAAACAAGTCCAAATAATAAGGTAACTAGGGTTAGTCCACTCAGATAATCCACCTCTCAGCCCAATCAAAGCCCATCTTCAAACCTAAAACCTGCCGCAGGAAAAGAAATGCGGCTGAGCTTAAAAAGCCCAGTGAACAGATATAACAAAGCGAAAGCTAAACAAAATCTGAAATGCAAAATGAAACAAAGGAATGGATAACAAAGTCGTAGCGAAATGGGAGTAATGAGTCAAAGAGGATCCTGCGGAACACAATTATACAGATATCCAAAACGAGCAGATAACAAGGAGAGCGAAGTAAAGTAAAGCATCAATGACATATAAACAAGCACATACAAACCAGGCATACAAAGACTGAAACGTAAGCCAACATAGCAGACGTAATATCCACACAACATATACCACATACAATCAATTCAGGAAATCAGAAGACATACAAGCCAAACAGATATCTACAGGAAAGCGGAAGCAATTAATTAATAAGTGAGCATGGCAATTCACACAGGTCAAAACCCTTAGTTGAAAACATAACCAGTATCATAACAGTGGAAGTATTAATAGCAGTCAACACATGGCAGTCACACGTAATAAGTAGGAATACAGTAAGAACATTATAGTTAAATGAATTAAATACATAGTAGGGCAATTAAACAAGTTAACAAGCTAGACTTCATAAGTTGAACCATTTACCCAAATCAAACCGTAGCATAAACAGAAATGCAAACATGGCAGATCAACAACAAGCAGATAAGGACACCACGAATAGTCATAGTCCACAAGATTTAATCGAACGAGGTACAAAAGATAAACAGATCAACAATCGATTTCACACGAGCACGGTTACCAGACACATCAAAGGATCACATAGCAGTAAGATAGTATATCATCAGATGACAACAGGTAAATCTTATATCGCATACATACATATCATACAGAGTAATCAGTAGTCATATAAACATGAATATCATAAGCAAATCCAATAACATATAACAACCCGGTACGTGAATGGAACGATAATCGGAATTAACGGAATAAGAGTGTGACAGATCAAGCAATGGAATATATATATCTTGGTAGTAGAGGGCGTCATATAAGGGTACACAGAATATGGTGCATTGGGGAATGTAGAAGGTACAATATAGGTATATCAAAAGTGTAAGGGTTATCAGAAATCTACCCCGAGCCAACAAAACAAACCATATCAATAGTGGCAATAACAGCCAAGTAACCAATAGTAGCCATTGTATTCGGAGGGGTGACCTCGGAATACCAAACCAATAGGAGGGGAGACCTCAGTAACCAATGGAGTAGCTAGCTCCCAAAATGTGAGGGGGTGTATTGCACACACCAACCACATCACCAAACCAATATGTCGATATCAATACAATACAATACAAATCTAGGATGCATCCATACGCCCCCCCAAAACAAATAATGGCCAAATCATATACATATAGTGAGCTCATAATCAAATCAAAATGGGGACGGTGTGGAACATCACTCAACCACACTAAAGTCATGCCATTGGTGCATCAATGACACGGTCAGGTTACCTTCCTGACTAGGAAACAAATTTTGGCTCGGGTATCAAACTGAAGGGTCAAAACATATTCATATCATAAGGGTTCATATCAAAGTTCATATCAGAGTTCATATCAAAATTTCACATCAAGGGTTCATATCGAAGTTTCATATCAAGGTTCACATCAGAGTTTCATATCAAGTTCATAATCAGAAGGTTCATATCAAAGCGTTCACATAGGAGATTCAATCAAAGGGAGCATAGCAAAGTTATAGGGAAGCCCTAATAAGAAGGCTCAGAGCAAAGGATAACAGTTCCAACAAATATCGAAAGAAGTAAACGAATCATGAGAAACCCCTACTGAAAAGGGATAGAATATCTGTACCTTATACCGCAAACGAAACACAACAGAAATACCAAGGTCGGAAGCAAACTCCATCTCCGGCGAATCTACACGAATTCATGACTGGTTTTATTAAAAACTTATTTAATTCAGATTACTTATTTTAGTCGGCTTTCCAGTTTTAGTAACTTTCCATATTTAGCAGGTTTCCAAAAATATCAGGTTTCCAGAATTAACAAGTCTTTAATGTTACAAATTAGGTTAAGTCTTTATATCAGAGTTATTTTGGAATTTAAGTACATTTTATCAAGTTACAAAAGTCCAGGGTTTATTATGACAAGTTCACATAGTTTAGGGTTCAAATTGTAATTTCATTAATTTCAAAGGTATAGCATGAAAATATTTCAAGTTACTAATCTAATACACATATTATTCAGAATGACATCATAATCCCTTTAGTTTCGAAATTTTACAGTTTATACCCCTCTAGTTACAATATTTACAAAACAAACCTTATATTTACATAATTCATGATTTAATCCTTCTAATATCCATATTTACCAAACAAGCATATTATTTTACAAATTTTCAGAATGTAACCTCAGAATATTCATATTGTATCATTCAGCCCCTCGGTTTTCAGAATTTACACATTTAGCCCCTTAAGTTTACAAAACTTATATATTAAATCATAATTCCATAATAATTACACAATAGACCCATAAATACTCAAAGTTACCCAAAAAAACTCTTAATATCATTATTTACTCAAAATGACTTCAAGTTTCCAGAATTTACATTTTTAGTCCCTCTACTTTAATTATTTTTAAATCGGTTTCATAATTATACAAAATTACTCTTTAAACCTTTTAAATACAAAATTTACACATAAGGCCTTCACTTTATATTTTTACCTGATTAGTCCCAGATTATGACACATTACAAAAATACTCATGAGTTTTAATAATTTCAAAACAAGCCCTTTACCTTAATTTATACAAATCGATTTTATACAAAAACAACTAAACCCTAGCTCATTATCCAATCATTGCACTAATCATTACACAACCTTAAAACATAAATAATGACCATATTTGTATAATTAAACCCTAACCCTAGTCGATCCTTAGGATTTCCTTATTTTATTTTCCCTTTTTTATAGATAGCGATTAGGATAAATTCATATAACATGATCAAAGCTTCAAATATTCGAACCACCATTTTTCAGAGTTAATAAACATTATATAGAGTCCAAGAAAAATAGTCTTCATGCCCAGAAAATTCGTTTCTAATTATTTAGGGTTTTAACACGTTTTTAGGGTTTAATTCTCCAATAATTCGTATACCATGTATGGTTCATTTTTATTATTTTATTTGGAACTTATAGGATGAATATAAGATAAGAAAAATACCATATAAATTTTAGAACGTTTAGAACATGCTTGATGAAATCATTCCTCTCGGTTAGGATAAAACGACTCCAAAATTCCAAAGAGCAGAAACGAGACTCCAAACACCTTGTAACCAATTTTCACAGATCATATATGATGTAAGGAGCTCATGAAAAATGGAAAATGAATTTATGGAGGGTTGTACGAATTATGATGAATTTTACCTTGCGTATGAACTAAATTCGACAATAATTAGATCATGCCTTCAAAATTCGAATTGGCAATTTTCTTGGCTTCCTAGGAGTGTAGAGATCACAGGAAAAATACTCTTGTGCCGTCATTTTAGATCTAGGGTTTTCTTTGTGTTTTTGAATGAAAAGGAAATGTGTAAATATGGTTTAATGAAATTGATATAGTGATTAAGGGGGAAGCCCAAAAAATCCGGCCATCAAGGGGGGGAAACCAATTATTTGACTTTCCAATCTTATCTTTTCATTATGTATGTAGTCTCCTTTGTAGTCTAAGTGAATTGTGTACATGTTGTAGAGTTATTTGGTACCTTAGGACTTATTTATTTGTGTACATTTAATTCATAACATAAGGTTAATTATTTTCATAATGTGTGTATATTATTGATGATATAACTTGTTAAACGATGTTGACGTGTTTTCCGAGTTTGCAAAATTTTTTAGTTTGAGGGCAAAATTGCCATTTCACGCGTTTGAGATTTTAGGGTTTTACAACTCTTCCCCTCTAAAAGAAAATTTTCGTCCTCGAAAATTGAAGTCGCAGAGGTACACAGAGACATACGCGTTTTAAGACAGACGTAGCAATCCATAGTCTCACATAGATCATAACGATTCCGGTTCCAAAGCATACAGAACTTACACATAGCAGATGTCGGTGGGAATTTCGCAAAGAGGTACAGAATTCCAAACGAACAAGAGGATCGACAAATAACGGATATAAGTCATAGTCCATTCACGTACCAACCCCAGGCATTTCCCAAGACGTCGTACGATTTCAATAAGTTCAAATTATATGATCTCGGTATTATCACGTTGATCAGGCGTCATAATACTTGCATCACATAACAAGTCCTTATTGTCATCATATTCTGTCCCGGATCATGACAAATCACATAACCAATATCATAACAAAACAGATCATATACAGATACCAAGTAACATACCAAAGCAGACCAGATCACATACATACAACATATACTACATCAAACAACTTACCATATCACCAAAGAAGAAGGTCACCAACTTGCATGAAACGGTTCCTCATGACTCATTACTGTCGGTCCAAAAAGAAAAAGAAAACAAACAAACTGAGATATACCAGAATGCTAAACGATAAAACTTCACGATTCAAACCGAGTTCTGAACCAATCAAGGAGAAGCAATGCCGATCAAAATCACATAGCAAAATATCAAACCGCCACAAACACATGACAACAAATCGGAGTAACACAAGTCGCGCCCAAATCATATGAAGTAGATGAACCTTCTCAAACACCGGTTGAATCTTGTCTCCATCTTTTGCGTCTTTGGTTGGTACGTCCAGCTTCCTCCAGCAGCATCCTGATGCCTCCAGCAGCATGGCAGTCGGGCACGGCTTCTGCTTCACGAACCTCTCCAGCTCAGAGACTGTTGTAGCAACGCAGGTTCGGCACCATCGTCTTCGGCTCCACGGGTAGTCTCCATCTAACGATCGACAAACGGATGTGCGAAGACAAAATAATAAAATCAAATGCGAAGAGAAGAAGAGCAAAACAGCGAAGTCAAAAGATTATCGAAGTCAAAACTGAACGACAATCAAAAGGAATCGGAATAAATCGGAACAGACGGAAGCCTAATGTCTACCCAATCCTCACAGGTCAATCCTAAGGTCAACAAGATGAAACCTTAGCTCTGATACCATAATTGTAACACCCCAACCCGACAAGGGTAGAAGTGTCACAGTCTGGTGTCATATCAGAACATACAAGTAAAATTTTCAAGCGGAAGTCTTTAAATAATAATGTACCAAGTCATAATAACCAAAGATTTACAAGGGAAATTACAAAATCCAAATGTTAAAATAAAATGAATTCTCAAAACAAAAGCCCGCCAAAACAAGTCCAAATAATAAGGTAACTAGGGTTAGTCCACTCAGATAATCCACCTCTCAGCCCAATCAAAGCCCATCTTCAAACCTAAAACCTGCCGCAGGAAAAGAAATGCGGCTGAGCTTAAAAAGCCCAGTGAACAGATATAACAAAGCGAAAGCTAAACAAAATCTGAAATGCAAAATGAAACAAAGGAATGGATAACAAAGTCGTAGCGAAATGGGAGTAATGAGTCAAAGAGGATCCTGCGGAACACAATTATACAGATATCCAAAACGAGCAGATAACAAGGAGAGCGAAGTAAAGTAAAGCATCAATGACATATAAACAAGCACATACAAACCAGGCATACAAAGACTGAAACGTAAGCCAACATAGCAGACGTAATATCCACACAACATATACCACATACAATCAATTCAGGAAATCAGAAGACATACAAGCCAAACAGATATCTACAGGAAAGCGGAAGCAATTAATTAATAAGTGAGCATGGCAATTCACACAGGTCAAAACCCTTAGTTGAAAACATAACCAGTATCATAACAGTGGAAGTATTAATAGCAGTCAACACATGGCAGTCACACGTAATAAGTAGGAATACAGTAAGAACATTATAGTTAAATGAATTAAATACATAGTAGGGCAATTAAACAAGTTAACAAGCTAGACTTCATAAGTTGAACCATTTACCCAAATCAAACCGTAGCATAAACAGAAATGCAAACATGGCAGATCAACAACAAGCAGATAAGGACACCACGAATAGTCATAGTCCACAAGATTTAATCGAACGAGGTACAAAAGATAAACAGATCAACAATCGATTTCACACGAGCACGGTTACCAGACACATCAAAGGATCACATAGCAGTAAGATAGTATATCATCAGATGACAACAGGTAAATCTTATATCGCATACATACATATCATACAGAGTAATCAGTAGTCATATAAACATGAATATCATAAGCAAATCCAATAACATATAACAACCCGGTACGTGAATGGAACGATAATCGGAATTAACGGAATAAGAGTGTGACAGATCAAGCAATGGAATATATATATCTTGGTAGTAGAGGGCGTCATATAAGGGTACACAGAATATGGTGCATTGGGGAATGTAGAAGGTACAATATAGGTATATCAAAAGTGTAAGGGTTATCAGAAATCTACCCCGAGCCAACAAAACAAACCATATCAATAGTGGCAATAACAGCCAAGTAACCAATAGTAGCCATTGTATTCGGAGGGGTGACCTCGGAATACCAAACCAATAGGAGGGGAGACCTCAGTAACCAATGGAGTAGCTAGCTCCCAAAATGTGAGGGGGTGTATTGCACACACCAACCACATCACCAAACCAATATGTCGATATCAATACAATACAATACAAATCTAGGATGCATCCATACGCCCCCCCAAAACAAATAATGGCCAAATCATATACATATAGTGAGCTCATAATCAAATCAAAATGGGGACGGTGTGGAACATCACTCAACCACACTAAAGTCATGCCATTGGTGCATCAATGACACGGTCAGGTTACCTTCCTGACTAGGAAACAAATTTTGGCTCGGGTATCAAACTGAAGGGTCAAAACATATTCATATCATAAGGGTTCATATCAAAGTTCATATCAGAGTTCATATCAAAATTTCACATCAAGGGTTCATATCAAAGTTTCATATCAAGGTTCACATCAGAGTTTCATATCAAGTTCATAATCAGAAGGTTCATATCAAAGCGTTCACATAGGAGATTCAATCAAAGGGAGCATAGCAAAGTTATAGGGAAGCCCTAATAAGAAGGCTCAGAGCAAAGGATAACAGTTCCAACAAATATCGAAAGAAGTAAACGAATCATGAGAAACCCCTACTGAAAAGGGATAGAATATCTGTACCTTATACCGCAAACGAAACACAACAGAAATACCAAGGTCGGAAGCAAACTCCATCTCCGGCGAATCTACACGAATTCATGACTGGTTTTATTAAAAACTTATTTAATTCAGATTACTTATTTTAGTCGGCTTTCCAGTTTTAGTAACTTTCCATATTTAGCAGGTTTCCAAAAATATCAGGTTTCCAGAATTAACAAGTCTTTAATGTTACAAATTAGGTTAAGTCTTTATATCAGAGTTATTTTGGAATTTAAGTACATTTTATCAAGTTACAAAAGTCCAGGGTTTATTATGACAAGTTCACATAGTTTAGGGTTCAAATTGTAATTTCATTAATTTCAAAGGTATAGCATGAAAATATTTCAAGTTACTAATCTAATACACATATTATTCAGAATGACATCATAATCCCTTTAGTTTCGAAATTTTACAGTTTATACCCCTCTAGTTACAATATTTACAAAACAAACCTTATATTTACATAATTCATGATTTAATCCTTCTAATATCCATATTTACCAAACAAGCATATTATTTTACAAATTTTCAGAATGTAACCTCAGAATATTCATATTGTATCATTCAGCCCCTCGGTTTTCAGAATTTACACATTTAGCCCCTTAAGTTTACAAAACTTATATATTAAATCATAATTCCATAATAATTACACAATAGACCCATAAATACTCAAAGTTACCCAAAAAAACTCTTAATATCATTATTTACTCAAAATGACTTCAAGTTTCCAGAATTTACATTTTTAGTCCCTCTACTTTAATTATTTTTAAATCGGTTTCATAATTATACAAAATTACTCTTTAAACCTTTTAAATACAAAATTTACACATAAGGCCTTCACTTTATATTTTTACCTGATTAGTCCCAGATTATGACACATTACAAAAATACTCATGAGTTTTAATAATTTCAAAACAAGCCCTTTACCTTAATTTATACAAATCGATTTTATACAAAAACAACTAAACCCTAGCTCATTATCCAATCATTGCACTAATCATTACACAACCTTAAAACATAAATAATGACCATATTTGTATAATTAAACCCTAACCCTAGTCGATCCTTAGGATTTCCTTATTTTATTTTCCCTTTTTTATAGATAGCGATTAGGATAAATTCATATAACATGATCAAAGCTTCAAATATTCGAACCACCATTTTTCAGAGTTAATAAACATTATATAGAGTCCAAGAAAAATAGTCTTCATGCCCAGAAAATTCGTTTCTAATTATTTAGGGTTTTAACACGTTTTTAGGGTTTAATTCTCCAATAATTCGTATACCATGTATGGTTCATTTTTATTATTTTATTTGGAACTTATAGGATGAATATAAGATAAGAAAAATACCATATAAATTTTAGAACGTTTAGAACATGCTTGATGAAATCATTCCTCTCGGTTAGGATAAAACGACTCCAAAATTCCAAAGAGCAGAAACGAGACTCCAAACACCTTGTAACCAATTTTCACAGATCATATATGATGTAAGGAGCTCATGAAAAATGGAAAATGAATTTATGGAGGGTTGTACGAATTATGATGAATTTTACCTTGCGTATGAACTAAATTCGACAATAATTAGATCATGCCTTCAAAATTCGAATTGGCAATTTTCTTGGCTTCCTAGGAGTGTAGAGATCACAGGAAAAATACTCTTGTGCCGTCATTTTAGATCTAGGGTTTTCTTTGTGTTTTTGAATGAAAAGGAAATGTGTAAATATGGTTTAATGAAATTGATATAGTGATTAAGGGGGAAGCCCAAAAAATCCGGCCATCAAGGGGGGGAAACCAATTATTTGACTTTCCAATCTTATCTTTTCATTATGTATGTAGTCTCCTTTGTAGTCTAAGTGAATTGTGTACATGTTGTAGAGTTATTTGGTACCTTAGGACTTATTTATTTGTGTACATTTAATTCATAACATAAGGTTAATTATTTTCATAATGTGTGTATATTATTGATGATATAACTTGTTAAACGATGTTGACGTGTTTTCCGAGTTTGCAAAATTTTTTAGTTTGAGGGCAAAATTGCCATTTCACGCGTTTGAGATTTTAGGGTTTTACAAAAGCAGACATTGGAGTTTTTGTAGGGTATTCACCAAAACAAAAAGGGATACCGAATCTACAACAAAAGAACCCGAAATATCATGGAAACAATTCACGTTACGTTTGATGAGCTGACCGGTCAAATGGCTACTGGACAATCCAGTTCAGGACCCGCACTTCAAAACAGTCCCATTGGTTCATCCCTTGTTCCAAACTCTTCTCAAGAAACTCCATATGTACCTCCATCTGAAGATGATTTAAAGAAATTGTTTGATCCTATGTTTGATGAACTTTATGATCCAAGTACTAAAGAGGTGTCGATTCCTACAACAGAGGCTGCTCATATTCCTGTGAATGAAGTCAATCCCTCAGTCTCAATATCTTTAAGTCAAGAAGCGCCTGCTGCTGATCCTTCAGTCTCATCAACAAATCATCATTCTTCAAATGTACATCATGGAAATGTTTCTGGCATCAATGATGAAGTTAATCCCTTTGCTACTCCTGAAGATGCTCCATTTGAAAACATATTTGCTCCTGAATCTTCATCAGAACCATCTTCTTCAGGAGACATCGACTCTGCTACTTCGGTCCCTCAACAACTACCACATGAACACCTCAGAAAATAGACTCACGATCATCCATTAGACAACATCATTGGAAATCCTTCTCGTCCGGTATCCACTCGTAAACAGCTTGCTACTGATGCCTTATGGTGCTTCTTTAACTCTGTACTCTCAAAGATCAAACCTAAAGATGTTAAAACTGCTATGAATGAAGACAGCTGGTTCAATGCCATGCAAGATGAAATTCATGAGTTTGATCGATTAGATGTATGGGAATTAGTACCAGCTCCAGATTGTGCTATGTTCATTGCTCTTAAGTGGATCTTCAAAGTGAAGCTTGATGAGCATGGTGATGTTTTGAAAAATAAGGCTAGGTTAGTGGCTAAAGGTTATCGTCAAGAAGAAGGTATAGACTTTGAGGAATCTTTTGCTCCAAATGCTCGTATCGAGGCGATCAGAATCTTCTTGGCTAATGCTGCTAGCAAGAACATGGTTGTTTATCAGATGGACGTGAAAACCGCATTTCTTAATAGAGATCTGAAAGAAGTGGTTTACGTCAGCCAGCCAGAGGGTTTTGTGAATTCAGAGCATCCTACTCATGTTTATCGCTTGAAAAAGGCCCTATATGGTTTGAAGCAAGCTCCTAGAGCATGGTATGATACGCTGTCAAAGTTTCTTCTATCTACTGGATTCAGCAAAGGAGCAGTTAATCCTACTCTGTTCACCAGAAAGTCAGGCAAACACTTAATTCACGTTCAAATTTATGTTGATGATATTATTTTTGCCTCGACCGACCCAATGGAATGTGATCGTTTTTCTAATGAAATGGGTTCAAAATTTCAAATGTCAATGATGGGACAAATGTCATTTTTCTTGGGATTACAAATTTCACAAAGTCCCGGAGGCATTTTCATAAATCAATCTAAATATGCAAATGAGATTTTAAAGAAATTTGGATTTGATTCTAGTGACCCTGTTGACACTCCCATGATTGAATGAACCAAGCTGGATGAGGACCACTCAGGGATCATGGTAGATCAAACGAAATATCGTAGTATGATTGGATCCCTGATGTACCTCACAGCTAGTAGACCAGACATCTTGTTCGCTGTGTGCATGTGTGCTAGATACCAGGCTAAGCCTACTAAAAAGCACCTTGAAGCAGTTAAACGGGTCTTTCGGTATCTCCAAGGAACCATCAATATGGGACTTTGGTACCCGAAGGACACCGTTATGTCTCTAACGGCCTATGCAGATGCTGATCATGCAGGTTGTCAAGATACACGTCGAAGTACGTCTGGAGGTGCTCAATTTTTGGGTGATAAGCTTGTGAGCTGGTCTTCAAAGAAGCAAATGAGTACTTCTATTTCCTCTACAGAGGCTGAATACATAGCCATGTCATCTTGTTGTGCTCAAATCTTATGGATGAGATCTCAATTATCTGACTATGGCTTTGAATTCAACAAAATCCCTCTGTACTGTGACAATAAAAGTGCTATTGCTCTCTCATGCAACAACGTTCAACACTCAAGAGCAAAGCATATCGACATTCGACATCACTTCATCAGGGAACAAGTGGAAAAAGGTGTGGTGGAACTCTATTTTGTGAGGTCTGAATATCAGTTAGCAGACATCTTCACCAAAGCTCTTCCAAGAGAACGTTTTGAGTTTATTCTTCCACGTCTTGGCTTGAAAAGTCTTCAACCAGAAACGCTCAAACGTCTTCAGGAGGAAGACGAGGAGTAAAGGTCTATCTTCATCTATCTCTCGTATATATCTATTCGAAAAACAAAATACAAAATTATAAAACCTGTAAAATCCATAAAAATCTGAAAAATTCGAAAAATCTTCAAAAAATATTGTCAATTTGTTATGCTTTTTCTCGGTTCGTCAATATCTACGGTCTTTGTGCTGTCATTCAAAGAATGACACGGGACTTTAGATATTGTTCGAATTTAAAAAAAAAATCAAAAAATTATTTTTGGGAGAAAGAGAAACAATGGTTTATTGTCATTTCAGGCAGTAACCCGATTTTCAAAGAAAGAACAGAGCTATTCTTTATCATGTTTTTCAAAATTCCATGCTCTGATTCTATAAATATTTATCTGCTGAAAACTAACTGCTTTGAAAAATAACTCAGTCTCTATTTTTTGATAATCATCTGGACTTATTTGTCAAAATATCAATCTCTCAATCAACAACCTATGTCATTGATTGAGGGGGAGAATGATTTCAATTAAATAAAAAAGTTATTTGGCAAAGATATACATGCATGTTTTATCAATGGAGTTTAAAGTTTTAAAACCGATCCTTATCAGTTAAAACGCTTTCATAATCAAGTCACAATTCTCCTTAAAAGCTTTCAAAATTAATTTAAATCTATAAGAGATCACAAATCTCAAATGGCTTGATAATTGTGATCGGGGAAGAATGTGTGATTTAAATTGGATTTAAACTGATAATTCGGTAAATGGTTTTATATGGATGTACATGCTCTCCTTCCCACATGTGACAAACGATTTCAAATTTTCCATGCACATGTTGAGGGGGAGCATCTATCTTAAACCTATGATTTGAAACGTGATCACTTATCTCAATGTGCAGGTTCCCTCTAGTATGTGCAAAACTCTTTTCAAACCTAGAAGCACATATTGAGGGGGAGCGAAATCATGAAAACCTCATCCTTCCCCAAAATGCTTTATCTACTTGATTCGATTAGGGAAGTGATGTTGATATTTTTTTTTGAAAATGGTAATCAAAGAAGTTAATTCTTCCTCTTGCCTCCATGTGCAAAACGATTTCAAACATTTGATGCACGTGTTGAGGGGGAGCACTTGTTCTAAAAATATCAAAAACAATTCAGGTACAAAATGTTTTGATACTATATCACAAGTATCTGGATTGATTTTCAAATGGTTTTCAATTGGTTCAAATGGCAGATGAACAATACCAAATAGACCGACCAACTTTACTTTATGTACGGTGATATAAGGATGATAAGGTTAGGTTTTTGTTCCCATGATCCGCCAGAACCGGAGGGATCAACCCAGGGACTATCCACTAGTAAGTGTAGAGTTCTTAGGTATGATGATAAAAGGAGAAAAATGAGATATGGGAAGAGTGCGGACTGAGACTGAGCTAGTACTGGAATAAACCCAACAAGGTTCTAGCTATGAAGTATCGGTAAGCACTGAAGGGGTTGAAGAATTAAAAATAATTGAATGAGAAAAGGGTGAAAACAAATAGCCCTCCATATATTCAACTTTAGGGCAGAAACCGGGTTAAATTCATATGCTACTGATGGTAACATCGGTATTGAAGACAAGACGTCATGGACCCAGTGATGCACTGCACTTCAACTTTCCAAACCACTCAAGTTCCTCTTAAAAGGACTTGTTTCATTCTCACGGGGAACCGACATTATCTATCGACTTTCTCTTAGAGATTGTTGATATTGAAGAAGGAGACCCTCTGCCTAGTCTCCGGCACAGGATCCAAATATGCACATATTGAGTCTAGAGCCACGAGATCATCAATAAATCTCATTAGGACACTTTCAGTGAAGACTCTCTGTTTCACACAATGTGGAAAGAGAGATTTTATCTTGAGTCCTACGCATTATCCTTGTGGTATTGCCAGAACATCTGAGTGATATGCAAACATACTCACAATGAAGATGGAAAGCCTTCTGGAGCCAACATTAAATAAGCTCCTGGTGGGTGGCATGTGAGATCTATCAAATAGATCAACCATGTGACAACTGAACAGAAACAATGGGGCGATTCAATCTTTTGAATCAATCCTGGTTCAGGTTATGGATTGACGGATACCTTTGAAAAACCGGTCATTGTGCTTAAAAACTCTTTTCTTTAGCACATTGACCGTGTTCGAATATTTCAAATCAAAAGGTGTTTTATGATTGATAATTGATTTTCATTAAAACCTTCGTTGTATTGCAAAAACAATTTCTATTGAGCAATACACGATTGTCTTTCAAATCTCTTTTCATCAATCAGTGAATTTCTACTTCGCTGGTTCACTCACTCCGTGTTGTCTTCTTTGAGATGTTCCGGTTTGAGAACAGCTAGAGCAGCTGCGAAACCCTGTCAAGGAAATTCTTCGGAATTATACCTGATCACAGGCAGTACTTGTACAGATCAACGGGGAACCGTGGGCCGTGTACCTCAATTCAACTAAAGTGATCAAAGACACTTTCGTGCGCTTTATTGCTAACTGTTTTATGCAGGTACACCCGACGTTTGCAGCTGATCAGAATGAAGCGGTCAATCCATAGCCGCATGCTCACACTACACATTCATCTCAAAAGAAATCATGATAAGTGCATCAATGACTCTGATATTTTCACTCCATGCTTCTGCTACGCTGCTGCCAATATCATTAATCAACGAAAGCTTCCGTTACTCTGATGAGAAGATATCATGATCCAGAATGTGAGCATGTCGGTCCGAAAGTCACAACATCACATAATACCAACACCACAATGGATGTCTTAGAGATTTTTGTTAGCTGATGATCTCAAAAGTTGGCTTGAAATTATTATCACGTGGATCAGAAAAGGACCTCCACTTGGATTAACCAAACATGCAATGAGTGGAATCAATGACTACGAGCTTCGGAGCAAAGTACTACATCAAGAATGCATAAACAATTGTTAATGTAATATCTGTTTGTATTCAATGTAATTTTAGTATATGTTTGAGGTGACCTCCCTTAGGGGGAGATTGTTAGGAATTAGAAATTCCAGGTATTAAAGAGTCGGTCACCTCAAGTATATGTAATCGTTAGAAAGCTAGTAGTCGTAGTTCTTTTATGTTATGTAGTATTTAGTTTAGTAACACCGTGGAGGACGGACGGGTCTTTACCCACTGTATGCCTGATCCACAGCCCGTTGTGTGGTGTTTTATGTAAGACTATAAATACTCTCTACCTCCCAAGGTAGAGAGTTGGAGCTCATAATAATATTTTCTTTCTCTCACTATAGTTCCCACCTCTCTTCCTTTCTCTCACTAGAACTTTCTCTCTCTAACATACTTATACGCCTACTTTGATCATGGTTTAGAGTGTTTGTGAAATCCAATATCCTACATGCCGAAAGTGTCAAGATGAAAGCATTAGTGAAAGGTACTTATCGTCCATGTCAAAGCATTAGTGAAGAATGCTAAAGGTGTCAAGACGAAGGCATTAGTGAAGGGTGCCAAGCGTTGTGTCAAAGGCATTAGTGAAGGATGCCGAAGAATCAAATCAAGTAGCATTTGGGAAGAATGCCTAGGTCGTATAATCGATGAGGTGCATCGTTATACATATAAGTATTTGTTTATTTCCAAGGATGGTGATATCCTTGATGGTATTGTAACAAGGAGTAGATCTCCTTGAGATTAGGTGTTGTGTTGTGAAGGGTAGTAGTTCCTCCATAGTAATGGAACTAGGTGCTTAGCCTAGTACCTAATAAAGGGTAGGCGACGTTGTGATAGGATTAGTTCTCCTTGGTGTGAAAGAACTCGGTGGTTAGCCTAGCACCGTATAAAGGGTAGGCAACGTTGTGTTAGGTGTGGTTCGCCTTGGTGTGAAGGAACTCGGTATTTAGCTTTGTACCGGAAAAAGGTTAAGCGACGTTCTGAAGGCTTCTCCGCCATAAGGAGTTGGTGTAGTGCTTACGAACTCTCGAGTAGGTGACTCGGGGAGTGGAGTAGGGCAAGGAAGGTGTCCTTGTAGCCGAACCACTATAAATACCTGTGTCGTGGTGATGTGCTTCTTACTCTTTATCTTTCATTACACGTTTATATACCTATCTATCAACGTCCAACATAAACAACCAAATAGATTGACATAAGTTAATCTAAATATTTAAAAGAAAGTTTTAAATTGGTAAAACTATTCAACCCCCCCCCCTTCTAGTTTTCCACAATTGGCATCAGAGCTTCGTTACCAAGTTTCTTAGAGTATGTTGTACTTTAAAACTTGATACGATCCATGTATGTTTGAAAACTACAAAGAAGGATTATTTTTTTTCATATTTAAAAAAAACATTATATTGTTTATTGTTGGACAATGATAGAATGCTCTAACATTTTTTTTTGTTAAGCATTATCCATACTTGGATTTGGAGTTACCAAGAAGATCATAAAGAATCTATCTAAATATTTCTTTTCGCAAAAAGAATGTTTGGTATTCTCACAACATAAATCTGGAGATTCCAAGAAGATCACAAAACATCTAAATACTTCTTTTCTTAAGAAGAATATTTAGAAAAGGTATGATCGTTAATTACTTACTTTTATTTTTATCTTAGTTGCATGATTTATTAGTAATTGTTCAAGTAGTTATCCATATTATAGTCATCATCAAAATAGTATTCTTCGACTAATTTGCATAGACTACATTACCAACTCGTAATAATGATATCTTGGTTATTCGATAACCTCAATCATTATTCATCACAAAGGATTTATTGACACTTCATCTATGTCAATAAATATCCATGTGAAACTTATTATATTATGATAAAATGGGATTTTATTATAATGTTTGAAAAGCTTCCCAAGAATTATGACTAATTCTTAAAAAGGGGAACCTCGTCTAATAGGAATAGTATTAAATCTTCAAAACCTCAAACCACAAGTCTTAGAGCCTTAACATCAAAACACTAAGCGTTTTAGAACTCCCAAACCAAAGTTATCAAGGAATGTTTGAGCTGACTTTTGCTGTCATGCCGGATCCCTCCGCTTATACTAGCCGGATCCCAAATGAGAGGGATTCGCGGGATCCGTGCAACATAAGACAGTATAAGCTAAAGAATGATCACTGTAGATGTTCCACAATTATAGTCACCGCAAAGACTCACGAACAAAAACTCAGGTACTGTTCATAGGAGCAATTCGATCATTCCTCTCTAGTTTAACAATCACTTGTGTAAGTACAATCTTCACTACATTGTTAATTTAATTCCTTGATTTCTAAGATTACAATTTCTTCATCTTTAAGAGTTGGGTTCAAATGGGTTTATCATAATTTGTCACCACATTGTTTTCTAAGATAATCTAAATTAAAGAATTAACATTGTTAATACAAATTAAACACATTTCTTGAACTCAACAAATATGATGAGAGCAAAATTGTGATCAAACCCTCTAGGTTACTATTCACAATTAACACCACATTGTGGTTGTATTATTTAGGAATATCATGCCAAGCAACAAGCAACAAGATTACCAAGACACCGTTCACTACATACCCATGTACCATAGGAAAAATGGATTAAGTCCGGACGATAGGAAAGCCTTTAAGTTGCTTGAAAGGAGACTCTTTCATGAAGGTAGAGTTGTTGATCCATCATTTCTAGCAAATACCGACATAAGGGAAGTATTTGGAACTATTGGGTTTGATTTTTTATTGGATATAAACGAGCAAATTTTCCCGGTCTTTGTGCTTGAGTTCTACAAGACTATGGGTATAACTAGAAATGATGATGGGTTCATCTCAATTGAATTCACCATAAACGGACATGAGTACACTCTTTCACTTGAGGAGTTTGGAAGAATAATAGGGGTTCCATATGATGGTGTTTGCATGTATTCTAATGAATGGTCGCTGCAGGAGCTACACTCTATGGCTGATCATCACGACATTTATAACGCAACAATCCCGGAAGCAACCACGGTAAGGGACACCGTGTTTTTGCCAAGAGCATCCCCATCAAGGGTTACTAGGAAGTCGAAAGTGATCTATAGGGATCCTTTCCAAATGGAACTCTCGGAGATGTACCCGTTGTATAGAAAATGGGAAGATGTGATAAGGGAGAATATGGTGTGTCTAGTAGGAAACAAGGATCACCCCAACGCATGTCTAAGCTTCATGATCTATTGTCTAGTGACCGAGACTCGCTTCAACATTGCCTACTACATGGTCAAGAGAATGGCAAGTGTAAGAAGCATGGATAAGATGGTGCTCCCGTATGCAATGCTCCTAACTCGTCTTGCTAAATTCATCTTTGCATTAAATCCTTCACCACAAACCTATGACCATAGCTTTTGCAACAAAGTTATGGTACCATTGACCGAGGGAAGAACCACGAGGTTTATGGTAGATGGCAAGAGGCCTCACCCACCCATGGATTCCTTGGAAGAAATACCAAGAGAAGGTGAAGGAAGTAGCAACCCACTCGGGAATACCGAACTCGACCCCTTGGAGTATATCAACCAATTGCCGGATGTTCCTGGTGCATCACCCGAATGGCAACAAACCAAGGGAATCTTCACGTGCTTTGCCAATTTCTTGAAGAAAAAAAGGTAGAGTGGAGGACGGGTGATGACGAGATGGGAAGGAGAGGAGAGGTAAGGTCTTAGGACCCAAGTGTATGATGAACAATTTCAAACAATGGTTTGTAACACTTTAAACTATGCTCGTAGTATGTAGGTATCGCCATATCTTGGCACTAAACAACTTTAACTTAGGTATTTGAAAAATGAGATTTTACGACCCCTTAAGTGGTCGTCGTCACTCATTCTAGGAATTTTAGCTCTTCCTACTTTGCTATACATTATAGTAGTTGTGTTCTTGCATTTAGTCCCTATAGAAACAACTAGGAGAAGCATTTACTAAGAAGTGCAAAATTGCACATTTGCTGAAAGCCTTCTGATCTGCAGTAGGCGTATCCCAACATTTGAACTAGCCGGATCCCTCACAGAAGGGAACCGTGGGATCCGTGGCTTCTGATAAGCAATACAGATCTGCCTACATCAAAATAGTCTACTAGATCACCTCACACGAGTCAAACATAAGATACTAGAGCCAACTAAGTCTCCCTCAAATAGTTGAAAACATCACTCTCATCCATGGCTTATCTAGGATATATTTTCGAAATACTTTTCATTTATCAACTAGTCAAAACTCACCATAATTCCGCTCCAACACTCACACATTATCTATCACGTCTGATAGCACTTAGTTTGGTCTATCCTTCAATTTTAGCAAATTGATCTCAACCATCTTTGACTCAAAATTAGGCTCAAAAATTAGTTTTTCATTTCTTTTTATTTTTAAAGATTTTAGTAAAATCCTCTTAGGACATCATCTGACTTCTAGGACTTGTTATCACCATTTCTCCATATCAAATTAAATGGTATCCTTGTCAAACTTATAGTTAGACTACCCAAAGTCAACCATCTTGCCCAAAACCATCATTAAGCACCATCATTTATTATGGTTGAGGATTTGAGATATTCAACAGCTAAAGACTTCAAAATTAAGTCAAAACCTCGAAATCCTTTGATAATAAACCTTACAAAAGCATAATCATTTCACCTAAAACCTGTCTGATAGCCGGATCCCTGGTCTTTCACCAGGCGGGTCCCTGCTGAGAAGGATCCGCGACATCCGTAGCTGCAGAAAGCCTCAATCAGCTTCCATATTCAAATTCAAATCACCTTTTGGTTCTCTAACCACTTTTAGCATTCATTTATTATCCTCCTAGAGCTGATCAAACCTTAAGAGCATGCTTAGTCCTCTAAGTGGCCAAGAATTTAATTTCCTAATTCAAATTATCCTTTATAAACCAAACAACCTTAGGTTTAAGGCACCATCCTCACTCACCTTTCAAAAATCAGCAATTAGAAGCTCACAATTAGCATCATCATCACCATGACTAAGGCTCTTAGCAACAACTCCTCAACCTTAGGATCATCCAAAAGAAAGGGTCAAATGATCCATGAAATCTCTTCCACCGAAACATCCCCCATTAGAGATAATGATACTAGAACCCCATCTCATCAAACTCATCCAACAAAGGCTAAGAGAACCGCAAGGATTGGCATCAAACCTTTTGGACTAGAAAAAGGATCATCTAGTTCAAAACCAAACTTGACTAGTTCTAGCAATCCATCAAAACCCTCATTCATTAAGCATGGACTACACTCCTTGAATGAGCCACTTCCTCACCCAAACATATACTCATTGGATCATTCACCACCAAGAACCTCCCATTCACCAACCTTTTCATTGAATAGGGAACCACCAACAACACCAACTAGCCCATCATGGGAGACAAGGAACAACCTTGATCATATAGAAGAAGTTCCATTACCACCCTTATTTTTAGAACCTCTTCCTACTTCTCAAAATGAAGAGCCACAATCACACATAGAGCCTCCTCAAAATATCCATTCCCCTCCGGGTCCAAACTAAGACAATAATTGTCCAAATTGTCTAAACACACAAGAACTTGTTCAAGTAGCACGGAATGAGATACATTTCATGTTTAATCATCTTCTTGCAAAGTTGGATCAAATCAACAAGTCCACTCATCCCTAGACTCAAGCACATTGTAGCGTTTTAAGTCTAGTAACTAATTAGTATTAAGTGGTACTTGTATGTCCTAGTTCATTCTCTTAGTTTTAGAGATTCGTTTGATTATCTCTTGTTTTATTGAATGAATATTTATATGCTATGATTATTTTGTGCATTGTGTTTGTTATTGCACAGATATATCATCTCTTCATTAAGCATTATTTGACACATTCTCACTGCTGAGGAAACTGTCAACAGACAGCCGGATCCCTCCAAAATGCCTAGACGGATCCCTCCAAGAAGGGAACCGTGGGATCCGTGGTACAGAAGCACAAATTTCTACTAACTTGAGTTATATATGCAGGAAATTATGCACTATACTCTTGTTTTCTAACCCTTACTTTGTAGATTTTCAAAATACATATGAAGATGTTGACACCATAAAGCTAGGGGGAGTTTTGTGTCAAACGATATTGCAAAAACATTTGCAACTTAATCCGATTTTAGATTATACTTCATGACACCCCAATGCAACTTTTGCAATCTTCAAGGGGGAGCACGTTTTTGTCACTTAGACGAACCATTTGCAAACACAATTAGTTTATTTTACGTAATGTCCTTGACGCCCTCTCAAAGGGATGGACTCGTCAAAGGGAGTTAAGACGAGTACCATTTCCATCACTTGCTCTCTTTACATTTTTACATATTTTTCTTCTTATAAAAATTGTGTTAGTTTCTTTTAACACTTTTTGTTTCGACAAAAAGGGGGAGAAGAAAGTAAAAACTACTAATTCAAATTTGCTACGAATTTTAGTTTTTCTTAAAATAATTTTATATTTTGTCATCAACAAAAAGGGGGAGATTGTTAATACAAATAAGCCGTAAAAACGTTTATTTATATTTTACGATCTTCTAATGTTTTGTCGATAACAAACGTAAAATCATTTTAACGAAACAAATAGAATACGTAAATAGTTTGAGTCAATAGTTTCCTAACACACTTACGTTTTCACATAAAACACTAAAACAAGTATAAGTGGTTTTATGATTTAGATACATATGTACAACAACTAGTGTTTACATATTGGGTTAGCATATACTTTAACTAAGTAAACTAAAATGGGTAAAAACAAGTATATACTAAAATGGGTAAAAACTAGCAAATGGTATTGACCCATAACCCATGGTTTTATATATACTACTTGACCAAGTTCAATGTATGCTTAGATACATTGTATCTAGAAAGAAAACCATGGATCAACCCATAACCCATGACCCATAACCAAAAATACCCATGGGCAAAGAGGAGCGTTCCACGGATCCCTGGCTTTGTGCTGGCCAGATCCCTTGTGGGAGGGATCCGTGGGATCCGGGGAACAGTAAAGAATTTCCTCTATAATTAGAGAGCCATTTCTTCCTTTCTACACACAACTTTTACATACATACTTCCCCAAGTTTTAAAGGCGAGATCACCACCTCTTGAAGACGAGCAAGCTCAAGTCTATGAGTTGCCATGCTTCGTCATCATCAAGACAACTAAGGTTCTCTTGTTGATAGTTCTTTCTTTCTCCATAGATGTTGGGTTGAAGGCATTAGTGAAGGATGCCGAAAGTGTCAAGATGAAAGCATTAGTGAAAGGTACTTATCGTCCGTGTCAAAGCATTAGTGAAGAATGCTAAAGGTGTCAAGACGAAGGCATTAGTGAAGGGTGCCAAGCGTTGTGTCAAAGGCATTAGTGAAGGATGCCGAAGAATCAAATCAAGTAGCATTTGGGAAGAATGCCTAGGTCGTATAATCGATGAGGTGCATCGTTATACATATAAGTATTTGTTTATTTCCAAGGATGGTGATATCCTTGATGGTATTGTAACAAGGAGTAGATCTCCTTGAGATTAGGTGTTGTGTTGTGAAGGGTAGTAGTTCCTCCATAGTAATGGAACTAGGTGCTTAGCCTAGTACCTAATAAAGGGTAGGCGACGTTGTGATAGGATTAGTTCTCCTTGGTGTGAAAGAACTCGGTGGTTAGCCTAGCACCGTATAAAGGGTAGGCGACGTTGTGTTAGGTGTGGTTCGCCTTGGTGTGAAGGAACTCGGTATTTAGCTTTGTACCGGAACTCTCGAGTAGGTGACTCGGGGAGTGGAGTAGGGCAAGGAAGGTGTCCTTGTAGCCGAACCACTATAAATACCTGTGTCGTGGTGATGTGCTTCTTACTCTTTATCTTTCATTACACGTTTATATACCTATCTATCAACGTCCAACATAAACAACCAAATAGATTGACATAAGTTAATCTAAATATTTAAAAGAAAATTTTAAATTGGTAAAACTATTCAACCCCACATTCTAGTTTTCCACAGAAATTATCCTAGAAAAATAAAGAAATACAAGAAAAATCCTAGAAAATAAAAAATGCTTAAAGGAGATTATTTATGACCCTCCTATTGAGGTGGTGGATGAGCAAGAGCATTTAGGCACTCGAGGATATGATTGAGGATGAACCTCATTTCCTCTTGGAACTCATGGACCATCACCCGGGTCCGTTCGGTTGTTTGGGCGGTTTGCTCACAATTTGAGTAAACATGCCTAGGAGGGTAGTATGTTTCATGGTGTTGTTGTGGTGGAATGGTGGAGGTTTTGATGTTGGTGTTGGTGTTTGGTGTGGGGATTATTGAGGCTAGCAAAGCACTTTGCATTTGCATAGTCTCACTTAGATGAGAATCCACCATTTTTGAAAATTGGTGGAGATGTTGGAGTTCGGCTTGAATCTCCTCTCTTGTGGGATGATCTTCCCACATGGACTCCTCAATGTCCTCTATGTGAGGAGACATTGATGTAGGGAGTGGTTGATCCCCATACAAAGGACCATGGATGTCTTTGTGGATGGGGTAGAAGAGAAGAGGTCTTGGCCCTAACGAGGCGTTTGGGTCAGATGATGGTCTAGGAGACTCATGAGCAATCCGCTCAATAGTACCAAATGATGGCAATGGAGGTGGATGATTGGGCCTAGGAGGCAAATCTTCCAAGTCCTCCAAGAAAGGATTTGGAGAAGTGGGTGGTGTAGAAAATAACTCCAATGGGATGAGTGTTGGAGATTTTGGAGGTGATGGTGTTTTTGATGTTTGGAGGGGAGCCGGTGGTGGTGAGCTTGGAGTCTTTGTTGGTGGTGGAGTAGTGATGGTAATGGGTGATTGTGAAGGTGGTGTAGGAGTAGCTAAAGTGAGGTTTGTGTCAACCCTTATGGGAGATGACATGGTTAGTGGAGATGACTCGGATGAAGAACTCAAGTTGACAAAGCAACAAGGTCTTACGCTAATCCTAGCAGTTTTCTTGCAAGGCTTGGTTGATGGTGAAGTTTTTGTCATTTTGACTTAAGCTTTTGCTAGTAGATGGTAAGAATTGAGAAGGTGTGAAGATAATCATGGTAAAACCTCTTAATTTATAGGAATGGTGAATTATGGAGAAGTGTGTTTGATTTGATGTTAAACCATAGAAGAGATGAGGTTTCTAATGATTTTGAAGTGGGTTTAATGCTAGTCATATCACCCAAGTCAATCCATACAAGAAGGATGGAGTGAAGAGGCAAAGATTTGCAATAAATGTGTTCTAATAATTGTGAGATCCTAACAATCAGATTACCCACGGATTGCAAGGAACCAAATTTTTGGTTCCTTCCTTTATGCAAAAGGGCTCCTTGGGTGTATTTTTCAAATTTTTGAATTTTGGTGGGAAATGGATTTCCTACATGCCTAAGTATGTTATACTAGTTCTAAAATGGGTAATAACTAGTTAAGATTAACTTGCAAGCAATGTATGGTAATTTGGAATGTCGAAATAAGCAAAATTCAGAAAATTACCTGTAGGATCCACGACACCAAAATTTTACACAGGCGGAACCAAAAAATTGGTGCCGCCTGGTCCGCCTGTACAGGTACGGCGGTACCAATTTTTACAACAGACGGTACCAAAAATTTGGTGCCGTCTGATCCGTGGACACCAGAAAACTCCACAGAACAGTTTTTAAGGGTCGGGGACTTTTCCGAAACCTGAAATTTTGCTCAAAACATGTGACATTAATTATTTCTAGTTAGGAAAAGCAAATAACACATACACAAACATAGTGGAGCATAGAATTTGACCAAGGGCTAGCGATTTTCACATTAAAGTAAAAATGGGTAAAATTTGATAACACACTTGTGTTATCCCCTTGCATGAGATTGTTAGCATACATCATTGTTTTGAGTTATATTATCATCCTACAAATTAGAAACAACCAAATTGTATCAAACATTAAAGATAATGTATTGTTCCAAACACTCCTTAAAAGGACCCTCACTTGTCCAACTTCTTGTAAATCTTGTTCATCATTCTACCAAGACACTTAAACATCCCCTTGGTTTGCTTGAACTCCGTTGATTCATTCTCAATCTCTGGTAGAGATGCATAATATTCATGAGGTGGAAGGCGAGAATTTGGAAGACCATCCTCGGAGCTATTTGATGATGATGATGATGGAGTTGGAGGTTTTTCTCTTTTGCCTTTTGTCTTAGCCACTCGCTCGTCACTCAATGGCACAAAGATGTGAGGGATGAGCTCATAGTCAAGCTTCAACCCTTTTGGGCTTGGTGGAATTGGTGCAAAGGCTCTATAGAGACGGGTGAGAAGCATCCCGTAAGGAAGAGTAACCGAACCTTGAGTTGGAATATCAATCATTCTCCTAGCAATGTAGTAGGCTAGATTGAATGATTGACGGGTGGACAAGTTGTAGAGCATGTGAAAAAGGCAAGCGTTGATATGATCCCTATTCCCTATGGTGCTAATGACGTTGGATCTAAGTAGTTCCTCCCATTTCTTAAATTCAGGCTTAAGTTCATTGAGCTCCATTCCATATGGATCTCGGTTCACCTCCTTTCCCTTTCGGGTGACTCGGGTTGTATCACCCCTTGGGGTAAATAGGCGCTCACGGATGACATCCTTATCCGCTAAAGGAGTTTGGTAGGGAAGATACCGGTCACTGATTGCATCAAGGATGGTGAGTGACCACTTATCCGAGTAGACACATGTCCCTCGGTTGGGAATTCCTAGCACTTGAGCAAATTGGGTTAAGGAGATGGTGTAGTTGTTTTGATTGATCTTAAACCTAAGGCTAAACTCATCTTCTTCATCAATGAAACCGGTGACACTAGAATAAAACTCTAACACAAACCTAGGACAAATAGGTTCATCGATGTCAAGGAGACAATCGAATTGAATAGTGGCTAGCTCTTCACGAAGATTGGTATTGTCGACAAAAGAGGAGTGAATGGTTCTACCCTCATGGAAGTACCTAGTTTCTAGACTCTTAAAGATTTCGACTTGTTCCTTGGAAAGTCCTTTGGTTTTGTGATGTTTGGGAATGTAGTTAACGGTATCCTTGTGATCATAGAATCTTGCGGCTACCATGGTTATTCCTATGAGCAAGAATTTACATGTTAAAAATGAGAATAAACTTAACGTTTTGATTCTAGTGTGTGCCTATATGAAAACGATTTGGAGTTACGGTTATCTCGACTCATTTTATGCATATAATAGTTTTTAGTGGGGGTGTTTGGCAAACGGTATGAGATAACCCAAACGCTCCTAATTCAATGTGGCTTCATT
This sequence comes from Chrysanthemum seticuspe, assembly GCA_019973895.1. NCBI lineage: Eukaryota > Viridiplantae > Streptophyta > Magnoliopsida > Asterales > Asteraceae > Chrysanthemum > Chrysanthemum seticuspe. The sequence goes on along the minus strand of BPTQ01000003.1, from coordinate 17,072,553 downwards.
TGAATATACCCGGGAATGCATATTAGTTATGCAATACCTTTAGTATTCAAGAGCATGCAAGTGATGAAAATTTAACGTTTCTATTTGTATTAACAATGAAAACTTGTTTTCCTACAAGTGAGAAGCTTTTCAAATTTTTTTGACATGGGGTGTTTGGTTATTTAAATAAAACCTTATAGTCATTATCTTTTGATTAGTGGGAAACATGATTTGTTTATGCAATATGATAATGTAGTGCCTAATTTTAATGACTAGTTATGCAATTTGCCAATTGAATCCATGTTTTGTACAAGAATATACACAAACCCCATGTAATGATTTTGTGCACAAATTAGAATCCTAGACTCAGAATTAAGAGATAAAATATAGTTAGGATACTTACAATGATGTTAACTTCAGTGATTAGTGGGTGAGAAAATGTCAACAATGAGTTAGGTTTAATGTTTGCATATTTTGGTGAAGTGGGTTGTGAGGAAGAAGGTGTTTTGTAGGTAGCACTTTTGCAACTGTAGTCACCACGGACCAGACGGCACCAAATATTTGGTTCCGTCTTTGTTGTCATTTGGTGTCGTGGGTACAGTAGCAGATTTAAAACAAATTTGTTTTGTTTTTTTTGTTCTAAGTTTTAGGCTATGTTTTACCTACATGTTTGGTTCCATTAACCCCAAACCAAGTCTAAGAAGATTAAATGGTTCTCGTTTGAGAGGCTTAGTTAGAATGTCGGCAATGTTGTCTTCGGAGGACACTTTCTCAATTGAGATGTTTCCTTTTTGAACATTGTCGCGAAGAAAGTGATGACGGATTTCAATATGCTTTGTACGAGCATGTTGGACGGGATTTTTGCTGAGATCGATAGCTCCTTTGTTGTCGCAAAATATAACGATATCGTTGAGATGAATTCCGTAATCTACGAGAGCTTGCTTCATCCAAAGAGCTTGTTGACATGCTTTTCCGGCTGAGACGTACTCGGCTTCAGTAGTTGAGATAGCTAAGTCCGTTTGCTTCTTTGCAAACCATGAGGTGAGACAATGTCCGACAAAAGTGCAAATACCACTTGTACTTTTCCTATCGACATAGTCACCGGCACGATCCGAATTGGCATACACTATAGTTTCTACACCCGTTCCTTTGGGATACCATAATCCTAAACATGTTTTTCCCTTAATGTATCTAAATATCCTTTTCAAGGCTTCTAAGTGTGATACCTTTGGATTTTCTTGAAAGCGAGCACATAGACAAACACTAAACATAATGTCAGGTCTACTAGCTGTGAGATAGAGTAAGCTACCGATCATTCCTCTATATTTAGTGTTATCTACCGATTCACCTTCCTCATCCTTGGTGAGTTTAGTGTCCGAAGACATGGGTGTCTTAGTTGGTTTTGAATCTTCGAGACCAAATTTCTTAAGCATATCTTTTATATATTTAGATTGGTTAAAGAATATGCCATCTTCTAGTTGTTTAATTTGGAGTCCTAGAAAGAAGTTTAATTCACCCATCATACTCATCTCAAACTCATCGTGCATGATTTTAGAAAAATCATCACATAGCTCTTGACAAGTTGATCCAAATATGATGTCATCAACATATATTTGAATAATGATAATGTGTGACTCCTTTTTCTTGGTAAAAAGAGTGTTATCTTCTAATCCCATGGTGTATTTGTTTTCAACAAGAAAGGTTTTAAGTCTATCGTACCAAGCTTTTGGTGCTTGCTTAACCGTATAATGCTTTCTTGAGTTTGAAGACATGATGTGGCTTCTCAAAGTTGGTAAAATCGGGAGGTTGAGCAACATATACTTCTTCGTTAAAAAACCCATTAAGAAACGCACTCTTAACATCCATTTGAAATAATTTAAAGTCATAAGCACATGCATATGCAAGTAAGATTCTAATAGACTCGAGCCTAGCTACCGGTGCATAAGTTTCATCATAATCAATCCCCTCTTGTTGATTATTACCTTGTGCGACAAGCCTAGCTTTGTTTCTAGATACAAGACCATTTTCATCCATTTTATTTTGAAAAACCCATTTCGTTCCAATTATAGTTTGATCTTTAGGTTTTGGAACTAATTTCCAAACATCATTTCTAACGAATTGGTTTAACTCTTCTTGCATAGCGATTACCCTAGATTCATCTTTTATTGCTTCATTTATGTTTTTCGGTTCGATAGTAGACACAAAACAAAAATGATTGCTTTGATTTTAGGCTTGTAATCTTAAGGTTCTTTGATTTAGTTGTCCTATGACTTTTTCTAAAGGATGACTTTTGGATTCTTTGATGTTTATAATCTCATTATTTAATGGTTCATCTTCCTTGTCATTTTCAATTATTTCTTGACTTTCAACTAAGTCATCATCTACCAAAGGTGATGTCTTAGAGGGAGGTGGACTTTCGTCGAATGTTATGTTCAACAATTCCTCGACTCTCATTGTTTCTTTGTTTAAGACAATGTAAGCTTTACTAGTTTGAGAATAACCAAGAAATACACCTTCATAAGACTTTGGGTCAAACTTGGTGAGATAATCTTTAGTATTAAGAATGAAACATTTACATCCAAAAACTCTAAAATATCCTAAATTTGGCTTTTTACCTTTATAAAGCTCATATGGTGTTTTGTTTAAGAAAGAACGTATTAAGACTCTATTTAAAATATATGTAGAAGTGTCAACGGCGTTACACCAAAACTTTTGAGGAATGTTTTGTTCATTAAGCATTGTTCTACTCATTTCTTGAATTGTTCTATTTTTACGTTCTACGACTCCATTTGATTGAGGTGTTCGAGGAGCCGAAAAGTTATGTGTTATACCATTTGTATCACAAAAGTTTCCAAATTGTGTTTCATTGTGAAATTCACGACCATGATCCGTTCGGATCGACACAATTTTAACACCTAGTTGATTTTGAATTTTCTTGCTAAGAATTTCAAATTTGTCAAAAGCTTCATTTTTGGTTTTCAAAAACAACGTCCAAGTAAACCTTGAGTAATCATCTACTATGACCAAAGTGTATAAGTTGCCTCCATAGCTTCTTATAGCGGATGGACCAAACAAGTCCATATGCAAAAGTTCTAGACACTTAGATGTGGACACCATATTTTTAGACTTATGACTACTATGGGTTTGTTTACCAATTTTGCAAGCGTCGTAAAAATGTTGGTCATATTTAAGTTTTGGTAAATTCCTAACTAGCTCTTTTGAAGATAGGTTTTGTATAAGTCTCATATTAGCGTGACCTAAGCGTCTATGCCAAAGAGTTGAGCTATGTTGGGAATTATGTGAAGTATGGATTATGCTGAAATTATTGCTGAAGGGATTCTGTTGAAGTGTGCTGGATTCTACCGAAGACATAATTCAACTGAAGTTATATAGTTATTAGCTTGTTTATGCGGAGATAGTTATTCTGTATATTCTATAGTTAGTTAGGATATGCATGAGCTTTATTAGGAAGTGATTGTGTATATCTTATTTAGTTTTACGTTTCTTTGAGAACAAGTTAGGGTTCCTTGTCTATAAAAGGAACACAATAGAATGAATGATGGACGTGATTATTATCAATAAAAAGATCCATAGAGGATCTAAGAGTTCTTAGTTATCTGTGTTTATACTTGTGTTTATATTCCGCTAAAGAATACAAGTTGTAGAGATTTTCTTTTAGTTTGTCTGTGACTACATAAGCAATACTAACGATCTACGAGAGCTCAAGATCTATCAAGGTCTGCTAGTTTCAACAAGTGGTATCAGAGCCTTGTGAGAGTCTCTACGATACTAAGAACAGTTTTTCTAAACACTCTAACAACCTAAACAACATTCACCATGCCTGGATCTGATGTTGATGTCGAAGTCACCAACAACCAAAACTCCACCCATCTGCAACAACTAAGTCTCTCGAACAGCAATGCTAAGTTTCCTTACCTAAAAAGGGAGGAATACGATTTATGGGCAATGAAGATGCAGAACTGGATCTCCAACATTGATTGGAATCTATGGGAGATAGTAAGGAAGGGAAACAGTTTGAAGAAAACTACCGTAGATGCTGATGGTAAGATGACTTTTGTTCCTCCCAAATCTGCTGAAGAGTTACTGGCGGTTCAGAGAGAAACCAAAGTTAAAACGATTCTTCTTCAAGCTATTCCTGAGGATCACTTGAGTGATTTTCACTTCATGCAAGATGCTAAGGACATATGGTTAGCAATCAAGGCGAAGTTCGGTGGGAATGAGGAGTCTAGGAGAATGAGAAAGTCCATGCTGAGACAACAATTTCAAGATTTTCAAATCTCTGAAGAGGAAGGAATTCACAAGGGCTATGACAAATTTCACAAGATTTTAAGTCAGTTAAATCAGCTGCAGGCAAAGCCAGATAATGATGATTGTAATTCTAAGTTCTTGAGATCTTTACCTCCATCCTGGCTACAAGTGAGCATTGCTTTAAAAGCTAAAGGTGGTCTGGATATGCTTACTTTTGATGAGCTGTATAACAAACTTAAAGCTCTTGAACATGATGTAAGAAGTCCTTTTCGTTCATCATCTACTGCTAGTCACACAACATTTGTAGGAGCCTCCACCCCAAAGATGAGTTATGGTCCAAGTCCAACTTACTCATCATCATCTTATACTACTCATTCATCAAGTTCTCATCCTAGAGATAGTGGTGTTATGGAAGATGTGCTTGGATCCTTCTTTGCTGATTATGACCCTCAGCAGCAACTTGCATATGAGGATTTTGAACAGGTGGATCCACTGGAGATGGAAGAGATGAAGTTGAAGTGGCAGGTGGCCATGCTCTTTATGGACATCAAGAGATTTGAGCGTAAGGCTGGGAGGAAGTTTGGTTTCCAGGGAAGAGATCCATCAAGGTTTGACAAAAAGAAGGTCAAGTGCTTTACATGTCATCAGATGGGTCACTTTTCCAGAGAATGTAAAGACAGGAAAGTTGGTGATGAGGTGAGATACTCTTCATATCAGCAGAGTCAAAGGGATGCTGGAACTTCAAAGGCCTCAACTGCTTTGGTCACTCTTGATACCAATGTGGACTGGAAGCAACATGAGCAGGAAAATGATGATGGCCTTGTGATTGATAACATAGGGTTGATTGCAAGCTGTACTTCAGAGGATAGGCATGATCAGATTTCCTTGATGGGCATCTCTCAGGTACAAAACTATTTGTTTGGTTGTAGTGAGCATTATAATGAACTCAAAGAAGCTTATGATATTTTGAAACCTAAATATAATGAATGCTATGTTGAAGTTGAAGCTTATAAACAGGCTTTAAAAACACTAGAAAGACAAAAGGTTTGGTTTCAGAAGAATCAAATAGCTTATGATGAGAAGTTAAGTGTGTTAGAAAGGGATCTCGAATGTACTAAAAATGAGTTAAAAAGGTCTGAGAAGTTAAGAGCAGATGTAGTGTCAGAAAATCTAGAGCTAAAAGAGAAACTAGATGAGGAAATTGCTAGGTATAAAGAATGGTTATTAAATGGAAACAAGTTAGCTACTCACATCTATGCTAGTCAAACTCCGAATACTTCTATAGGTTTAGGCTTTAAGAAGTATGTAGGATTAGAAGCTAGGGATGACACACGCAAATCTACACCAGCAGGCCTAGCTAATTTTGTGAAAGAAGGTGACCTACATGTTGTACGTGGACCTATTAGAGGTGAGCACATGCCCATTGACCTTTCCATTACTGTTGACTTTAATGGATCACACCATCTCTATGGCAAAAAGTCAAATGACTTGCCAGACCCTGATACTTCTTCTAATGACTTTGTCTCTTATGTTAACAGTGACAAGTCCTCCGACCAAGGGTCTACAGAGTGTGATTCAAATGACAAGTCTGACCTTCCCAAGACTTCACCCCTGCCTGCACCCAAGACTACCAATAAGCATGTCAGAGTTGCTGCCAAGGAATCCACTTCCAAGACAGTTGCCTCTGAAGACTTGCTTTTTAATTCTTTGCATAATAATTATGTTAAAAACAATTCTTTTCATGGTTTTGGTTTGGATACTTTTGCTTGTAATAGAACATCTTTTGGTTTGAATAAATCTTCTAAACAGAAGACATGTTTTGTGTGTGGAAGTAAATTTTATTTAATTAAGGATTGTGATTATCATGAGCAAAGGATGGGTAGGTGTGGTGATTCTAGGAAATCTAGACCAATGTGGACCAATGTTAATAATATTCCACCTTATGTTCCACAAGCAACTTATACCAATTCTCCTTTTTCTTGGAGAAGCTCAGTTGCTAGACCATATGTACAACCAACAAGTTCATATTTTAATAATGATTATTGGCCTGGATATGTTGACTCTATGAATGCTGGGAAAGGGTACTGGGATACTGCTGTCAAGCCCTCAGCAGGTTGTTCTTGGAATAAAAAGGGACCTAAACTTCAATGGAAACCCAAGAACAATGGTGGATCTTATACATCTGCATGGCATAAATCATATGATCCACAAGGCAGGTTCAAGTCAGTAATGACTTGAGCCTCCATAGTGTACTAATATTTTGTATATTTTTGTTGTTGTTGTAGAATCATCCTCTTAAGCATAAAGATGTTGGCATTGTTGATAGTGGTTGCTCAAGAAGTATGTCAGGAAACAGAGATATGATGCACAACTTTGTACCCATTGAAGGAGGAGGCAATGTGACCTTTGGAGGAAGTGATGGAAGAATTACTGGGAAAGGGACCATTAAAACACCTCAACTGGACTTTGATAATGTATACTATGTCAAGGAACTCCAACACTTCAATTTGTTCTCAGTCTCACAAATTTGTGACACCAAGAACAAAGTACTCTTCTCAGAGGATGAATGTCTTGTGCTATCTAAAGACTTCAAACTCCCAGAAGAAACATCAATTCTGCTGAGAGTTCCTCGAAATTACAATCTTTATACATTCAACTTAACTGATGTTAAACCAGAAGGTGACTTAACTTGTTTGGTGGCTAAAGCATCCCTGGATGAGTCTACCAAATGGCATAGGAGGATGGCTCATGTGAACTTCAAGACCATAAACAAGCTCTCTAAACTGGGTCTTGTTGAAGGTCTTCCTTCCAAAGTTTTCACCAATGATCATATTTGTGTTGCCTGCAACAAAGGAAAGCAACACAGAGCCTCATACAAAGCTGTTACTGTTGTGAGCATTATTTCTGAACCTCTTCAGCTGCTTCATATGGATCTTTTTGGTCCAACTCAAGTTAGAAGCATTGATCAAAAGTATTTTTGTCTGGTTATCACTGATGGCTATAGCAAATTTTGTTGGGTATTCTTTCTAAGGACTAAAGATGAAACATCCCAAGTGCTGAAAGACTTCATTACCCTTATTGAAAACCAATTGAACAAAAAGGTTAAAGGAATTCGGTGTGATAATGGAACAGAGTTCAAGAATGCTATACTTATAGAACTCTGTAGGTCAAAAGGGATAAAAAGTGACTATAGCACTCCAAGAACCCCACAACAAAATGGGGTGGCTGAAAGGAAGAATAGGACCTTAATAGAGGCTGCAAGATCAATGCTGGCAGCCTCTAAGTTACCCACCATGTTTTGGACTGAAGCTATTGATACAGCTTGTTATGTACTGAATAGGGTGTCCATTACTAGACCTCACTTCAAAACACCATATGAACTTCTCTATGGGAAAGTTCCTGCTATTCATTACCTTAAACCTTTTGGTTGTCAAGTGACCATTCTGAATACAAGTAATCCATTGGGCAAATTTGATGAGAAAGCTGATGATGGTTATATTGTGGGATATTCTGCTCATAGTAAGGCTTACAGGGTTTAAAATTTATCTGCTAAGAAGATTTAGGAGACTTTGAACCTGAGGTTTCTAGAAGACAAGCCTAATGTTCAAGGACAGGGTCATGTTTGGTCTTTTGACCTTGATTACTTAACTGATTATTTGGGTTACTCTAGACATATGGCTAACCAACATGCAGGTACTCAAGAGTCTCCAACTAACAGTGCAGGTACTATAGATGCTGATTCTGACAGTGAGTTTGAAGATGATGAACAACCCATTGTAGTGCCTTCTTTCTCCCCTAACAATTTTGCAGGTGACACTTCTAAAGATTCTACTGGTGAGAGTGAAGATGACTCACACTATGCTGAGGACCTTGCTAGGCTTAAGAAACAAGAGTATGCAGCTAATCTAGATGCTGAGAGGAATGCTGAGGAGAGTGCAAGTAAAGCAATCAGTGGAAACAACAATTCTGCTGAAAGTGACCATGTTTCTCCTATCATCACCAAATCTGCTGAAAGACATGTTGTTTCTACTCCTATTTCTACTAGAGTGTCAACAGACTTTAGAGAACCTTATACACGTTTTCCAAAACCTTCAGATCTTGGTCATCATCAACCCAAAGCTGGCATCTTCACCTCACCTTCCTATGACACTGATTTTGAACCTACTGTGACTAATCTTGATACCTCAATTGAAGTCAACACCATTGCTACTAAAAGGATCAACCATACTCATCCACAGTCCAATATTATTGGTGATCCTAATGCACCTGTTAGAACTAGGGGTACTGTGACAAGCTCTAAATATGGTCAAGTGGCTTTTATCTCTTATGTCTCAAATCAGCAAAGGGACAATCACACAGACTATGAACATTGTCTGTTTGCTTGTTTTCTTTCTCAAGTGGAACCAACTAGTGTTACTCAAGCTCTTGAAGACTCAAGTTGGCTTGAGGCAATGCAAGAAGAGATGCAACAATTTCAAAATCAGTAGGTTTGGATCTTGGTACCACTACCTGATGGCAAGTATGCAATTGGGACTAAATGGATTCTGAAGAATAAGAGAGATGCAAGGGGTGTTGTCATTAAAAACAAAGCGAGATTGGTAGCTCAGGGGTATAGACAAGAGGAGGGGATTGACTATGATGAGGTGTTTGTACCTGTGGCTAGAGTTGAGGCCATACGGATATTCTTGGCTTATGCATCTTACATGGGATTTATGGTGTATCAAATGGATGTTAAAGGTGCTTTTCTGTATGGTGAGATAGAGGAGGATGTTTATGTCACTCAACCTAAAGGATTTGAAGACCCAGATCATCCTAACCATGTTTACAAGGTAGTCAAAGCTCTCTATGGACTACATCAGGCACCCAGAGCATGGTATGCTAGGCTTTCATCATTTCTGCTGAAGCATGGTTATAGAAGAGGTGCAATTGATAAGATACTTTTCCTTAAGAAGAATTCCACAGATATTATTCTTGTGCAAGTGTATGTGGATGACATTATTTTTGAATCCACAAAAGAAGCTTGGTGCAGGGAGTTTGAGGAGCTTATGAAGGGAGAGTTTCAGATGAGTGCTATGGGGGAGTTGACTTTCTTTTTGGGTCTCCAAGTTCAGCAGAAACTTGATGGTATCTTTATCAGTCAGGACAAATATGTGAGGGACATCTTAAAGAAATTTGGTATGGAGAGTGTCAGGACTGCCACTACACCTTATGAAGCTCCAAAGACAAAGACCAACAATGAAGCAGATCCTCCTGTGAATGTTCATTTATACAGATCTATGATTGGTTCTTTGATGTACTTAACAACTTTAAGGCCTGATATTACTTTTGCTGTGAGTGTTTGTTCTAGACATCAAGTTACTCCACTTACTTCCCATCTCAATGCTGTCAAGAAGATCTTTAAGTACCTCAAAGGCCAACCTCATCTAGGCCTTTGGTACCCAAAAGAGTCTCCATTTAAGCTGGAAGCATATAGTGATAGTGACTATGCTGGTGCAAATCTGGATAGGAGGTCCACCACAGGAGGTTGCCAATTCCTTGGAAAGAGATTGATTTCTTGGCAATGCAAGAAACAAACTATTGTGGCTACCTCATCTACTGAAGCAGAGTACGTTGCTGCTGCAAATTGCTGTGGACAGGTTCTTTGGATACAAAATCAATTGTTGGATTATGGGTATAACTTCATGAACACAACAATTTTTATTGATAATCAAAGTACCATATGCATTGTTAAAAATCCAGTTTTTCACAGTCGAACAAAACATATTGAAATCAGGCACCACTTTATAAGAGATGCATATGACAAACATTTGATAAAAGTGGTTAAAATTCACATTGATGATAATGTGGCAGATTTGTTAATAAAGGCTTTTGATGGACCAAGGTTTCAACACCTTGTGGTCCATATTGGTATGCTTAACCCTTAACTGCAAAGTTTAAGGGGAGGCATAGGCCTCAGGGGAGGCATATGCCTCAGGGGAGGATTTGTGTACACTTTGCATGTTTTTATGTAAATTTGTAGATTTTTGTGTATAATTTTGTTTACTAACACTAACCAGCTAATGTAATGATAGTTCTGTTTTTCTTTGTTTAGTTTGTGTATTTCTCTGTCTGTTTTGTTTTGAAGAATGCTTATCTAAGTTGAAGTTCATCATGATTGGTCAAATGGAAAATGGTCAAGTAAGCATAAAAGCTTGTTTCTACTAAAATCAATGTACTGAAGTGAGCAATTTGTTTCCACTGAAGATAAAGTACTGAAGAGAAGTAATTGAAGTCAAATTGTTCTTTCATTCATTCAAGAAACAGTTTACAGCTTACAGCTTACAAAGTACAATCAACTTCAAATGCAACTACAAGAACAGTTCTATACATGATCTACTAAACCTATTCTAGCTCATATCATCTATTCCAACAGCTGTTGGATATGCACGACAGCTCATATCTTCTATTCCAGCTGCTGGATATGCATTTGTGATATGCATGACCGGTACGACGAAGAAGCTAAGGATCAAAATGGGAAGAATGGATTGATGAAAACGATGATGATGAAGATGACCACACATGTCCTTTGTGTTTCATCTACTTGGTTTCACCAAAAAGCAATCCATCCACCCTCCTTAAGCCCTTCCCCTATACGATAATGTGATGAAGCACCAAACCATGGCGCAGGAAGAGCAAGCACCACCTCTCTTTCGGCACGAGGCCTTTGTTGAGGTTGAGATGCTGAAGGTTGGGAGTAAGATGTTCTCTTCTTAGTGGACCCATCAGAGTCATCAGAAGACTCACTTAGATTCACTACACTATCATCATCTGAAGAACTGAGAAATGGGGATTTCAAAGGTCGTGGGTCATATGGATATGAAAAAATTGAAGGAAATCACTGGATGATGATGATGATGGAGAAGAGGTTGGATCAACAACCTCTGGTTTATTATTCATGGTTTATTCTGGTTGATTGTGGTTCATGGTGAAATTAGGGTTTGTGATGGTATTTGGGGGTAATTGATGAGAGATAAGTGTGCATTGGGGATTGTTTTATAGACGGTTTCAAGGTTTAATGAGATTTAATGCGAGTTGGGTGAAACAGTAAAAAGATATTTACTGAAGCTTCTTGAATACGTGATGTGTTTCTGCTGATTGAAAGACTTCAGCAGAATGACCATTGTTTCTGCTGAAGTTGAAATTTAAATTTGGTAAAAGGTTGCATTACACGTCAGCTTTGGTCAATAACTTAATTATTTTGACCAAAATTTGGGAAACTTCTACTTATACCCTATTCGCATATCGTCGTCTAATATTAACTGATTCCCTCTTTATTCGAGTTAAACACACCTTCCGTTGATTCAATCGTAACCCATTATCTAAATTTCTCATGGCGCTTCAATTCAAGCACGATCATAATAAAGTTGCTTTTCTGGGAACAGCTAAGGGTGATGATTTGTATAAACCAATGGTGGAGTTCTTGAAGAGGTCCAAGATTCATTATGCTTTAACACATTCTCCTAATGCTATATATGAATCGTTGGTAACACAATTTTGGGTGACTGCTTCAAAACGTTGTGAAACAGAGATCGTGGCTATGGTTGATGATGTCGAGTATGTTGTGACAGAGGAGCTAATCAGAAGTCGACTTCATTTGGATGATGAGAATGGGGTTTATCATTCTAATTCAGTGGTGATACTTGATGGGCTGAGAGCTATTGGATATCAAGGTGAACGTACAGACATGTGGCTCAAGAATCAACTATGCCCGATGTGGAGGTTTTTGGTTCACACATTGCTTTAGTGCATAAGCAATAAATCAGGAGGATGGGATCAGTTCTCTACACAATTGGGATGTGGTATTGTGTGTCTTTCTCAAGGGTTAACTTATAATTTTTCCAAGTTTATTTTTGATAACATGGTTGACAATATTCAAAAGAAAAAGCATAAGTTTTTAATGTACCCTAGGTTTTTGCAAATAATATTAGACACTAATACCCGAACCCAAGCCTTTTATCCCATAGGAGCTTTATCTGCTAAACTATTTGCTTCCATGAGAACTAAATATGAGGGGACACATTATCCTTTACTAGCAGCTATGTTGCCTCAGGGGAATGAGGCTGCTAATGAGGACAATGTTGTTAATAATCCACCTTCTACCAATGTTACTGCTGATGGTAATCCTTCAGTTGCCATTGATGAGGGCCCTTCTACAACTGCTGAAGCATCTAATGTTTCTCCTGACCAACCTCCACCTATACCTTCACCTAGACCTAGTACTAGTCCTCCACCTACACAGGTTAGTTTTGATTCATTTGAGTCCGAACCTAATCGACTGACCACACCTAGTCCACTCAGGGTACCATTTAATGAAGGTTCTCCTTATGTTGAGCATGACCATGTTTCTCCTGAAAGGTCTAACGAAGCTCCCATAGCCACTGAGCAATCAGCTGGTGGAGCTGAGGACCTTATTACACTTACATCTGTCTATGCTCTAGTGAACAGGTATGTAGCTGAGGTGGCTGATCTCAAAAAGGAACTTGAAGAGACTAAATCTTCTCTTGGTAATGAGATTGTGGAGCTGAAAAAGAAGGTTAAGAATTTGGAGATCAACTTGGGCATCATTCCAAAAGGAGGCTAGTGGTTTCTTCTGATGAAGAGCAAGAGGATAATCCATTTGGTTCTCTTAAGATTTTAGCTGATGTGGCTCAGAAGACCAATGATCCTTCACCTATTGTTACTGAATCTTCAAAGAAGAAGGAACCCATACGATTTACTAGACAAAGGAGAAGACATTATTTGAATAAGAGTACTGCTGAAGCGTCAAAGGAACAGAGTATTGAACATCTTTCAACTGCTGAAGACACTATGACTGAAGTACATATGGAAGATGTTGGTTCTACACCTGGTCAAGATACTTTTGCTAAAGAACCATCAAATCCTATATCTTCAGCAGATGAACAAGGAGTGTTTCTTGCTGGGAAAAGCTTTTATTTGGATCCAGCAGCTGATGTCTTTTCTACACCTGTTGAAGAGTTGTCTCAACATGTTTCTTCTGTTGCAAATTTGGGTGTTTCTTCTGAAGTTCCTCCTATGGATATTCCTCAAGCTAGTTCTGCTGAAAAGTCTGTTGATACAGAGAAAGAAATATTGATTGATGCAGAGCTTGGTCCAGATCTAGTAAGTGAACAAGAGCTGCAAGAGCAAGAAAGAATGATAGCTGAATGTGCAGAGAGAAAGAAAAGTGAGGATTTGGCTAAACAGATTGCAGCTCAGTCTACTTCAAATTTGACTCCTGAGAGACGAAGAGAACTGGATGACTTGCGTACTCAGATTCCTGGTGCACAATGGGATGTTTATACTCAGCAAGTTGTTTCTAATCCTACACTTGCTCAGAGTATATTAGGTGCAGACTTTGACAGTGAAAATTTTGTTGCACAAATGGTCAATCTTGGTCGAAAACAAAAACAAGAGGCAGTTGACAAAAAGAAAGCTCTTGTTGCTCAACAGAATAAGGCAAAAAGGGAAAAACCACCTACTGAAGCTCAGAAGAAAGCATACATGAGAAATATTGTCCTTTATCAGAGTTCTGCTATCTTTAATTCTGGTTTGAAGAAAAGGCAAGTCTGGAATTTACCTGATGATGAATTACATAGACTGTATCAAAGGATTATGAAGCAGACTGCATCATCTTCTAAAAAGAGAAGTGTTGTTAATTCAGATGCTCCACAGGCAAAGAGGCCTAAAAAGGTTGAGATCGTAGATAATTTTGATGATGTTCCACCAAGGATGGATTCTCCTGTTATTACTCCTGAAGAATCTACTGCATCTATACCTTCAGCTGAAAGGGTTCAATCTTCTGAACCACAAACTATTTCTTCTACAGTATTACCTTGTGTTAAGAAGGTCAGTGTGTTAATTGATTTAGAAGGAGAAGATATGGGTAAGAAAGCTGAAAGAGAAGCTGCTGAAGCTAAGCAGGCTAGAGTGATACTTGAGAGAATGTATAAATTGAGAGGTATTGCTCCAGTTAAGTCTTCTTCTACATCTTCCACTAAAGCTAAAGATGTTCCTAAAACATCTGAGGATGTCTCATCTATGGGGATTTATATACCTGGTAGGAGGATGAAAAGAATGTCTAAACGAAGTCACACTACTCTAAGGCGTTCTGTGAGATCAGATGGGTCATATACTTCTAGGATTCATCAGTCTATCAGAGGTAGTTCTTTAGATTTAAAAGCTGATGATTCAACTTTTATTAAAGAAGGATCTGTTGCTGTTTTTCCTGAAGGATCTCATGATTTGTTGATTAATTGGATGTTGCAAGATGAAGAGCTTAATATCATTTATCGTTTGGATCAATCTACTATGCAGTTCAACTTTTTGAAGGAGATACTTCATTTGGTAGATAGGGCAGATTTGAATACTCTGTATGGAATTGTCTCTAAGTATTACAATACTAATACACCACAGGGTTCTGGATTATTCTTGTTGGGGGATCTTCAAGTGTTGTTTGATTCTCAATCTCCAAATGGTAAAGGGTTTCATATTTGGAAAAATTCACATAAGTGGCAGGTTGAGACTTGGAGATTTTATCCTCTTCCTAATGTGCATGTGGTGGAGACAAGGAGTGGTATTACTGTGTGTATGTGTGCTGAGAAGATATATCCATTGTCTGCTAAGCTCATGGAAAGAATGCTTAAACAGAAATTGGAAATACCTCCTGATCCAGTTGGAAATGATAGGCTTTATGCAGAACAATGTGTTGGAGTTATTAAAACTAAACTTCTGCAATATTATGCTTCATCTTGATTATGGTATTTGCTATTTTGTATCTTTTGTAATATTTGTATATTTTTGTTTTCTTAGTTAAAAAAAAAAAAATAAATAAAAAATTGTTTATTTTTGGTTTTGTCTAACTTTTATTGCAGGTTTGTTGTACATTGTCGATGGTTCTTAACTCACCAGATGTACCTTGTGTATATCAAAGAGTTAGCTAGTCCAAAGGGTACAACTTTGGTAAAGACACATCAAATCTGTTGATAGCTGTAATGGTTTGCTCAAAATCATAGGGTTTGCAACTACCCATGCTTAATTGCTGAGAGTTGTATGGTCATCAATTCACCATGCTTTATTCCTTTTTGGAATCCAAGAATTGACTAGCCCACTTGTATATGGCTTGTGGTAAAGGCATTGGAATACCATATTTGGTAATCAGTTCACCAATTCTAAGAATTGACTAGTCCTGAGCAAACGGCTACAGGTAAAGACATTTCAAATCCGTTCATGGTTGCTGATTTGCTAATAAATCAGATGGTTATCAGTGTACCATGGTTTTCGAACTTAAACATTTGGCTACTCCAGTAGTGATGGCTATTGGTAAAGAGACATCAAATCCATTATTTTCAATGATTCACCTCTCACAGGAGTTAACACACCTGGATGTGATGAGAATAATATGAAACTAATATGTTTTGATGTACTTGTTGTCATTCGTTGCTGCAAAGATCTGGTGTTTCAAAGATTTGTCATCATCGAGGTGTTCTTCTTTTGATTCTTTGCTGCTGATGTTCGTGTACAATCCTCTAGCTATGAAGTGTTAAAGATCTATCAAGAAACTGGAACTTAACCAAGTCAAATTCCAGTTTAGGGGAGGATTGTTGGGAATTATGTGAAGTATGAATTATGCTGAAATTATTGCTGAAGGGATTCTGCTGAAGTGTGTTGGATTCTACCAAAGACATGATTCTACTGAAGTTATATAGTTATTAGCTTGTTTCTGCGGAGATAGTTATTCCGTATATTCTATAGTTAGTTAGGATATGCATGAGCTTTATTAGGAAGTGATTGTGTATATCTTATTTAGTTTTACGTTTCTTTGAGAACAAGTTAGGGTTCCTTGTCTATAAAAGGAACACAATAGAATGAATGATGGACGTGATTATTGTCAATAAAAAGATCCATAGAGGATCTAAGAGTTCTTAGTTATCTGTGTTTATACTTGTGTTTATATTCCGCTAAAGAATACAAGTTGTAGAGATTTTCTTTTAGTTTGTTTGTGATTACATAAGCAATACTAACGATCTACGAGAGCTCAAGATCTATCAAGGTCTGCTAGTTTCAACAAGCTATCATCTAATGTTGTTAGACAAAGTTTGTCAATAGATGTTTTATCTATTTTCATAACGTATATGTTGTTTTTCCTAACTCCTTTAGCTATGGTGATAACGTCTTTTAGTATTTTACTACCATTTTCTTCAAATAGTACTTTATACTTTTTATCACATAATTGGCTAATACTAAGTAGATTAAATCCTAACCTATCGACATGAGCAACATTTTCAATAGTTAGGGAGTTATGAGCGATCGTACCTTTGCCAATGATTTTGCTTTTGAGATTGCTACCAAAAGTGACATTACCTCCGTCATACTCTTGGTATGATGAGAAGAGACTTTTGTTTCCCGTCATGTGTCATGAGCATCCACTATCTTTCAGGTTCCAATCCAACTTTCAAGCATACCTAAGAAGCAAAAAACTCAAGCGTTTGGTTCCCAATATCTCATGGGTCCGTTTGGGTTAAACATACCATTTATTTGATTCATGTATGGAAACGATGGGTAAGGGTTCCATGACATGTAATCTGGAGTTTGATATGGTCTAGGGAAGTTTTGATTCCAACTGTTATGTTGATAGTTGTGTTATACGTTGTGGTTGCTCTTAGGAAAGGGGCGTTTGGCAAAAGGTGTTTTATGTCGTTGTTGAGTAGTTTTTGATCTAAATTCATTTTTAGCAAGTCCTACTCCTGATGTAACAACGGGTTTTAGTTTAACACTATCCTTGGTTTTCTTTGTTACTTTGACAAATTCGCTACGTTCCGTATCACAAACATTATGTCCTGCTGAAGTCCCCACGGCACCATTTTTTACAATGGACGGAGCCCTTATTTTGGGTCCGTCTGGTCTGTGTTGTACTGCAGCAGTTTTGACAATTTGTTTGTCTTTTTCGGCCGTTTTGTTTTGACTCTTTGGAATTAATACCTCATTAAATCCTAGCCCATTCATGTTTCCTGGTGTGTTTTGAATTCTAACTATTTCATCGGCACAAACGATGTTTTTGTTAAACCTTTTACTATCTTTTATCCACTCATCAGGTTCCAATCCAACTTTCAAGCATACCTAAGAAGCAAATAACTCAAGCGTTTGGTCCCCAATATCTCATGGGTCCGTTTGGGTTAAACATACCATTTATTTGATTCATGTATGGAAACGATGGGTAAGGGTTCCATGACATGTAATCTGTAGTTTGATATGGTCTAGGGAAGTTTTGATTCCAACCGTTATGTTGATAGTTGGGTTGTACGTTGTGGTTGCTCTTAGGAAAGGGGCGTTTGGCAAAAGGTGTTTTATGTCGTTGTTGAGTAGTTTTTGATCTAAATTCATTTTTAGCAAGTCCTACTCCTGATGTAACAGCGGGTTTTAGTTTAACACTATCCTTGGTTTTCTTTGTTACTTTGACAAATTTTGCTACGTTCCGTATCACAAACATTCTGTCCTGCTGAAGTCCCCACGACACCATTTTTTACAATGGACGGAGCCCTTATTTTGGGTCCGTCTGGTCCGTGCTGTACTGCAGCAGTTTTGACAATTTGTTTGTCTTTTTCGGCCGTTTTGTTTTGACTCTTTGGAATTAATACCTCATTAAATCCTAGCCCATTCATGTTTCTTGGTGTTTTTTGAATTCTAACTATTTCATCGGCACAAACGATGTTTTTGTTAAACCTTTTAAATTTATAATTATGTTCGATTAGAACATCTTGTGTGAGCTTTAGTTTTTCTATTTCAAGATTAAGCTTTTGACATGATTTGCAATCATCGTCATTTGCTTTTCCCTTTTCTAATCGTTTTGCCTTTTCTTTTAACTCATAGACTTCATTTTCTAATAATTCCTTTTTAGTCTTTAAAAAATAATTTTTAGTTATGATTTTTAGACTTAGCTCACACAATTGATTGTATTGTTTTTGCAAAGTGTCATCATCAATAGAAGAATAAGATGAGTCGAAATGTACCTCATTTGACTCATGTGCCATTAGAGCGATTTCCTCCTTGCTTGATTCTTCATCATCTTCACTATCACTCCAAGCACCACTTACAAAAGCTCGTTGAGTTTTGCTTCTAGGTGGCTTGGGACAATCTCCTATTAGATGACTTGCATCACCGCATCTAAAGCACTTTCTTTCACCTTTACCCTTTTTGTCATCCCGATCTTTTCGGAATGGCTTCTTTTCTTCTCGAGGTAGTCTTACAAACTTTCCTCTTCTTCTAAAGAACTTTTTGAAATCTCTAACGGCCATTGCATACTCTTCATCTTCACTACCGGAGCAAGATTTGTCATCATCACTTGATTCCGTTCTTGCTTTTAGAGCAACGGATTTGATTTTCTCTCTTTTTCCTTTGATGATTTCCGAATCTTTCTCCATCACCATTTCGTGTACTTTGAGGTTTCCGATTAGCTCGTTTAATGACATTTTTTAGAGATCTTTTGATTCTTCAATGGCCGTCACTTTAGCTCTCCACTTCGGATGAAGTGCTCTAAGAAATTTCCGGATAAAGTTCTTACTACGAAAAGATTCATCAAGTGCTTTAAGTGATGTAATAATAGTATTAAAGCGAGCAAAGCCACAATCAATGGTTTCATCTTCAGGGATAACAAATTGTTCATATTTTTTTCTAGGCAAAGCATTATAAAGCATCATTTTAGCTTCATTATTTTTAGCAATTAATTTCTTTTGTTCATCAACAGAAATATCTTTTGTTGTAGAACTAAAATCCCCTTTAATAATAACAAACCAAAGATCTATATCTTTTGATTTTACATATGTTTCAAAACGGTTTTTCCAATAGATAAATCCATTGATTTCAAAGAGTGGTGGTCTTTGCATAGATTGCCCTTCTTTAAAGTTTTCAGAATCCATGGATCATTTCAAGTTTATAAAATACAATATATTTTAGAAATTCTTGAGCAACGAGGCTCTTGTACCAATTGTAGAAAACTAGAAGGGGGGTTGAATAGTTTACCGATTAAAAACTTTGTTTTGAAACTTATTGAAAGATCAATTGATGTTGATCTTAGATATGTTAGTGAAATATGTAAACAATATGTAAAGAGTAAATAATGAAAGAAACAATCAAACCACAACAAGTTGTTCATAGTGGTTCGGTCTACAAGGATTCTTTTTCCTTGCCCTACTCCACTCCCCGAGTCTCACACTCGAGAGTTTAACTTCACTAGTCAACAAGCTCCTTTCACCGGCGGAGAAACCTTTACACTTTGCTTACACACTATTTCCGACACTAAGCTAAATGTCGAGTTCTTTCCAAGGGTACAACCACTCCCACACACAATGTATTTTAAGGACTAAAATACTAACCACTCGCACTCACAAGATTATGATAGTTTGGTACAACAATAAAGTATGAATCAACACAAGATCATACAACACCAAACAAACATGACTTCCAACTCCTCGTTGAAGCTTGAATGTGACTTGATCTTCTTTGCTACAAAAGAGATCACTAATATGATATGAAACTGAGTTAGAAAGGTTATAGAGAAGAAATGTATGAAAGTATGATAGAAATGGATGAAAAACTACTTGGTTTGGCTTTGCTATTTATAGCCAAAACACTCAGCAAGCACCACGGACCACGGAACCCTTTAAAGGGTTCCGCCTGTTATAATATTTGGTGCCGCCGAGGTCTGACAGCAAGATCTCAAAATCTTGCCAAATTCAACCATATCTATGCAAGATTGTGTAAGATATGTAGAGCCTAAATCTACACAAAGAATCTTGTGAAATCTTCCAATGATTTCAATGATGCATCACATGATGTCATGTGCTTGTTTTTATATTTTTAGAAATATGTAAATACATATGTAATGTTTAGTTTTTAAGAAACCAAACATTCTAAAAACTCCTATCATACACTATGGTTAATCACAATGTAAGTGCTTGAGTGATGAAGATATTATTTGAAAAAGCTTGTTTGAATATCTATTAAACTCTACAAGCTTTAAGCTTTATAAAAGTTAAATTTACTTTTGTCGTTAACAAAACTTAGGTAAAGATAAAAAATATAAATAACGTTTAATGACGATATTTGTATTAACAGCTTCTCCGCCATGTTGAAGGAGCTTTTTGATATAGTGCTCGAACTCTCGAGTGGGGAACTCGGGGAGTGGAGTAGGGCAAGGAAGGTGTCCTTGTAGCCGAACCACTATAAATCACTTGTGTCACTACTCTCTATCCTTTACTTTACTTGCTTTCATTATTTACTTTACTTATTGCTTTATACTTTATATCCATCAATACGAATTCATATAAGATCGAATCTAAAGTTTTTGAAACTAAACTTAAAATCGGCAAAACTATTCAACCCCCACTTCTAGTTTTCCACAGGTTTCCTGGGATGATGGGAAGCATTGATTGTACAATTTGGGAGTGGGAGAATTGCCCCAATTGTTTGAGAGGTCAATATGCTAGGGGTGATCACGGGCCACATCCATTTATTTTATTGGAAGCGGTCGCCTCCCAAGATTTATGGATTTGGCATGCATTCTTTGGTGTCTCTGGGATGAATAACGATATAAACGTTTTACATCGTTCCCCCGTTTTCAATGATATCAAATCTGGAAGAGCACCGGAACTTGAATTCGAGGCTAACGATGTTGCTTACCAAAGGGGATATTATCTTACTGACGGGATATATCCGGAATGGTCTGTTCTTATTAAGTCCATTTCAAATCCTCCTACGGGTGATGAAAAAAGAATACTGTACAAGAGGAAGCACGAAGCAGCAAGGAAAGATGTGGAACGAGCTTTCGGTGTGTTGAAGAAAAAGTAGAAAATGCTTAAAGTTCCGGCTCGAGGGCTGTATAAACAGGATCTCAAAGATATTGTGTATACACATGTATCATATTACATAATATGATCATCCGACACAAGCAGCGAGCGATATGTCCTACATGGTTTGCACAAGAGGGCCACCGTGATCATGATCCGGTAAGATCCCATGCAGAATCCTTAGTAGTTACTCAGGAGATAATGGACCAATCAACTCATCTAAACTTAAAATCTGATTTGGTGGAACACGTTTGGAGAAACTGTGGAAATGCACGCAATCAAGAGATTGAAGGCGAAGACGAAAGTGACGAAGATGCAACTGACGATGAAGATTTTTTGTGATGTTTTCAGTTTTTAATAAGTATTGTAATGTCTATGTTTTATTAGTTTAAGTTTTTAATTATTGTTGTAATGTTTAAGTATTTCTATTAATGAAGTTTAATTTTGTTTTTAAAAATATTTGAATCTTAAGTCACTACTGTCGCAACTAGGTCGTCGTCAAAGTCGTCGGAAAAAGAAAGTTGATGTAGCAGGGTTGACACAGGTCACCACTGCTACTAGCCTTAATAGATTGAAACGATATTTTAATTCAAACTCTAAAGAATGTTTTAATGACAAACATTTACATAAATGTTTTATTACAAAGCCCAAGGCCCCTTTTCCGGATATCCCCCATTGCATATTCTAACCTTTTTCTTCTTTTTCCATCATATCAAAATATGACTAAAAACCCCATTTTGTACCCTAACAACAAAAAAGTTACATTTCATTTTCAAGCACACTCAAAAGGGTTTCACAAAATGGGTTTCTTCATCTTTTAATCTAATTTCCAGCAACCAATTTTGGGTCATTTAAGCTACATTTTAAAATGGGTCTATCAAATTCAAAACAAGAAAGCTGTGAAGCATTGCGTTTATGCAAAGAAAGAAAAAAATTTATAAAAAAAGCAATTGATTCAAGGTATGATTTTGCAGCTGCCCATTGTTCCTATCTTCAATCACTTCATAAACTTGGTATTTCCTTACGTAGATTCTCAGAAGCTTATGTTTTATTAGACCCATGTGGGACCAGTGGTGATGGCCCACTTGAGTCTAGTGAGCCAAAGTTAAGTTATATGAGGTCTATTGGTACTAATGCAGTGACTGTTAGTGTTAAGCCAACTAGGATTGATGTTACTAGTACTAGTGTTTATGTAGATGATGTTGATTCTATGTCGTTTGCAATGCCGTTACCACCACCTCCTCCGCCGCCTGAATCGGGGTCTGGTTGGGATTATTTTGACCCTACTGATGTTAATGAGAGTTTTAGGTTTGTGGGTCATGATGGGTTTCATGTGAATTTTAGTAATATGAGTGTGCATAAGGAGGAGAGTGTTAAGGAATCGGATGTTGGTGGAGGGTTTGTGAGGAGTCCTGAAATGGTTAGAAATGATGAGGTAAGTGAAGTGAGAGCGGTGGAATTTGATAATGAGGGGGATGGAGGCGGTGGTGCTTTGATTTGTAGGAATTCTCAAACGGAATCTAATAAGGATAGTTGTTTGACTGAGGGAGATAGGGAGGATGCTACTGAGTTTATTACACATAGGGCCAAAGATTTTCTTTCTAGCATTAAAGATATCGAGAGCCGGTTTTTTAGAGCGTCTGAATGTGGGAAAGAAGTTTCGAGAATGCTTGAGGCGGATAAAATCAGGGTTGGTTATTCTGAGGCTAAAGGTATGTTATTGTTTTGAATTGGATTTTATTTGCATTCCTATGTTTATATGCTTGTGAATACTACTTGTTAATTTAGGAGTTGTAATTGTCCAATGCAGGTGGCTCAAGTGCATCATTGTTGTTTTGCGCTAATTGTTGTATAGGAAAAACAGCACTCGTTTCACATGGTAAGTATTGCAGCTTTGTTTTCAGTTGATGTAATATACTTGTTAAGGCTGGTAGGATACTCAACAATTTATGGATGGTGTAATTAGGACTCACTAATAGTCCACATTAAGAGGGTAAAACCTACCATGGTCCATTGGATATGCACTTGCAGTGCACATCTTATAATTTTATCATAACGTTTTGAAGTGCATAAAGAACAAAAATAAACACATTATATTCTTTTGCATCCCGCTTGGGACTATTAGTTATGGTAGTGCATACTAAGTTGGCCCTAATGACAGATGTGTATAAGACTAAAAGCTAATAAATATGTTCTCAACTGTCAAATCAAGTTATGTTTTCTCTGTAACGGCCAAATGGTTAATTCATTACAAAATAAAAAAACATAATTACCTGATCATATTTGCACAAATTATTCAAACGTGATAAAAAAACTTGAGAAGAAGTCTTTTGAGTCCAACCGACTCGTCCTGGCCCAATTTAAACCGTACGACCCGTGCCAAAGTGTTGCCTGTTTTGACTCAGTGCCTAACCTACTTCGCGTATGCATCTTGCCACCCTTGCTATAAACTGACTCCAAAGGTGTCAATTTTATTTATACAGTCAAAGAAAATGATGGCTTTCTTTATTAACTTCACGTGTTCTTGTGTTCAGAACCTCCGCATGTGACGAAAATCATTACATGGAAACGATCAACATCATCATATTCATCATCTTCACGAAACCCTCTCGCACCAACATCAAAAGAAGATAATGACGATAGTGGAAGTGATTTCATGGAGGAATTTTGTATGATTGCGGGAAGCCATTCTTCTACTCTTGATAGATTGTATGCATGGGAAAGGAAGCTCTATGATGAAGTGAAGGTAGTCCCTTAACATTGTTCGTTAGTTTCAGGCATACAGTTTTAATATATAGATATAGTTTAACTATTAAAAAATTAAGATCTATGAGAAAGTGAAAAAATGTGCCTGACTATTTATCAAATTCAAAGTTGAACAATGCTCCTAATCCCTAGAATAAACCTTGATAAGACAACAAATACTCTCTGTAAAACTAGTTTGTGTAGGCTAGCCACATGGATCCTCATGAGGTCATGCTTCATTAGAGAAATCAGTATGACTATTTCAAAAAACGAAAGTGATGCTGCATCAGATTAATCATTTATTTCTATGATGGAGGTTGGGACTAGGAGATAATACAGAAACCTAAATAAAAATTGAGTGAACAAACACAAAGAACCAAACCATTCAATAGCAGTTTGTTGCAAACCAGTGTACCAGCCGTGATTCAATACATACCAGGGCTTCTTGTAATTTGAAAAAGAAGCCTTATATAGGGGCGTTTGGAGTTTTAAAATTTCAAAAGATGAAAACATGAGTTCGGTTTCAAACCGGACCAAATCAAATTGTCAATCAAGAACCATTTTTCAAAAAAGTATCTTAAACCGAGTTGTGCAGAGTCCTCCTTGTGTTGCTGAACATTGACTAAATAATAACGACTTATCATATGATGTTTTTCCCGTGAAATCTGCAGGCCAGTGAATCTATTAGGAAAGAGTATGACAAAAAGTGTGACCAGCTTAGACACCAGTTTGCGAAAGATCTCAAAACTCATATGATTGATAAAACTCGATCTTTGGTGAAAGATCTTCATTCAAGGATCATCGTTGCACTACATTCGGTTGATTCCATATCAAAACGGATCGAGAAAATGAGGGATGAAGAGTTGCAACCACAACTCTTGGAACTCATTCAAGGGTACGAATCATTTTCGTTTATTAATGAAAAGTAGTATGAATCTTGAAGTTCAACAAGAAACACGGATATTTCTTGAAAAACGGGTTTTAGGGTATGTTTGGATTTTCATGTTAAAAGTGATTCTTTGTAGTTGCAATAATCAGTTTTTGATGTTCTAATTAACTATCTCTCACAAAACTAAGGGTAAATCAAAATTACATATATACCTCTCTTTTTTATATGGTCTAGAAATATATTTCCATCAAACAAATCCTTTACATAATTAGGTAATTTTTTTAAAATCATTTTTTATGTTATATTCTCATTAGAAGAATTTGCCAAACATTAAAAATTTAAAACATATGATTCAAGGATGATCTCCTACAGCCTGTCTTATATTATGATTATCGATGTCACATAATTCTTTTGCAGATTAAACAGAATGTGGAAGGCGATGCTCGAGTGCCATCACGCGCAGTATATAACCATCTCTTTAG
The DNA here is from genome assembly GCA_019973895.1 of Chrysanthemum seticuspe. Taxonomy (NCBI): domain Eukaryota; kingdom Viridiplantae; phylum Streptophyta; class Magnoliopsida; order Asterales; family Asteraceae; genus Chrysanthemum; species Chrysanthemum seticuspe. The sequence continues at coordinate 17,047,309 of BPTQ01000003.1, read as the reverse complement.
CTTACCATTTAAAGAAATCAAATAACGGAATTCAGAAAGACGAATCAAAGAAGCAGATTATGGAAGAACTTCAAGGTGAGATAGAATGTTTTGGTATAAGCTTTACAAACATGGTCAACAATCAAACTTCATATGTTGAATCAATCAACAACTGGCTCCAAAACTGCATCATACAACCAAAAGAACGTATGAAAAGACGAGCCTTTTCTCCTCGAAGATCTGTGGCCCCACCTATGTTCGTTATATGTCGTGATTGGTCATCTGGTATCCAAACATTGCCGGCTCAACAATTGAGTGACGCCATTAAAGCATTTTTGTCTCATCTCCATGAGCATTCGCTCAATGAACTTGACCAGAAACCGACGACTTTGAATGATGAGGAGAAAGATGATGAAACGAAGAATGCTAGTGATACACCATTGAACTTGCAGTCAATGCATTCGAGTTTGACCAAAGTTCTTGATGGGCTGACTAAGTTTTCTGAGGCTTCACTGAAGATGTATGAAGATATCAAACAGAAAAGTGAGACTGCACAAAGTAAGTATTTGAATTATAGGCCACCACAAAGAGCTTCTAGTATATGATATCGAGCCATTTGACACCCAAGCCCTCATGTATTTTGTGAAGATTGTTAAGTGTTCCTTTTGTTTTGTTAAGGTTTAGGAGCATATATAAATATTATGCACTCCGGCAGTTATTATGTTAATTCGTATTACATGCTTGCTAGTTAGAATACCGATTCAAGTTTTACAATTTGTTTTCTATTATCATGATCTAAGTTAATTTAAAGGTTACTTAAGCAGTTTTGGATTTGGAAGGTTACAAATGGACCTTGCTTCATGCTACTTCTGCATCTTTAGGAGATAATGAATTAATGATTTTAGAATTTGGTAAATTTTATTTGGATTTTTATGTCGTTCAGTATTTCAAAAAAAAAAAAAAAAAAAAAAAAAGCTTGTATGTGTTAATGTGTAGTAAGTAGAAGTACTCATGTTTTTCATTTAAATGTGGAAATTGGTGATTTCCATGAGTTAGATTTGCGAGTTTTTTCCAGCTTGTTCTTTATTTTTTCAGCATTTGCTTGTAGCGCCTCGGACTGCTTATGGTTTACGAACGTAAGTTATGAGATTCTTGTGTTCGGGGAGATAATCCATAAACTTGTAGTGAGCTAAGAGAAGTGTTGTGTTCAAATTTACAGTTTACTATCCCCTCTAGAACAATGATACATTTGGAAACGCAGATATAACTACACATTGAGGTTCCGTTTGGTTTGTAGATGGCCAGATGGGTATAGAATTAGGATTAGGATTTGGATTTGGATTTGGATTTGATAAAAATAAATGAAGAGCGAGAAAATACATTATAAAATAATAAATATTTATTAAAATTTATAATTTAGTAATTTTTGTATAATAAAAAGGTTTAAAGAAAAAAAATAAGTGGTGAATAATGAGTTTGGGCCCACCAATTTAGAAACGTGAGACAAACCCCACCTATTGGTCCAGTATTTCACCAACCCTTTATATTTGTCACTTAGTTAGGATAATTAAATATTGAATTTGTACCAAACATGCCTTTTTATCTTTCAGTCCAACCCAAAGGGTTAAACCCCCTTAACAAACGGACCCTGAGAAACCGTGGGATATAACTTCGATATTTTTAACATATTTATTTAATCCCTAGTTTATTTTCTTACATCATTAGTCCCTAATTAGTTGAATGGAATTTGGTCCAAGTGAAATAATTCATTTTTGTTTAGATTATGTAATACTAGTCGGGTTCTCGCGCATTGTGGGTACCTGTGCAACTATTTTTTCGTGAGCAAATACTTTTAGGTTATACATTTTTTGGGACAAAAAATTCTTGATGGTGTTGCTAATAATTTATGGTAATGAATATATAAAGAAGACTGAATTTATAATTGTATTATGTTTTTATAACTACTATTATATTATCGATATACTGCCATTTGTTTGGTCCATAAGTTATAAGCTTAGAGGAATCACAGGAATTTAAAAAAAAAAATAGATGTAATTCTTTATGTGACCCGGTCGTTTAAAGTTTGTACTTTTTCTAAACAAAAAAGAACATAATAAATTAGAATACATGAAATTCTTGATATCTATAATTTATTGTCAAAAAAAACATAATAAATTAAAATACATGATTTACCGAAATTTTTTATTTTAGGGTACCCGCCGTCGCAACGCACGGGTACCCTGCTAGTTACTTATACAGAGTGGATGCCTATTTTTGAAATCTTGAAAATTCAAACTAATGTAGTTTGGCTAAATTACTCCTATGTATCTCTTAAAACGCCTTAAGCTTGATTATCTCTAAACTTGACAACTTGAAACACATATTATATTAACTTAAAAAACACGTATTCCAAAAAACACACAGTTTACATCAAAAGTCAAACCAAAATCACAATTTCGCAGGTATAAATATTTGCAGCTATACACTGTCGATTTGCACAAGTATACGTCTGATATAGATAATTTAAGAATTTGTAAATGGTTAGATTAGGATGACGAGAACATTTTAGGAAATGCATAATCATAGATGTCCACTGCTCACTTTCTACGCCCCCTGTCGGTGTTCGACGTAACGAAGTTCTTGAGCTTTCTTGAAAGCCACCGTAGCGTACTTCTCCGTTTTCAAGGCATACACTCTTGGAAATTTATCCTTTAACGAGTTGTCTCCATACCAAATATCTGTCCAGAAAGTAGTGTTTTGGCAATTTCCAATCTTCCTTTTGCAACAAGCCAACAAATCCACGCCTTGATCCTTAAGATTATAAACAACCTTCACAATATTTACCCATACTGAATTTGGATACGACTTTCGAATGTTACAGTTTATTAACCCTTCTTCCCCATGAATTGCTTTTACGATCCTAACCTATAACGCATGGGAATCAGATAAAAACCTCCAAATCCATTTAAATAACAAATGCATGGTTCAATCAAATATGCTATTCGCTCTAAGACCCCCATCACTTCTATTGGCCAACACTTTCTTCCAACTTATCCAAGTCATTTTCCGTTCATCAATGTCCGCCCCTAAAAAGAACTTGTTACGAATCGATTCCAAGAAAGTAACCACAACCATTGGAGCCTTATATATCGACATGTAGTAGGTTGGAAGTGCACCCAACACTGATTTTAATAAAGTCAACCGACCTCCCACTGAAAGGTTTTTACCTTCCATGTCGACAATTTATTAGTTACTTTAAAGATCACCTCCCGCCATGATTCAATTCTCGACATATTCTCCCCAACTTTGATTCCAAGATATGTACCCGGGTTCTTGACAACCTTACATCCAATACAAGTGGCTAACTCCTCAACTTCTCCGACCAAAACATTTAACCCCCATAACCGAAGATTTCTGAAAGTTAACATTTAATGTTTAAATTTAACGTGTACATTATATACAATAGATAATTATTACTTGTATTAAAATTAAATATTTATTTACTTTTTTTTTTCTTCTTTTTTTAATAATAAAAGATGTGCAAGTTTAAAAATTTTAAATGTTTTAAAAAGTAAAAGTTGTACACCATTTTTATATAGCAGAGATACCTTACTCCACACGTTGGTTCATTTTTTTTTTAACGGTGAGTTTCATTTTTTGGATTAGATTCGCACCTACCTCACGGTAGGCCCTCATCTACCACATACCCAGACTATGTTGTCTTAACCGGGTTCACGCTGACGTAGTGGGGATTTTTAACAGCGTCCGCCCGGAAACCGTACCGTGGCTCGCTTAATTGCTTAAGCATCTACCACTAGACCACAAGCCCCATGATCCACACGTTGGTTCATAATTGATAGATATAACTAGAAGGGTACCCGCGCAATGCGGCGGCGGGTACCTGATGACTATTTTGTAGCGAACAAATGTTTTTCATTTTTACGTCTAATTCAAGTAAGTTTCTCTCTTTTCAACTTCGCTTCTTCCCGACTACTAAAAAAAACTCATAAAAATATATCAAGATGGATGTTGAATTAAAGAGCACAAAATTTTAAAAAATATGGAGAAATTAGATCATAAAAAAATTAAACGGATTAAAAGATATTTAAATTTTAAAATAAAGGTGATTAATTAGTTAGGAAGTAACATGTGTCACCCCATTATTGGAGCTCTTTATTTTAGTATGTTATAGCTCATCTCTTTTTGTTACTCCCTCCGTCTCATATTTATTGTCCACATTTCCTTTTTGGGTTGTCTCAAATTAATTGTCCACTTACCTTATTAAGTAAAAACTAGAGAATATAGTGGGGGAATATTCCATTTAAGTGGTTGAAAATTAATATGACCCCACTTTTATTAAACTTTGTGTTTTCTCTCTCATGACAATAATTTTGAGACGGAGGGAGTATTTTTTAGTTAGAGAAGTGACACATGTCACTCAATGATTGGAGCTCCTTATCTTTTTTTTTTTTTTAATTCTTTCCATAATAAGCAAGTAAAAAAGTCTGAATTTTTTAGCCTTCTAATTTTAGAAGGTCTAAATGCATTATAAAGTAGTATAGATAAATAATTATTATTTGTATTAAAATTAAATATTTATTTACTCTTTTTCTTTTTTTTTAAATAATAAAAGATGTACAAGCTTAAAAATTTTAAATTTTTTAAAAAGTAAAAGTTGTCACCATTTATGTATCTGTAAAGATGATAAATGTTGCGGGCCTTTCGGCCAACATCATGCTAAGCACGTTTACTTCATGAATATATTATAAAAAGGAAATAAAATAAAAATATTGAAAACAAAAAGAGTGTGATGTGGCATGGCAGGTGGGTTATTCAATGCTACAATTATTTATTTGTAGTATTTATTTTGTTGTATCACATTCACACATAAAAAGAAAATCACAAGAAGATTAATAAGAAACAATGGCGACCCTTAAGTTACCATCAACTATTCCTTCTCCTTCTGAAGACTGTGAGCAACTCCGAAAAGCCTTTGCAGGTAATTTATTATTTTGTTAGATCGTATCGTATCATATCGATCGGGCCAAGAAATATGGTCCATTTTCTTATTAATATTTTATTGACCTTTGATCTATCTGTTCGTGTCTAATAATATGTACAATCATAAATCGTAAACAATGCTTACATTGGATCATGTTTGATCAGATTAAAATTAAATAGTTTAAGGAAGAAACCTTCTTTGGTTGGATAATATTTGTTCAGACTAAAGGAGAGACGAGAGAGTTTTTTTACATATTAAATTTTAAAGGGACTTATCTTCGCAATTCATTTTAAAAAATCAATTGCTGAGAAAAACATTTTATTATTTCACATATTTGTTATAATTTAAATATCTCTTTAACCGTTAATCGTTAAGCAAAAATAATTACACCATCGCGACGAGCATTTAATTAGCTTTCTATAGACGTGCACTTTGATATACTTTCGAAAAAAGAAAAAAAATTCGTTTTTTTCTTTCACGTTTTTTCCTTTTTTTTCGTTTTTCTTCGAAACTGGAATTTGCATGAAATATCATATATGATTTAACACTAATTTGAAGATCACTTGTGGTATTAGTGTTAAATCACATATGATATATAATATCATATGTGATACTAGTGTTAAATCATATATGATAAATCACATATGATTTAACAATAATAATACATGTGTTATTCAAATTAGTGTTAAATCATATATGATTTTTTTATGCAAATTTCAGTAACCTAAAAAAACGAAAATAACTTAAAAAACGTGAAAAAATGAAAAAAAATTTTTTGTCGAAAGTATATCAAAGTGTCTGTCTATAGAAAGATAATTAAATGCTCGTCGTAATGGTATAATTTTTTTCGTTTGACGATTAACGGTTTGAAAGATATTTATATTTGAAAAAAAATGATGAAATTGTGTTTTTTAATTGTTAGGATTAATCTCATCCATTAAATCTAATAAAAATCTTAAATCATACTCCCTCCGTCCCAAAATTTAAGTCCATTTTGACTCGAACTTTGACCTTAAATATTTTCGTTTGTATTATATAACACTTGATGAAAATTATACCAAATGAAAATACATTTAAAACACAATCCATTTATATATTTTGCATCAACTATAATATAATACAAACAAAAATATTTAAGGTCAAAGTTTTAGTCAAAAAGTCAAACTGGACTTATAATTTGGGACGGAGGTAGTATTGTTTAATGTCAATGCTTTTTTATCTAATGATTACTCTCATCGCAAAATGCAAACCCGTGTCTAACATTTTCTTTATACCAAGCTCAAAAAACAAGTTAAAGAATTCTCTTTATATTTGTTATTTTATATATATCAGACAACCGTAACTGAGTCACTTTCAGTAACATATTATAAATCACTTATTTTTTTTATCATAAAGCTTGATCGAATTATTGATTTATAAGAAATAGTTCATTTATATAAGAACTTAAACATTAAGATATGGTTAAAAAGGACTTAAAAAAATGTTCTGGAAAAATTCCTAAAAAAGTCTATTGATCACTTTTCTTATGCAGAGCAGCATAATGAAAATAGTATGGATCATTTTATGTTTAAATATACACTGTAGTACACTAAGCGTTCAAGAATGCCACTGAAGAAAATTTATTTCACTTAATTTTCAAGCTTGATATGTTAGAATCATGAATCTTGGTTACACATATGCAAATTAATGAGCTATTCTAATTGATAATGTGTAGGTTGGGGAACAAATGAGGCATTGATCATTCAGATTCTGGCTCATAGAGATGGAGCTCACCGCAAAAAGATTCAACAAACATATTCTCAAACATATGGTGAAGATCTCCTTAAAGATCTCGACTCTGAACTTTCAAACGATTTTCAGGTTACTTTTTTATCTATCAAGTCTTCATGTTTCTATTGAGTAGTTGGTTTTAATCGTGGATGGTTAGCTTTGTTTAATAGTAGAAACTACTATTTTGATCCATTTACTAATGATGAATCTATGCGCGTTATGTTTTCTTATAAAATAATAATGTAATTAGAAACAAATTAAACGGCTGTGTAGGTTTTATACTTGTTCTTCGTTTTGATCTGAAATCATTAATTTTTGTTACTCAACCCACTCATTTCGCCCATTTCAAATAGTATGTTAACTGGATATTCATGGAATCACTAAATACGTTCTTTACTTTTCTTAACAGCGGGCAGTGTTGTTGTGGACACTGGAGCCAGCAGAGCGTGATGCCTACTTGGCTAATGAAGCAACGAAGAAACTGACTGCAAGCAATTGGGTTATCATGGAAATTGCATGCACCAGGTCTTCCCAACAGCTACTTTGTGCCAGGCAGGCATATCATGCTAAGTACAAGAAATCCATGGAGGAAGATGTTGCACATCACACATCTGGTGATTACCGAAAGGTATATATATCCTTAATTTCTTACATAATACGACACTGAGTAATAAAGGTTACTCAGATGTGTCATTTTGAACCTATTGATTAATGAATGGGTCGATTTGGTTGTGTTTAAACTCATAGACGTCTAGTTCATGTAAAAAAGTTTAAACAATAGGAAACCATGTGAATTGAATTGAGCCTCTTGAAAGGCATCAAAAGTTTGCATTTAAAATATACGACTTTCTTTTTTAAATTAAACAGTTAGATTGTATTATTGTAATCATAAAAAAATATTTTAAATTTCTGAAAGTGATATCACGACCTGTTCAGGCCCGTACTTAAAAAAGTGATCCATTTTGACCAATTCCTCTACCTGCTCAAAACCTGCCTTTACCCACCTTTAATTTGCTTTGGTTTGTCATTATCACATAATAAGATCAGTTAGTTATCATCTACAATCTTAAATAGTACTACGTATCTTTTATTTGGGTGACTAGCAATTTATTGTGTAGGTTGTCCTAGCTATTCACTTATCAGGTGTGTCATATGTTATGTGTTCATTTATGCATTTATTTTTCTCCCCCACAGCTTTTAGTTCCTCTTGTGAGTGCTTATCGTTATGAGGGAGATGAAGTAAACATGACGTTAGCGAAATCAGAGGCCAAAACGATCCATCAGAAGATCTGTGACAAAGCTTACAATGATGATGAGCTGATAAGGATTCTTGCAACAAGAAGCAAAGCTCAGCTCAATGCAACAGTAAACCAGTACAACAATCAATTTGGGAATGCGATCACAAAGGTATTATGTCTAAATGAACTCACAACACTCACTTATAGGGTGGAAACTCTCATGCGTTTAATCTGGTCAAAGAAACTCATAGGGGCAAAAATGTCGAAAGGCGATCAACGTTTACCTTTAATGCATACAACTTCTTAAGTTGTTAAAGATTACAAAAAAAAATAAATAAATAATAACAAAAAGTATTGGTTTTGTAATTAGAATTTGCACATTAATTATATTGGAAAATTTATAAGTAGGCTAAAAAATTCTTTTATGGCAAACAGATCGAAACTTTTACCCATAATACAAGTTTGAACCCACACACATTTTAACCCAGCTACCGGTTAATCGTGTAAACCCATCTCTACCCACTCTTTTTTGAAGTGGATGCATTGTTTCTTTGTCAATCTCTTGACCTATATTCATCAATTTTGCAGGACTTGAAAGCAGATCCTGAAGATGAATATCTCAAATTTTTAAGGTCAACAATCAAGTGCTTGACTGCTCCAGAGAAATATTACGAGAAGCTTCTCCGTTTGGCAATTAATAAATTAGGGACAGACGAACGGGCTCTGACCCGTGTTGTGGTCACTCGCGCTGAGGTTGATTTGCAGCGTATTGCTGAAGAATATCAGAAAAGGAACAGTGTGACTTTGGTTCATGCAATTGCTGGAGACACTTCTGGAGACTATGAAAAAATGCTTCTTGCGTTATTGGGCCATGGTGACGCTTGAGGACACTTCTGCCCCTTGGATCTTGGTTTTACAATTTTCATGAATGTGTGATAGTTATTTACAGGGTCTTGTGGTTTCTATTCGGCATATTACTATGTTCTAAAGCGGATGTGTTTGAATATTTTGGTGATATTAAGTATGCGAGCTTGTGTGTAATAATGATATGGGGTTTTTATGAACATATTTTGCGATAGACTTTTACTTATCACCATAGGCAAGCTAAGTCTAAGGCAAATAAGTAAGATATGGCCTCATCATTGATCTCTGTCTGGGCTTTATACACCTTTTCAGCAGAGGGTGCTGTATTTGACATGAATCTTGTGGTTCACGAAACCAGGAATGTTGATACAACTTTAAAAATGTAGAATAAAGTTAGAAATTGTCGAATTGTAGATACAACGATGATGAGTAGTGACCTAGTGATTATCATACTTGATTTGAATAAAATAACAATGATTTTGAGAGCGACGAAGTTAAAGAAACTAGTTTTCCACCCATATTTGCACATCATACACAACTCTATTGACTGTAATGGAGTTAGTTAACTGCGATGATACCTAGATTTCATCTTTCTGAACTGTTGTGAACTACATGTAAATTCGGGTGGAGATTTCTTAGATCAAATCAAATGGCTCACATCCTCTTAACTTAACTCAAGTTATAAAAATAACTTGAGAGGATCCTTCCCCAATATTATAATCCTTCATATTTTTTAATAAATTGGATTATAAACAAATACCCTTTATACTTTATACCCTTTATACTTTATATTTTAAAAAATACAATGTATATGTTGTTTTAAAATAACAAAATATAAATTTTCATAAGATTATAAGTATCAATTTTTTTTTACTATAATACGTTCAATAAGGACTCATTTATTTCATTTTTAAAAGTTTTAACCTATGTGGACACGAGTTTACATTTGAAATACGGCTAAATTACAAAAAACGGGAACATAATTATCAAACTGTAAGCACGGGTTACTTTAATATAAAAATAAATATACGCGATTGTACTTATAACAATGACTCATGTAATTCTTATTTATTTATATAAGGATATCTAGAAAAACATTTTTAAAAAACTTTAACGAGTATACTTTAACTTTATCATTGTTCATTATGTGCTAAAATTTAAATAACAACATCAACATATTTGTCAGCTAAATAAAATTAAATCTTGAGTTACCTAACAAAAATTTTTACAAATATTTTACCAAATTTTAATGAATATTAATGCATAATGAAAAACTCGTGTATAAGTATTAGTTGTACTTATATCACAATTTTCATGGGCAAATTCTTATATGTGTATATACTGAACTAAAATGTTAAAACAAATTTGATTTATGTGTAAATTTCGCGCGTGCACGAAACTTAAAACTATATAATTATATGCAATTACTTTTAAAGACACAATATTAAGTATTAATATAGAATAATTTTTTTGTGAAAACCCCGTGCATGCACGGGTATTATAACTAGTAAACTTTGCAAGAGAATAGTTTTTGGTTTTACTCATTTGATATAGAGTTAATTACATAAATGGTTCATGTGGTTGACACATTTGCACTTTTCATCCCTACCTCTCAATAATTACACTAGTCGTCCCTATAGTTGTCTATTTTGCATTGATTGGTCTTTTGACCAAATGAGAGTTTGTTTTGGTCATTATCTTTGGTCACGTGTGTTGGTGTGTAACTCCCAGAACAGGGTTAAGACAATCAATGTCAGCAGCAATACCACTATGTGGTTACCGGATATCACTTGAAATCGTGTGATCACTTTCTAAAGTAAACTATTCGACCCTAATGTCTGTGTTACACGAATATCTACTTGGGATAAGACCAAATGTAGTTATAGAATTAGGCACAATTCAATAACCCTTTTGCTTAAAAGTGTTAAACGTTTTCTGTGTGTACTTCATGCATAATCCGATATCCTATTTATAGGAGATTACTCTTAGCTAGTCAATGGAATTATGAGAATTAATCGGCCCATTAATCGCCTCATAATTATCCCCATTATAGCCGTTAGTGGTTACATGACCAATTAATCGTGGTCATTAAGCAGTTGAAACTGCCATTTAGCAGTACTTACATAGCACTAGCAGTACTTTCATAATACTAGCAGTACTTTCATAATACTAGCAGTACTTTCAACTAGCAGTACTTTCCACTAGCAGTACTTTCCACTAGCAGTACTTTCCACTAAAAGAGTCAGGGTGTTCAAGGACCTTATGGGTGTACACTCCGTACCTCCTGACCCATTACCAGGTGTGAACTAATCCTACAAGTGCACTAAATTTTCCAACAATCCTCCCCAAATTTAGTTCACTTCCTTTGCATGAAAAACAAACATTAAACAAAACATGTGCATAAACGAAAATAACCTGAGGATTGAATTTCCATCATAGTACATTACACGTTCAAATATTCGAGAATCAGGGTGTTCTAAGAATTGAACCCTTCAACCCATTTGAATACCTGCAGATAAAATACACACAAGTTTTCAAACACTTAAAAGCTCCTGACACTATATAAGCCATGTGTCCATATCCAAATTCATAAATGTTGTAAAAGCTAAAGTCCAAAAGCTTCCTGAAGCGGCAAAACTTCAACATTCACATAGGTGGTTCCTCTTTATTCATGCTCCTGCCAAGCACTTTTTCAAAGAAAATTAACCACTAAGAAGTAAAGACTTCATCCTCCTTTCAGCAGGTTCTGAGCACAACCTTGGGATGTAAATAAAACATGTGCTCCAGTCCACTGAATGTTCAGCTTTCCACATTGAACTCAGCTCCTAAGTTTCCTCAGGAGGGAGTTGTGTGTCCTATCATTCAGTAACTAAGTTGGACTTAAACCCATCCCTTTAGCAGATTTTACAACCAAGTCTCTAGCTAGACCCTTCGTCAAGTGATCAACTAAGTTTTGTTGAGATCTAACAAACTCTATAGATACCACCCCATTCATGATAAGCTCACGAATCATGCTATGTCTGACACCTAAGTGTCTAGACTTACCATTGTACATCTGGCTATAAGCCTTAGCCAATGTAGCTGCACTATTACAACGGATAGAAATAGGTGCTATAGGTTTAGGCCACAATGGAATCTCAAGAAGCAAGTTTTTCAACCATTCAGCTTCTTTACCAGCAGCTGCTAAAGCCACAAATTCATATTCCATTGTTGAACTGGTGATGCAAGTTTGCTTCTTGGATGCCGAAGAAATTGCACCTCCACCAAGTAGGAATACCCAGCCACTGGTAGATGAATTGTCTTCAGTGTTACTGATCCAACTTGCATCAGTGTATCCTTCCAACACTGATGGGTAACCAATATATATGAGACTATAATCCATAGTTCTCTTCAAATACTTCAGTACCCTCTTAACTGCTTGCCAGTGATGAGCACTAGGATTGCTAGTATACCTGCTCAATTTTCCCACTGCAAAACCAATATCAGGTCTTGTACAAGTCATGGCATACATCAAGCAGCCAATTACCCTAGAATACTCAAGTTGAGATACAGCCTTGTCATTATTAGGCATTAGCTTCTCACAAGTATCCATAGGTGTACTCACAGGAGTACAATCAAAGTAATTGAATTTCCTCAACACCTTCTCAATATAATGAGACTGAGAGATAGAAATTCTTTTACTTTCATGTTTAATCCTTATACCAAGGATAACATCAGCCTCCCCCATGTCCTTCATGGAGAACCTTGATGACAAAAATTCCTTTGTCAGGTTAACCTGATTTTGGTCAGTGCCAAAGATCAACATATAGACAAATGATGACTCATTTACCAGATTCATCAAATTTTCTATATACACATGTGTCAGCTTGGTTAAGAACATAACCACTAGACAAAACCACTTCATCAAATTTTTGATGCCATTGCTTAGGTGCCTGCTTTAGTCCATAAAGAGACTTAATCAGTTTACACACCTTGTTTTCATTGCCAGGCATGATGAAGCCCTGAGGTTGGTTCATATAAACCTCCTCTTCCAATTCACCATTCAAGAAAGCTGTCTTCACATCCATCTGATGAATAATCAGATTGTGAATAGATGCCAAAGCAATCAGCAGTCTTATGGTACTGATACGAGCCACAGGGGCATAAGTATCAAAATAGTCTATCACTGACTTTTGTTTAAAGCCCTGAATGACTAGTCTAGCCTTGAACTTTTCAATAGTTCCATCTACCTTCATTTTACTTTTGAAAATCCATTTGCAACCCAAAGGTTTACAACCAGGTGGTAGATCGACCAACACCCAAGTGTTGTTGCCCATGATGGAATCCATCTCATCATTGATTGCTTCTTTCCAGAAAGCAATATCCTGGGACTTCATTGCTTCTTCAAATGTTTTGGGGTCATCCTCAACAATGAAGCAATAGGAGTATTGGTCAGAGACCTCATCCCTTGTTCCTTCAACTAAGTATAGTTGAAACTCAGGTCCAAATGACTTTGGAGTCCTGACCCTTTTGCTCTTCCTGAGCATAGGTTCAGGTTGTTGAACCACAACCTCATCAGTGACCACTGATGGTTCTTCATCAGGGACCTCTGATACACCAGTGTCTTGAGTTCCATTAGGAATCCTCAGACTTGGTCTAGGGACTGATGAGAATCTATTCTCATCAAAGTTTGCATCCCTTGATTCAATTATGGAGTTAATTGAAACTGATTCATTAGGTTCAATAACATAGAACCTAAAAGCCTTGGAATGCTCAGCATATCCAACAAAGATGCAGTCAATGCCTCTTTCACCAAAAGTTTTCAGCTTTGGATCAGGGAGTCTTACAACAGCCCTACAACCCCAAACCCTGAGATAGTTCAGGTTGGGTTTCCTTTTAGTCCATAGTTCATAAGGGGTAACTTTGTTCCTTTTGTTGGGAACCCTATTTAATAAATAGAAAGTTGTTAACATATCTTCACCCCATAACCCTTGACTCAGTCCTGAATAGGACAACATGGAATTAACCATCTCCTTCAGCACCCTGTTTTTCCTTTCAGAAATACCATTTTGCTGAGGAGTATAGGGAGCAGTCGTTTCATGGATAATACCAACAGACTGAAAATACTGAGTATCCATGTACTCACCTCCCCTATCAGTCCTTAATCTTTTGATCAAAGACCCAAGTTGTAATTCAACTTCAGTTTTAAACACTTTGAGTTTATCTAATGCTTCATCCTTAGTATGTAAAAGATAGACATAACAAAACCTAGAAGCATCATCAATAAATGTGTCACAAAGTACTTCTTATTCCCCAAAGAAGGAGTGGCATGCAAATCACACAGGTCACTGTGTATTAGCTCCAAGAGCTTAGTCTACCGATTAACACCCTGAAAAGGTTTCTTGGTTATCTTGGTCAACATGCAAGTTTTACACTTTTCAGTGTCCATGTCAAATGCTGGGATTAACCCATCCTTAGACATATCTTGCATCCTTTTATAATGTACATGGCCAAGTCTAGCATGCCAAAGGGTAGAGTCAGTCAGGTCATAGGTGGTCACAAAGGCTGAATTAACACTATCAGTGACAATATTAAGCCTGAACATTTGATTACATAAGTAACCAAAACCAATAAAAACACCATGCTTAGAAAGCACAAATTTATCAGACTCAATAACTTGTTTATAACCATGATTATTCAAAATACTACTTGAAACCAAGTTCTTCCTGATATCAGGAACATGAATAACATCAAACAAAGTTTCAATCTTTCCAGAACTAAATCTAAGATCTACACAACCACGACCCTGCACCAAGGTTGTTGACTCATTTCCCATGTGAAGAATAGAACCATCATTCAGTGACTCATAAGTCTTGAACCAACTTCTATCTTTACACACATGAACTGTTGCTCCAGAGTCAACCCATCACGCAACATCATCATCCTGCACATAAAAAGATTCAGATACATATGTAACATAATAAATCTGAAAAGACTTATTAAACATATTCTGACCTTTCAGTGAGTTGGCTGAACCACCACTCCCTGAACCATTAGTGCCTGATCCATGGGCTTTACCACCAATTTTAACACCTTTGCAGTCCCTTTTAATGTGACCAGTCTTGCCACATTTCCAACAAGTAGGTGTTGCCTTCTTGTTAGGATATGCCCTTGTGTTATCATGATATTTGCGTTTGCCTTTGTTGTCATTGTACCTGGTGGAGTTGTTATGCTCCACCATATTGAAAACAGATGCACCAGCAACATTGCTGCTCCTTGGCGTGTCATTATCCTGCACTTTGAGAGATTCCTCAATGCGCAGATGACTGCCCAACTCAACCAGAGTTAATTCCTCCTTCTTATGTTTCATGGTATGCTTGAAATCTTTCCAAGAAGGAGGGAGTTTGTCAATGACACAAGAGACTGAAATAGCCTCATCCATGTGCATTTTGTGTTGTGTAAACCTTCCAAGTATTCCAAGAAGTTCATTGTATTGTTCTATAATTGGTCTTGAATCAGTCATTTTGTAATTTGTGAAATTACTAACAAGGAACTTCTTACTTGATGCATCCTCAGCCATATATTTGGCATCCAAGGAATCCCACAGTTTTTTGGAAAATTCAAAGTTCTGATAAATATCAAATAGAGAATCAGACATACCATTCAGAATAAGACCTCTGCATATGTAGTCATCATTGTCCCATTTTCTCCTTCTCCTGATCTGCTCCACTGTAGCAGCATCCCCATCATCAGGAATAGGTGTGGTTAGCACATACACCACACTCATGCTGGAAAGCAAGAAGTGCATCTTCTTCTGCCATCTCCTGAAGTCCACCCCTTCAAACTTATCAAGCTTGGCAAAGTTTGAAGCCATGTGTTTCATTTCAGCAGCAACCATTGATTATCACAAAATAGTTTACTTTGATTGTTGGTGTGTAACTCCCAAAACAGGGTTAAGACAATCAATGTCAGCAGCAATACCACTATGTGGTTACCAAATATCACATGGAATCGTGTGATCACTTTCCAAAGTAAACTATTCGACCCTAATGCCTGGGTTACACGAATATCTACTTGGGATAAGACCAAATGTAGTTATAGAATTAGGCACAATTCAATAACCCTTTTGCTTAGAAGTGTTAATCGTTTTCTGTGTGTACTTCATGCATAATCAGATATCCTATTTATAGGAGATTACTCTTAGCTAGTCAAATGGAATTATGAGAATTAATCGGCCCATTAATCGCCTCATAATTATCCCTATTATAGCCGTTAGTTGTTACATGACCAATTAATCGTGGTCATTAAGCAGTTGAAACTGCCATTTAGCAGTACTTACACAGCACTAGCAGTACTTTCATAATACTAGCAGTACTTTCATAATACTAGCAGTACTTTCCACTAGCAGTACTTTCCACTAAAAGAGTCAGGGTGTTCAGGGACCTTATGGGTGTACACTCCGTACCTTCTGACCCATTACCAGGTGTGAACTAATCCCACAAGTGCACTAAATTTTCCAACAACGTGCTCGTCACGTGAGGGGCAAATGTGTCCTTTTAAGCATACTAAACCCACATGGACGATCTTTGTTACATTTTACATATGTTTTTTTTGGCTCATTTTTTTTGGTTCTTAGTAGGGACAGACGGGACATAACTTTTTTTCCCACCACAATTCAAATTGATTGTTTCATTCACCAAATAAACAAGAAAATAAATTCACCCCTAAATCATCAATGGGAATAATCACTAGATATAGACGACTTTGTTCTTTGACCAACCGTCGTCCTCTGTCCCTGCACCACCACCCGAACCCTATTTTCATCTCAAAACCCTAAAGTTGATAATTATGCTGAAAATCCAGTTAGGATAATACAAGGTCCTGCGGGTATTGTGCAAGTGGCGAAACTCTGTGAAATAGCGGATACTCGGAAAGGTGCGGAAGAGTATGTAATGTCGACACAAGAGTATATTAGGAAAGCTGTTGAGTATGTGGGTGAGGATGAGGATCTTACGCGTGGGCCGTGGGTTAGCATGGTTGAGTTTGTGATTGTTGATGGGGGGATCGTGAGTGGGTATTTTGGCAATATCAAGAAATTTTGCAAGATAGGGAAACTTGACAAGGTTATTGCGATAATCAAGTGTTGTACTCCGAATGCTCTAGGTGATCTCATAGTAACACTGAAAGACCTTTCGGTTCAAATTCAGGTACAATTCATCACTAAGTGCTTACAGAGGAGAGGTTTGGAAAGGCGATAACCATAGGAGCTGCTTTGGTACTAAATAATGTTTCTATGTTTTCTCCTAAACAATCATGCCATTATCTTAACATTAAAATAAGAAATGTGGTTAGGTTTTTCATAAGGTTACAGTTATTAGAAATAACAGTGGTGTAGGTGATAGTGGAAGTGATGGACATCTTACTATAGAGCAAGAAGAATTAACACAACCATTAGAAGATGGACATCTTACTGAAGAAGGGGAACATCAACTGAGATTATACCAAGAAGCATTAACACAAACTTTAGAAAAAGAAGCAACGGCTGAACAAGAGTGGGAGGACAAAATTAGGTAAGAACAAAAGGAATGGGAGAGGTTGTTGTTAGAATTTGGCTTGGAGTCTGATTTGGAATATGATTCATTTGAAACTTAACTTTTAGGATTATATTAGGATTGTAAACTACTTATTTCATAGTTTTTGTTAGATTTTGTTAATGTTTATGTTCTCTATATAAGGTAAATAAACTGCTTATTTCATGGTTGGTGTTCGATTTTTGGTTATATAAGGTAAACAAAAATGATAAATTTGTTTAGATTGTTTAACTTATGAAAGTTAAATTGGTATGGTTTTTTGGACACATACTGGTCAAAAACATAAATGAAAACCTGGTTTAGATTGTTTGACTTTTAAAAGTCAAACTAGTATTGTTTTTTACACAAACTGGTTACTCATGAAACGATCTTCCAAACACCCCCTTATGCAAATGCAACAAACTGAAAATGCCAAAAAAAGAGTGTTTGGGCAGTTTACACTATGTTTGACTAATAAAATTCAAATTGATATTGTTTTGGATACAAACTGATATGAAACACATATGACAACCTGGTTAACATTATTTGACTTCCAAACACCCCTTTATTTAATCAAGGTATAAGTGATATTTATTTAGGCAGTTTGCTTGTTTGGTTAGGCAGTTCCAAACACCCCCTAAACTGCAAATGTAAATGCAAATGCCATCATAGTCATACCCACAAACTACAAATGCCAAAAAGGGTGTGTTTAGGTAGTCTAGACTATGTTTGACTAATGAAAGTCAAATTGGTATTTTTTTGTACACAAACTGATCAGGCAGATCCAAACATCCCTAGACTTCAAATGGAAATACAAATGAAGTAACCCTGTGCAGACTTGGTTCAGGCATTTTAGACTAGGTTATGATATGTTTGGTCAGTATAGGTTGTTTTTATGCAGTGTGCCATAAGGTTATTGTGAGTCCCAAACCTTGGATCTACTTAGCTTGTATAAGTATATTGCTTTGGATGATTCCAAAACGAATGTGAATGAAACAAAGCTTAATGCTAACAAGTATGCGGAATCTACTTGGTAACACTTAGAAGAATAACTAATAGAACAGAAAATATGCAATGGACAAAGTACTTATCAAATCACTTGAATATTATTAAACAATAATACGGATACTTTAGCTAGTATCAGGATATACAACCTTGAATCTTTTCACACGACTGTTCTAATAATTGTATTTGATAATATAACCTAGGACCTCCTTTTATAGGATAAAGAGTCATGTCCAAGAAAAATATCTAAGTATATCTTCTAAATACATAGAATATATCATGTATATTCTGTTACAATCTTTACACGTCTTTCCAAAACAAACAACAGTACTAACTTATAGCTAGCAGTACTAACTGCTATACTTAGCAATACTACCAGTACTAACTTATACTAGCAGTACTAACTTATACTAGTAGTATTAAGTGTGAAGCTTAATATTTCCCAACAATCCTCCCTAAACTTGTGATTAGCCTTTAATGACAATTTTCTTTTAAATGGTCTTTGAGGATTCTTCCAAACACTACTTTCTTCTTGCACTCTTCATGGCTTGGTCACACTGATTCCTGATCTTCCTTATTAGCTCTCTTGCCATCTTTGAGTCTTCATCCATAGTAAGTTTTGCAGATAACATAAACACCAAAATTCCAAATCTAAGCGGGTACTCCTTTTCTACCAGCATCAACACATCTGTACCATCAGTTGTAGATACATGATGCACACTAGATGTGTCTTACAATCTCCATATAGTAGCTCAATCTGGAATATGAAATTCCCATAGACTATCAAAAGGACCAGGTTTAAATAATCTAACCAGCTCAGTCCATAGCTCTAGTTCCTTGTTATTTTCAAAGTCTGCATGCATGAACTTTTCTTTGACCAATTCACACAGCTTTACAAGATCATCTCTATCAAATGCCTTGACTATATCAAAAAAGTCTTATACGTTTCCACATTGTTTCCTAATATGATGATCTTCTAAAATTTACCAAACTTATCTTTGTGAATTTTCCAATCAATAATGGGATATTTTGACTGCAATGGTTCAACAAACACTGCATCTGGAATAGCTACCATCCGTTATTGAAGTTTTTTTTATCAGTAATGTCTTATGGTGTTTCAACCTCTTCAGAGGTATCTTCTTCAACTTTTTGCTTCTTTTCTGAATTGGAATCAAATGATGTTGCTTTCCTTTTAAGACAACTTTCTTTAGTATCAACTCTTGTTGGAGTAGCAGTGCCTGGATTACTAGCAGTATCAACTAGAATATCAGCAGTACCTTCTTTATTTTGCACTGCTTGTGTAATGTTTCTTCTAGCTGCAGCAGTATCAACTATAACTCCCATCTGTCTTGCTACCTTTTCCACATTGTTCACAAGGTTTTCAACATCAACTGGATGCTCTGTGTCTAGATAAACTTGCTCAGATTACTCATCATTATGTCCTATATCAGAATCCATCCTCCCCTGAATATATGCATTATAGTCTTCATAATATTTCCTCCCATGTCTGGAAGAATCTCCTTGCTCCATGTCTTCATCAGAACTTTCTGAGCTTGATACAACTAGTTTGACTCTTCTTGGTTGTTGAAATGACTTCACCTTGAGCTGCAATGTCTTTACTTTGCCAATAAGTTTGGTGTTCTTAAGATTCTTCTCCAAGATAGTTGTGAAAAACTGGAAGGGAGGGTTGAATAGTTTTACCAATTAAAACTTCATTTTAATTTATTTAGATCGACTTATGTCAATCTATTTGAATGTATATGTTGGACGTTGATAGATAGATACATAAATGTGTAATAAAAGATAAGGAGTAAGAAGCACATAACCACGACACGAGTATTTATAGTGGTTCGGCTACAAGGACACCTTCATTTCCCTACTCCACTCCCCAAGTCACCTACTCGAGAGTTCGTAAACACTACACGACACCAACTCCTTATGGCGGAGAAGCCTTCACAACATCGCCTACTCTTTTTTCGGTACTAGGCTAACCACCGGGTTCTTCTACAAGGTAGAACCACACCTATCACAACGTTGCCTACCCTTTATCCGGTATTAGGCTAAACACCGAGTTCCATTACGATGGAGGAACTACTACCCAACACTACACAACACCTAACCCCAAAGGAGACCAACTCCTTATTACAACACCATCAAGGATATCAATATCCTTGGACCAACCTATCTTTATTTGTATATCAATGCACCTTATTGATTATACAACCTTGGCATCTTTCACTAATGCCACTTGACTTGATTTCTAGGCATTCTTCACTAATGCTCTTGACATGGACGTTTGGCACCTTTCACAACACTTCTATGGAGTAAGAAAGAACTATCAACAAGAGAACCTCAGTAGTCTTGATGATGACGAAATATGGCAACTCATGGACTTGAGCTTGCTTGCCTTCAAGAGGTGGTAATCTCGCCTTTAAAAGGAACCTAGAGAATCACACAAAAACAAAAGACAAACTACATAGAGAGATCCTTAGGATCTGAGGTTAGAAAGTTACAATACTTGGGGAAAGTATGTGTGGGAGTGGCAGCTCAAAATGAAGAAATGGCTCACTATTTATAGAAGAAATTTAGCAACTGTTCCACGGATCCCACGGATCCCTCACTTGAGGGATCCGTCCAGTGTAATCCTGGGGATCCGTGGGACGCTCCTCTTTGCCCATGGGTTTTGGGTCATGGGTTATGGATCACGGGTCCTAGACTTTGGACCATGGGTATCCAAGTAGATACATTGTATCTACAAGATGCAATGCATCTAGTCCCTGGGTCATGGATAATATCCATATATGACTTATGCATGATGTCATGCAATGGGTTATGGGTTATGCTCCATGGGTATGGGTCATGGACTTTGGGTTATACCCAACTAAAATCAATGGATTAAGTCAATGGGTCAAATACTTAAGTTTCTACCCATTTATATTGCCCATTATAATACATACTAGTTATGTATATATTTACCCAATATGTAAAAACTAGTTGTTGTACATATGTAATACTAAATAATAAAACCACTTTTACTTGTTTAGTGTTTTATGTGAAAACGTATGTGTGTTAGTAAACTATTGGCTCAAACCATTTATGTATTTTATTTATTTCGTTAAAATTATTTTACGTTTGTTATCGACAAAACATTAGAAGATCGTAAAATATAAATAAACGTTTTTACGGCTTATTTGTATTAACAATCTCCCCCTTTTTGTTGATGGCAAAACATAAAATTATTTTAAGGAAAAACTAAAATTTGAGAAAGTTTGAATTGGAGTTTTTACTCTCTTCTCCCCCTTTTTGTCGAAACAAAAAGAGCGTCGAAAATAAACTAACACATTGTTTTTTAAAAAAAACATGTGATAAGAAAAGAAAATATAAAGAGCAAGTGACGGGAAGAGTTCTCGTCTTAACTCCCCCTTGACGAGTCCATCCCTTTGTGAGGGCGTCAAGTAAGAAAAACTACTAAGCTAATGCATTGCAACTATGTTTGCAAATGGTTTCGTCTTTGTGACGATAATGCTCCCCCTTGATGATTGCAACTTTGCAAAGGGCCGTCATAAAAATGTAATCCAAATGAGGATTATATTGCAAATGGTTTTGCAATGTATTGTTTGACACAAAGCTCCCCCTAGCTTAGGGTGTCAATGTCTTCATGTGTATATTTGAAAATCTACAAAACAAGGGTTAGAAAACAAGTATATAATGCATAATTTCCTGCAAATAAGACTCAAGTTAGTAGACAACAGGTCTTCTGTAGCACGGATCCCACGGTTCCCTCCTTGGAGGGATCCGTCTAGGCAAAACTCAGGGATCCGTCTGTCTGAAAATAGAATCCAACAATGGTGATGTAACAAATCATGTTAACATCAAAGTGAGATATGTATTCAAGCAACAAACATATACTCAAAATAACATGGCATAAAACATGTAACTTCAGTCAATAAAACTACGAGAGATGATCTACAAATCTCTAAAACTAAGAGAATGATTAAACATGTAATACATTTTCTACTAATACTAATAAGTGACCAAGAACTTAAAAAGCATCAATGTGCTTGAGTCTAAGGATGAGTAGACTTGTTGATTTGGTCCAATCTTTCAAGAAGATGATTAAACATGAAATGGGATTCCTAAACGATCTAAGTTAAGTTTAAGATTAGGACACCATTTTAATCCTTAGGCTCATGGTTGTTTGGGTTTGTTGACCTCAATGAAATGTTCGAGGAGGTGATAAAACATGAAACGTTGCTCTTCACGTAGTTCATGTATCAACCGTTCAACGTGTTGACAATGATAGCAATCCTTGTCATGGTTTGGAAAAAGATGGTGGTAAAAATGGAACGGCTTGATGTGGAGGTTCAAGTGAAGAAAGTTGTGGATCCTCAAATGAAGGAGGGATTGGTGGAGGCACATTTAATGATGGTTCAACAAAGGTTGATGGTAGAGGTAGAGAAGTGTCAACTTCCATGTGGTTGGGTGGTTGAATTTGATGTCTCCTCATAATCCAAAATGGACCATTAGAGGGAAGTGGAGAAAAGGACACCGGTGCAAGTGTTGATTCAACACCTTCGTTTTTTTGCACAATATTCTCTATTGAAGAGTGTGTTGGTAATGGTGGAGGATGAGATGGCCTAGGGGGTAAGTCCTCTAAGTTGTAGGAATGTGGAGATGATTGTGAGGTGGTAAATGATATGGCTCTAGGCACCAATGATGTTGGTTGGGTTGAAAAGGGTGTGTTTGGTTTAGTAGGGATTGTGGAGTTTGGTGATGATATTTTTGTGGGAACAATCCTCTTGGGGATTAGCTTGATTGGTTGAGTTGGTGGAGGAGAAATCCTAGCATTTGTGTATTTAACGGGAGATGATTCGGTTGAGGAAATTTCGTGTACAACACGAGTAAGTTTCTTGGGTGGTCCTTGGGTGGATGAGTTAGCACTAGGAGCTTTCCTTATGATGAAATGACTAAGGAGAAGGTTTCTAAATGCTGAGATTTATGTTGTGGTTGATGACTAAGGTATTCTAACAAGATGACTTATAAACGGAAGGATTTAGGAAGTGCATTAAAGACTTAAGCCACTAGAATCCTTTGGAATGTGAGGATTAGCATGCACAAGAGTCAATTTCAGAGTTGTAATGATCTAGGGACTTAATTAAGATGAGATGGAGTGTTCAAGTTAGCAAGATAAGCTTGAAATGATTGTTTTAGCTAGAGTTGACATGAATCTGTCACCCGGATCCCACAGTTCCCTCCAATGAGGGATCTGTCTAGGCTAATCCTAGGGATCCGGCTCACAACAGCTAAGAAAAAGGAAAGATGATGTTTGTGAAGTCTAATACCTATACCTCCTTGAGTGTTTCAGTCTTCCTAAGTGTCTTAAATGAAAGAGTACTTAAATGATCAAGGGCAATGAGTGATGTAGCTAATGATTGTGTAGGACCTTACTTTTATCAACCTTATCACAAACCCACTTACCAAACACAAGTATCACCACGCTACGCGTAGAACACGTTCAACACAAACACAAAAGTAAAGCTTAGAAGTAAGAAACAAAGATGGTGACTTGATGTTATACAAACCGTGTATGTTATGCGTAGAAAGATAAACAATAAAGATGATGTTTATTGCAAAGGAAGAAAACACACACACACACACACTTTCAAGCACACCCCTCAAATGACCATTTGAGGGGTATTTATAGTCTAAATACAAGATGCCCTAATGGGCTTTCTATGGGCTTCGTGGGCTTGGACATGGGTTGGATTGGATACAAGGCAAGCTTAACTAAACTAATACCCATTTAGCTTAGTCCAATCCACGAGCCCGTTGACTATTCTAGCACGATATCTAACACACGTTACAAAGTTCCTAAACGTGAATGACCACCACTTCTAATAAAACAATTAAGGCTAACAATCTCCCCCTAAGGGGTGGTCATTCAAATGATGATCCACTTGATTTGGTCTTTACTTTCTTGAACTTTGTTTGTAGATATAGAATAGTCTTGATTCTTTGTTCCTTCATGCTTTGTGATCAGATAATGTGGTTGTCTGCCGGTGTCAACTTCGTTGGATAGGTGTCTCCACGTCTTTCTCCACCATGCTCACACTTCTATTTGTCTTTTGGTTACCAATGATGTAGTTCTCGAGTCTTTAAACTTTGTAGATTCTTTGACATTGACGAAGAATCATCTTTGACTTTGAGTTGCCTTTGATATTGATGAGAACTTTCATGTGTTGTTGGTATGAGCATGTGGCGAGTCTGCATGATCAATCCGCTCCGGAGCTTCCATAAGAAGAAAACATAAAATAGGTTAGTAATAAGCGGATTTCGGTACTTACAAGTTTGAATTTCGAGGGTGTTAACAGCATAGTTTGAAAACACGTCTCTAATTCTCACAAGGGCCGTTCCTGAACTGGAGTCCTACAAGTGAGATAACACGATATACCGAAGTACATCTACAGTTCAGATGAGTCGCTGAGGTACACCGAAGCATCACCCCACGACTGTAGACCGTTTGAGACACACTAAGCATAATCCACGGGGAGTTACCGAAGTGACCTATTGTCAGGGCTGCTTGATGTTGACCCTGGCAGGAGTTTCCATTCAATCACTGAAGATCACAGATGTGACACTTCTCATAAATGTTCTGGCAGATTGCTAAGATCTGCGTAGGACTCTAGAATATATCACTTGTGTCCTTATTGATGAACAACAAGCGATGTCATGTCAAGTGTTCCTATGAGATCTATTGATGAATCTCGTGGCTCTAGACTCAATTAGTGCATTTTGGTTTTCCTGAGCGGAGACTAGGGAGAGGGTCTCCTTCTTCAATATCAACGATCTCTAAGAGAAAGTCGATAGATTATGTAGGGTTCCCAGTGAGAATGAAACAAATCCCTTTAAGAGGAATTGAGTGTCTAGAAGGTTTAGTGCAGTGCGTCACTGGGTCCATGACGTCTTTGTCTTCAATACCAGTGTCATCTAGTGACAACCAGTAGCATATGTATTGAACCCGGTTTCTGCCCTAGGGTTGATTATGGAGGGCTATTTTTTTCACCCTTTCTTTTACTTTTCTTTTTAATTCTTCAACCCCTTCTTTCTCCTTTCTCACATTAATCCTTTTTTCAATCATTCCTAAGGACTTCTAATACAAACTATTTGTGATGTCCTTGGGTAGATCCCTCCGGCTCTGGCGGATCATAGGACGAGTTTCCTATCCTTAGTCACCTTATAACTCCATGACTGTCCTATTGTTGCCATAAAACCATTTTTCTTGAAAATCTCTCAGAGTGTTTATGATGGAAAACATGTTTGAAACACTCCGTGAGTTTTATATTTTCAGAAACACTCCCCCTTCACATGTGCTTATATGTTTTGACAGAAATCTGCACATAGAGGGTAGAGTTCGCACTTTTTGAATTGAACGAATTTAAATGAACTAGACCGATTCGAGATACGTTTACATCACTAGAGGACTAGCTTGAAATTATTACCCGTCCTGGTCAAGTCCATAGAAAGTTTCTCGAGATGGTACATGATTCCTCGTCAATTCATTGGTTACGACTGAGTCGAGCTCATTTTGAGATTCAAACAACGATCATTAAACTTTTTGATCACATTTTAATCACGTCTCCTCCCCCTCAAAAATAGCATATTCGTGATATTTTTGATATCATTGGATTAAACAACATTTTAGAATCTTTTGGGGAGACAAACGGATTAGATTTAAGCATGAATTTGGAACATTTTGTTTTATACTCCCCCTTTAATAAAGCATAATCAATTAAAGGGTTTTAGAGGGAGTTATCTTGAGCACAAAATATTTTGAAAGATTTTGAAAAAACGTTTTGAACAATCTTGAAAAGGTGCTCAAGATGATGATGATTTCTCACCATTTTTACATGTAGTGCACTGAAGCGTACACTTGATTTTCATTAAAACACGAGTTTTGATTTGTAAATAATCAAAAGTCATCATTTCGGTCCGGGTTTCGTACTGATGTATACGAAAGCCATTTTATGAAGAAATTTTGAGAAACGACATGTTTTAGAAAACAATAAGAGAACTCTCGCTCAAGCATCTGTACATGCCCGTATCATTGTTGAATGACATTTCTAGAAACGTACAGAATATCGATTATACAAGAGACATGTCGTGAGAAGAATATTTTTGTATTTTTGATTTTCTAATGTTTTTGTATTTTTGAAAGTTTTATATTTTTATATTTTGCTTTTGTTGGTTTTTCAAATTTTGTATTTTGTTTTTGAAAGTTATTTACAGCGAAGCTTTTTGGAAAATCATTTTCAAGAAGATTCGAGAAGACGTTCTAACTCCTCAGGGGTTAGGCTTCGCATTCCAATTCGTCGAACTAAATAGTCAAACCTTTCTTTTGGAAGGGCTTTAGTTAATAGATCGGCGAGTTGGTAATCAGTCTTCACGAAGAATAATTCAACAGTACCATTTTCGACGTACTCTTTGATGAAGTGGTAGCGGAAACGGATATGCTTAGTCTTTGAGTGATGAACAGGATTGCATGATATGGCTATGGCACTTTTCGAGTCACAATACATAGGTATTTTATCGAAAGTAAAACCATAATCTGTGAGTTGTGTTCTCATCCATAGAACTTAAGCACAACACGCAGATAGAGACACATACTCAGCTTCAGTGGTTGAAAGCGCAGTGCAATCTTGTTTCTTTGAAGACCAGCTGACTAACTTTTCACCCAAAAATTGTGCTCCTCCTGATGTACTTTTTTGCTGTAACTTGATCACCTGCGTGGTCCGCATCTGAAAAGGCAATTAGAGCAAATCCGGATTCCTTCGGATACCAAAGTCCCATGTGAATGGATGTCTTCAGGTACCGAAAGATCCGTTTAACCTCTTTGAGGTGAAGTTCGGTAGGCTTTGCCTGAAACCGTGCTAATAAGCAAACAGCAAAATGAATATCTGGTCGACTAGCAGTAAGATACATGAGAGAACCAATCATGCTCCGATATTTCTTCGGATCAATAGGTTTCCCAAACAAATCGGCTCCAATTTTTGGTGAAGTTACCATTGGTGTTCCGACCGAGTCACAATTATCCATACCATGGTTTTTCAAAATATCAGTTGTATATTTAGCTTGATTTATAAAAATTCCACGAGGGGACTGATGTATTTGTAAACCAAGAAAGAATTTTAGTTCCCCCATCATGGACATTTCAAATTTGCTTTTCATGAGATTTTCAAAATGTTTTGAAAGATTCGGATTAGTGGACCCAAAGATGATGTCGTCCACATAAATCTGAACAATCAAAATGTCGTTTTTGCATTTTTGTGTAAACAAGGTAGGATCAACTGTTCCTTTGGTGAAATTGTTTTGGATAAGGAAAGAGGACAGTTCGTCATACCACGCTCTCGGAGCTTGTTTCAATCCATAGATTGCCTTTTTGAGTTTGTAGACGTAGTATGGATGTTCCATGTCTATGAAGCCTTCTGGCTGACTCACATACACTTCTTCTTTCAGAGTTCCATTCAAGAACGCGGTCTTAATGTCCATCTGATAAACCGTGATGTTTTTGTGAGCTGCATAGGCCAAGAATATCCTGACTGCTTCAAGTCTAGCTACCGGCGCGAATGACTCTTCAAAGTCTATCCCTTCCTCTTGTCTGTATCCTTTGGCCACAAGACGAGCTTTGTTGCGAATTACAGTCATCTCTTCATCCCTTTTATTTTTCCATAACCACTTGAGATCAATGACACGAACGTCAATTGGTCTTGGAACCATATCCCAAGAGTCATGTAGACGGTATTGGAGAAGTTCCTCCTGCATTGCTTCTATCCATGCGGGATCTGCCATTGCCTCACGAATGTTCTTTGGCTCGATATTGCTAATTGAGCAAAGGTAAATGCATAAGTCGCAATCGGTGGCAAGTTGACGTCTCGTCTGAATTGGCCTTGAAGGTTCACCAATAACTTGTTCAATAGGGTGGTCTTTTGTCCACTTCAGAGTAGAAGGATACCGTTGGTTAAACGTATGCGAGTTAGATGGTTCTCGTAAGCTTGATGAAGATTTAGCTGATTCCGTTGCAAATGGGTTTTCAAATAAGTCTTCATCTAACGTTGCATCGTTCTGGTTTTGGTTTTGCTCATCAACTGCTGGTAGAACGGGTGCAATAGTTAGAGTAGATGTAGATGATGTTGACGGAGTTGGTGCATTGTTTTTGACCGTTGTAGATGCATCTTCTGTTGGTGGTGGAGGATGATTTTGAGCGGGTGCAGCGGAATGATGGTTTGATGCATTTGTCGAAGTTCCACCATAGTATTCATCGAACATTAACTCAAAGAAATTCTCCCATTCTTGTTCTTTAGGATTGTCAAACGAAGTTGATTGAGCTCTTTGAGGTACGAGTCCTGAACTGATGTGTCCAGAAGTCTGTCGGTTTAGTGCGGGTTCTAGAGCGAGTCTCTCAGAAGCCATGTGTGAAAGTTCATCAAATTTCACATTCATCGTCTCCATGATCCTCCTAGTTCTCCTGTTATACACCCTGAATGCCCTCGAGTTATCTGAATATCCAATGAAGATTCCAATATCACCTTTAGCTTTCAATTTACCTTGATCTTCTCTGTCGTTCGTCGGATAGCACAGAGCGCCAAACACGTGAAAGTAAGAGATATCTGGTTTTCTGTTGTTCACAAGCTCATATGGGGTTTTATTGAATCTAGGATGGATTATGGATCGGTTCTGAGTGAAACAAGCAGTGGCAACAACATCAGCCCAAAGAAATAACGGTGCACAAGAATAGATTAGCATTGTGCGAGCAGCTTCCACAAGAGTTCTATTTCTTCTTTCAACTACCCCATTCTGCTGTGGAGTTCTAACAACTGATGTCTGATGAGTGATTCCAACATCTTCAAAGAAAGTTCTTAACTCCTGATTAGTGAATTCTGTGCCGTTGTCTGTTCTTACCACTCTTACTGGAGCTTGAAGAAGTACTTGAATACGTTTCAGAAAGGTGATGATGATGCCTGGTGCTTCGTCTTTTGATCTCAGAAACTTAACCCATGTATATCTTGAATAATCATCGACGATAACAAGAATATACTTTTTCCCATTAATGCTTTCAACTCTCATTGGGCCATATAAGTCCATGTGCAACATATGCAACCTTGCTTTCGAACTAGGTACGGTTTTGGGTTTATATGATGCTCTTTTTCTTTTTCCTTGTTCGCATGATGGACATAGGTGATCCTTGGTGTATTTGAACTTTGGAAGTCCATTGACGATGTTGTCTTTGGCAAGATTGTTGATGGTGTCAAAATTGAGATGGGATAACCTTCTGTGCCACAGCCAGGACTGTGTTCCAGATGCTCGTGTCATAAGACATATTGGAGATGAAGAGGCCATTTGATTGATGTCGATATCATACAAGTTTGTATCACGATTCCCAGTTAAGAGATCAGTGCCATCCAAGTTTCTAACGAAGCAAGCATTTTTCCTAAAAGCAACCTCTAAATCTGCATCACAGAACTGCCCGACTGAGAACAAAGTATGTCCCAACCCTTGGACATAGTAAACCCGAGAGATCAAATAATTTCCGAAAGGTAGATCTCCATAACCCATGATAGCTGCTACATGATCATTTCCGAAATGAACGGTTCCCATGAATTGCCAGACGAAATTGATCAGCAGCTTCAGATTCCCGGTCATGTGCTTGGAGCAACCCGAGTCGACGATCCAAAGACATATTTCGATAACCTGCCAATCACAGAAGAAGAAGATTTTGGAAACCGTTTCGATTTTGGTTCCTTTGGGTTAGAGGTAAAATCCTGGTCACACTCATAGAAGTCATCGATTGGTAAGATAGGTTCATCACTCATTCTACCATTCTGGAGTGTGAAAGTTCTACCCGTGGGTTTCCAAATGTCATCCCTAAAGTAAACATTATGCTCCTTATCAGTAGTGTAAAGCCTAAGTCTCGCGACTAGTCTTCCTATTCGTTTAGCATAAGTTCTTTTGGGAACATTCTTCTTAACAGGCTTAACAATCTCATTCTTAGAAACACAATCATCATGAACATTAGTTAAAGATTTCTTGCAAGTTAAACAAACAGATTCATTAAACTTAGCAGATTTCATAGGTTCATTACATTCAGATGAAATGTCTTTCTTATTACAAAGCGGTAAATTCCTAGGGTGTTCTTCTCTTTATTCAAGCGACTACTCTTAGAGGCAAGCGAGACTCTATTGTTCCTTGTATTGCTCTTAGGCTTTAGTCTGCTACTCCTAGAGGTGCTTCCTAGTCCTGTAGAAGGTAAGGCACACTCATTAGGATTCACATTTTTATCTAGAGAGGTGGTTTCAGCTTTCCTAGTCTCTTTAGAGTGCTTTTCTAAACTTATGTCGTTTGTTCCATATGTTTTAGATGTGGAGGCAGACGCATTAGTGATACTCATCTTAAAAAGGCCAAGAGCTAAAACTTTTGGTTTCTCAATAACCGCTTTTCCTTTATCAACATTTTGTGTAGGCAAGGCAGGTGGAGTGACTGGTTTGAATGAAACATTTTTCTCATTGACTTTTGGAGGAGGCATTGAAACAGACATTTTTGGTTTTAAAACCGGTTTGGGAACATTTGCTTTCTCCGCAGTCAATGGTTTTGTAATCTTAGTATCCACTGCCTTTCCTTTTTGACATTCCAGCTGAGCCCTCAAAAGATCATTTTTCGCTTTCATGTCATTGTAGGCACGCTCATACGACAATTTGTCATACTTGCATTCCTCAGTTTTTCGATCAAGTTGTTTAAAATATGAGACATTTTCTTTTTCAAGTTTCTCAAGTGCTTTTTCATGTTTTGAAACAATTTTGGAGGTTTCAGACTGGAGTCTTTCATGATCTTCAACAGAATATGTTTGCAAAATGATGTACATAATATCAGTAGTCAGAACATCTTCGAAGAGAGAGTCATTTAAATTTTCCGAAACTTTGACTTGTTCAACACAGTCATTAGCTTGCTTTACCAGGGATTTATGGTCCTTGACAAAGTCAACTGTTTCTTTCAAAAACGCTTGTTCAAAATGAATTACCCTTGCACTGATGGCATTCAGCTGAGGGGCAATTTGAGTTTCAAAGTACTTTTTATTTTCATTATCAAAACTATTAAACCATATGTTTGTTGTAATATTGGTTTTAGTTTTAACAGTGTCTTGAAGATCCACAATTCTAGTTTTCACATTGTCTAAAATACTTCTCGCATCACTTGTGTTAAAAGGATTGTTTGAAGACATTTGTTCAATGTTCGAAAGAGATTTGGAGACAACAACTGGTGTTGAAACAGATTTTGAAACAGGTGTTGACTCTTTGTTTGAAACACTTGGTGTGATGGAGAATTTTGACTTTTCTTTTTGATTAACAAAAGTAATTCCGTTAATTTTGTTCCATTTGTTATAATCAATTGGTTTGATTTCCGGATTCTTTTGTTTCATTTTTGATCTACTCTCCTCAGATAGTTCTAACGTTTCAAGAGAATCACGAACACTTATGGGTTTATGCAAAACATTTCCATTGTTTAACACATTCTGAGATTTCTGAGCTTTCTTGAGGAACGAAGAGGGGTCGTTACCAAGTGCCATTCTATTAGTAGTATGAAAACGCGGATTTACTTGATTAGAAAGCATCTTGATTGTTTGAGCAGAATGACTCGTTTTAAGAAGCAAATTTTCCAAAGTTTGGATTTTCTCATTTTTATCAAGAATTTCATCAAGAAGAGAATCTTCTCGTTTTGAAAAATCAGTAATCAACTGCTTCTTCTCTTTTTCAAGATTAGAAAAAAAAAATTTTGTTTAGAAAGTTGGTTATTTAAATCAGAAATTTCCTTGTTTAAAGATTTAATTTTTAAGTTCAAATTCACATCAAGTGTGTTATACTTGATTTGCAAAAGTTGTTCTTTAGAAACCAAATTTCGATAACCAATTTCTAATTCTGATTCTTTGTTTTTCTGAAATTCAAAGGCTTTTGCGTTCTCCTTGTAACTCTCAAGCTCAGCGGTCAATTTAGCATTCGCGGCCTTAACTTCGCGATTGACCGTTTTAACTTTCTCAATTTCAATGCCACATTTATTGATTAATGATTCAAAATAAGCATGTGTTTCCTCATCAGTCTCAGTATTTTGTGCCACACAGCCTGCACTAGGATCCACATCTGGAGTTTCAGAGTTAGTATTGCTACAACTCGGATTGTCCACGTATGTATCATAAGTAGGTGCTGATGTCACAGAATGCTGATCGTCATGAGTAAACACATCAAATATGACATTGTTATAGCATGGATCAATGATTGGTACCTCAGATACTGCGTTGGCGTCATAGACAGGAGGTGCGTCAGAATCAGTGTCGTACTTAGTCTCCTGAAGATTTGCCATGAAGATGCAGTTTGCATTGAGTTCCTCGAGGTCTTCCAAATCATCCATAATAGCCATGAAGTCATGTTCCTCAGCACTCAATTGAAGTCCAGATTGTTCCTTTTGTACCAACATAATAGCTTTCTGAAGATACGCAAGATCCTTCTTTTTCGGGTTAGTTGGACAATTCCTTGCCATGTGACCCAATCCTTGACAGTTATAACACGTAACCTGATTACCCTGATTCACATTTCCATAATTCCCAACGACTGGAGCTTTGTAGGACCTTAGTTTTATCAACCTTATCACTTTACCAAGCAAACCCAACACGTATACAAGTATAACCACGTGAAACAAACACAAACAAAGCTTAGAAATAAGATGAGAAAGATGGTGACTTGAAGATATAAAATCGTGTATATGTGAGAGGATAAGATATGCAAACAATAAGTTGTATATTCCTTGAGAGAGAAAATACACACACACACACACACTTTCAAGCACACCCCTCAAATGACAATTTGAGGGGTATTTATAGTACAAGACACATGTTGCCCTAAAGGCTTTAGCTTGGGCTTTCTTTGGGCTTTCATGGACTTGGATTGGATTACACATTATAAACGGCTAGCTAAGCTTAACGTTTAACCAAATAGCTTAGCCCAATCCACGAGCCCGTTGACTATTCTATCACGATATCTAACACGCGTTACAAAGTTCCTAATTGTGAATGACCATCACTTCTAATAAAACTATTAAGGCTAATAATCTCCCCCTAAGGGGTGGTCATTCAAACGATGCTCCACTTGATTAGGTCTCTACTTTTCTTGAGCTAGGACTTTGTGTGTAGATATTGAATAGTCTTGATTCTTTGTTCCTTCATGCTTTGTGATCAGTCAATGTGGTTGTCTGCCGTTGTCAACTTCGTTGGTTAGGTATCTCCACGCCTTTCTCCACCATGCTCACACTTCTATTTGTCTTTTGGGTTACCAATGATGTAGTTCTCGAGTCTTTAAACTTTGTAGATTCTTTGACATTGACGAAGAATCATCTTTAACTTTGAGTTGCCTTTGATTTTGATGAGAACATTCATGTGTTGTTGGTATGAGCATGTGGCGAGTCTGCACGATCCATCCGCTCCAGAGCTTCCATAAGAAGAAAACATAAAATAAGTTAGTAATAAGCGGATTCCGGCACTTACAAGTTTGAATTTCGAGGGTGTTAACAGCATAGTGTGAAAACACGTCTCTAATTCTCACAGAGGCCGTTCCTGAACTGGAGTCCCACAAGTGAGATAACGCGATATACCGAAGTACATCTACAGTTCAGATGAGTCGCTGAGGTACACCGAAGCATCACCCCACGACTGTAGACCGTTTGAGACACACTAAGCGTAATCCACGGGGAATTACCGAAGTGACCTGCTGTCAGGGCTGCTTGATGTTGACCCTGGCAGGAGTTTCCATTCAATCACTGAAGATCACAGATGTGAAGCTTCTCATAAATGTTCTGGCAGATAGCTAAGATCTGCGTAGGACTCTATAATATATCACTTGTGCCCTTATTGATGAACAACAAGCGATGTCATGTCAAGTGTTCCTATGAGATCTTTTGATGAATCTCGTGGCTCTAGACTCAATAGTGCATTATGGTTTTCCTGAGCAGAGACTAGGGAGAGGGTCTCCTTCTTCAATATCAACAATCTCTAAGAGAAAGTCGATAGATTATGTAGGGTTCCCAGTGAGAATTAAACAAATCCCTTTTGAGAGGAATTGAGTGGCTAGAAGGTTTAGTGCAGTGCGTCACTGGGTCCATGACGTCTTTGTCTTCAATACCAGTGTCAACTAGTGACAACCAGTAGCAGATGAGTTGAACCCGGTTTCTGCCCTAAGGTTGAATATGGAGGGCTATTTCTTTTCACCCTTTTTCATTACATTTCTTTTTAATTCTTCAACCCCTTCTTTCTTCTTTCTCACATTATTCCTTTTTTTTCAATCATTCCTAAGGACTTCTAATACTAACTATTTGTGATGTCCTTGGGTAGATCCCTCCGGCTCTGGCGGATCATAGGACGAATTTCCTATCCTTAGTCACCTTATAACTCCATGACTGTCCTATTGTTGCCATAAAACCATTTTCTTTGAAAATCTCTCAGAGTGTTTATGATTGAAAACATGTTTGAGACACTCCAAGAGTTTTATATTTTCAGAAACACTCCCCCTTCACATGTGCTCATAAGTTTTGACAGAAATCTGCACATAGAGGGTAGAGTTCGCACTTTTTGAATTGATCGACTTTAAATGAACTAGACCGATTCGAGACACGTTTACATCACTAGAGAACTAGCTTGAAATTATTACCCGTCCTGGTCAAGTCCATAGAAAGTTTCTCGAGATGGTACATGATTGCTCGTCAATTCATTGGTTTCATCTGAGTCGAGCCCATTTGAGATTCAAACAACGATTTTGATCACATTTTAATCACGTCTCCTCCCCCTAAAAAATAGCATATATGTGATATTTTTGATATCAACGGATTAAACAACATTTTAGAATCTTTTGGGGAGACAAACGGATTTGATTTAAGCATGAATTTGGAACATTTTTGTTTTTATACTCCCCCTTTAATAAAGCATATTCAATTAAAGAGTTTTAGAGGGAGTTATCTTGAGCACAAAATATTTTGAAAGATTTGGAAAATCTTTTTGCACAATCTTGAAAAGGTGCTCAAGATGATGATGATTTCTCACCATTTTTAAATGTAGTGCACTGAAGCGTACACCTCATTTTTCGATCAAAGCACGAGTTTTGATTTGTAAAAAATCAAAAGTCATCATTTTAGTCCGGGTTTCGTACTGAAGTATACGAAAGCCATTATTGAAGAAATTTTGAGAAACGACATGTTTTAGAAAACAAATTAAAGAACTCTCGCTCAAGCATCTGTACATGCCCGTATCATTGTTGAATGACATTTCTAGATACGTACAGAATATCGATTATACAAGAGACATGTCGTAGAAGAATATTTTTGGATTTTTGATTTTCTATTGTTTTTGTATTTTTGAAAGTTTAATATTTTTATATTTTGCTTTTGTTGGTTTTTCAAATTTTGTATTTTGTTTTTCAAAAATATTTACAGCGAAGCTTTTTGGAAAATCATATTCAAGAGGATTCGAGAAGACGTTCTAACTCCTCAGGGGTTAGGCTTCGCATTCCAATTCGTCGAACTAAATACTCAAACCTTTCTTTTGGAAGGGCTTTAGTTAATAGATCGGCGAGTTGGTAATCAGTCTTCACGAAGAATAATTCAACATTACCATTTTCGACGTACTCTTTGATGAAATGGTAGCGGACTTTGATATGCTTAGTCTTTGAGTGATGAACAGGATTGCATGATATGGCTATGGCACTTTTCGAGTCACAATACATAGGTATTTTATCGAAAGTAAAGCCATAATCTGTGAGTTGTGTTCTCATCCATAGAACTTGAGCACAACACGCAGATAGAGACACATACTCAGCTTCAGCGGTTGAAAGTGCAGTGCAATCTTGTTTCTTTGAAGACCATCTTACTAGCTTTTCACCCAAAAATTGTGCTCCTCCGGATGTACTTTTTGCTGTAACTTGATCACCTGCGTGGTCCGCATCTGAAAAGGCAATTAGATCAAATCCGGATTCCTTCGGATACCAAAGTCCCATGTGAATGGATGTCTTCAGGTACCGAAAGATCCGTTTAACCTCTTTGAGGTGCAGTTCGGTAGGCTTAGCCTGAAACCGTGCTAATAAGCAAAAAGCAAAATGAATATCTGGTCGACTAGCAGTAAGATACATGAGAGAACCAATCATGCTCCGATATTTCTTCGGATCAATAGGTTTCCCAAACAAATCTGCTCCAATTTTTGGTGATGTTACCATTGGTGTTCCGACCGAATCACAATTATCCATACCATGATTTTTCAAAATCTCAGTTGTGTATTTAGCTTGATTTATAAAAATTCCACGAGGGGACTGATGTATTTGTAAACCAAGAAAGAATTTTAGTTCCCCCATCATGGACATTTCAAATTTGCTTTTCATGAGATTTTCAAAATGTTTTGAAAGATTCGGATTAGTGGACCCAAAGATGATGTCGTCCACATAAATCTGAACAATCAAAATGTCATTTTTGCATTTTTGTGTAAACAAGGTAGGATCAACTGTTCCTTTGGTGAAATTGTTTTGGATCAGGAAAGAGGACAGTTCGTCATACCACGCTCTCGGAGCTTGTTTCAAACCATATATAGCCTTTTTGAGTTTGTAGACGTAGTCTGGATGTTCCATGTCTATGAAGCCTTCTGGCTGACTCACGTATACTTCTTCTTTCAGAGTTCCATTCAAGAACGCGGTCTTAATGTCCATCTGATAAACCGTGATGTTTTTGTGAGCTGCATAGGCCAAGAATATCCTGACTGCTTCAAGTCTAGCTACCGGCGCGAATGACTCTTCAAAGTCTATTCCCTCTTCCTGTCTGTATCCTTTGGCCACAAGACGAGCTTTGTTGCGAATAACAGTCATTTCTTCATCCCGTTTGTTCTTCCATAACCATTTGAGATCGATGACGCGAACGTCAATTGGTCTTGGAACCTTTTCCCAAGAGTCATGTAGACGGTATTGAAGAAGTTCCTCCTGCATTGCTTCTATCCATGCGGGATCTGCCATTGCCTCGCGAATTTTCTTTGGCTCTAGATTGCTAATTGAGCAAAGGTAAATGCACAAGTCGCAGTCTGTGGCAAGTTGGCGTCTCGTCTGAATTGGCCTTGATGGTTCACCAATAACATGTTCAATCGGATGGTCTTTTGTCCACTTCAGAGTAGAAGGATACCGTTGGTTATACGTATGCGAGTTAGATACTTCTCGTAAGCATGAAGATGATTCAGCTGATTCTGTAGCAAACGGGTTTTCAAATAAGTCTTCATCTAACGTTGCATCGTTTTGGTTTTGGTTTTGCTCATCAACTGCTGGTAGAACGGGTGTAAGACCTTGAGTAGATGTAGATGATGTTGATGGAGTTGGTGCATTGGTTTCGACCGTTGTAGATGCATCTTCTGTTGGTGGTGGAGGATGATTTTGAGCGGTTGCAGCGGAATGATGGTTTGATGCATTTGTCGAAGTTCCACCATAGTATTCATCGAACATTAACTCGAAGAAATTCTCCCATTCTTGTTCTTTAGGATTGTCAAACGAAGTTGATTGATCTCTTTGAGGTACGAGTCCTGAACTGATGTGTCCAGAAGTCTGTCGGTTTAGTGCGGGTTCTAGAGCGAGTCTCTCAGAAGCCATTTGTGAAAGTTCGTCAAACTTCACATTCATCGTCTCCATGATCCTCCTTAGCCTTCTGATATACACCCTGAATGCCCTCGAGTTATCTGAATATCCAATAAAGATTCCAATATCACCTTTTGCTTTCAGTTTTCCAAGATCTTCTCTGTCATTCGTAGGATAGCACAAAGCGCCAAACACGTGAAAGTAAGAGATATCCGGTTTTCTGTTGTTCACTATTTCATATGGGGTTTTATTGAATCTTGGATGGATAAGGGATCGGTTCTGAGTGAAACAAGCAGTGGCAACGGCATCAGCCCAGAGAAATAACGGTGCACTAGAATAGATTAGCATTGTGCGAGCAACTTCCACAAGAGTTCTATTTCTTCTTTCAACTACCCCATTCTGCTGTGGAGTTCTAACAGCTGATGTCTGATGAGTAATTCCAACATCTTCAAAATAAGTTCTTAACTCCTGATTAGTGAATTCTGTGCCGTTGTCTGTTCTTACAACCCTTACTGGAGTTTGAAGAAGTACTTGAATACGTTTCAAAAAGGTGATGATGATGCCTGGTGCTTCGTCTTTTGATCTCAGAAACTTAACCCATGTATATCTCGAATAGTCATCGACGATAACAAGAATATACTTTTTCCCTTTAGTGCTTTCAACTCTTATTGGGCCACATAAGTCCATGTGCAACATATGCAACTTTGCTTCCGAACTAGGTACGGTTTTGGGTTTATATGATGCTCTTTTGCTTTTTCCTTGTTCGCATGATGGACATAAGTGATCCTTGGTGTATTTGAACTTTGGAAGTCCATTGACGATGTTGTCTTTGGCAATTTTGTTGATGGTGTCAAAATTGAGATGAGATAACCTTCTGTGCCACAACCAGGACTGTGTTCCAGATGCTCGTGTCATAAGACATATTGGTGATGAAGAGGCCATTTTGTTGATGTCGATAGCATACAAGTTTGTATCACGATTCCCAGTTAAGAGATAAGTGCCATCCAAGTTTCTAACGAAGCAAGCATTTTTCCTAAAAGCAACCTCTAAATCTGCATCACAGAACTGCCCGACTG
The DNA here is from genome assembly GCA_019973895.1 of Chrysanthemum seticuspe. Taxonomy (NCBI): domain Eukaryota; kingdom Viridiplantae; phylum Streptophyta; class Magnoliopsida; order Asterales; family Asteraceae; genus Chrysanthemum; species Chrysanthemum seticuspe. The sequence continues at coordinate 17,008,144 of BPTQ01000003.1, read as the reverse complement.
AAAACAAATTGTGTCCCAACCCTTCGACATAGTAAACCCGAGTGATCAAATAATTTCCAAAAGGTAGATCTCCATAACCCATGATAGCTGCTACATGATCATTTTCGAAACGTACGGTTCCCATGAATTTCCAGACGACATTGATCAGCAGCTTCAGATTCCCGGTCATGTGCTTGGAGCAACCCGAGTCGACGATCCAAAGACAAATTTTGATAACCTGCCAGTAACAGAAAAAGAATATTGTGGAAACCATTTTGATTTAGGTTCCTTTGGGTTAGAGGTAAAATCCTTATCACACTCAGAGAGGTTTTCTACAGGGGATTCTGGTTTATCACTCATTGTACCATTCTGGAGTGTGAAAGTTCTACCTGTGGGTTTCCAAATATCATCCCTAAAGTATACACGTTGGTTCCTGTCAGTAGTGTAAAGCCTAAGTTTTGCAACTAGTCTTCCTACTCGTTTAGCGTAATTACTTTTTGGGACGTTCTTCTTAACAGGCTTATCATTCACATTCTTAGAAACACAATCATCTTGAACATTTAAAGATTTCTTGCAAGTTAAACAAAGAGATTCAAAACATTCATTAGACTTAGCAAGTTTCATAGGTTCAGTACATTCAGATGAAATGTCTTTCTTATTCAAAGGCTGTAAATTCCTAGGGTGTTCTTCTACTTTCTTCTCTTTATTCAAGCTACTACTCCTAGAGGCATGCGAGACTCTATTGTTCCTTGTATTGCTCTTAGGCTTTAGTCTGCTGCTCCTAGAGGTGCTTTCTAGTCCTGTAGAAGGTGAGGCACACGCATTAGGATTCACATTTTTATGAAGGGAGGTGGTTTCAGCTATCCTAGTCTCTTTAGATGTGGAGGCAGACGCATTAGTGGTACTCATCTTAAAAAGGCCAGGTGCTAAAACTTTAGGATTCTCAATAACCGCTTTCCCTTTATCAACATTTTGTTTAGGCACGACAGGTGGAGTGACTGGTTTTGATGAAACATTTTTCTCATTGACTTTTGGAGGAGGCAAAGAAACAGACATTTTTGGTTTGGAAACCGGTTTGGGTACATTTGCTTTCTCCGCAGTCAATGGTTTTGTAATCACAGTTTCCACTGCCTTTTCTTTTTGACTTTCCAGCTGAGCCCTCAAAAAATCATTTTTCGCTTTCATGTCATTGTGGGCACGCTCATACGACAGTTTGTCATACTTGCATTCCTCAGTTTTTCGATCAAGTTGTTTAAAATATGAGATATTTTCTTTTTCAAGTTTCATAAGAGCTTTTTCATATTTTGAAACAATTTCGGAGGTCTCATCCTGGAGTCTTTCATGATCTTCAACAGAATATGTTTGCAAAATGATGGACATAATATCAGTAGTCAGAACATCTTCGAAGAGAGAATCATTTAACTTTTCCAAAACGTTAATGTGTTCAACACTGTCATTAGCTTGCTTTACCAGGGATTTATGGTCCTTGACAAAGTCAGCTGTTTCTCTCAAAAAGGTTTGTTCAAAATAATTTACCCTTGTGTTGATGTTATTCAGCTGAGGGGCAATTTCAGTTTCAAAAAACTTTTTCTGTTCAATATCAAAACTATTAAACCAGATGTTGGTTGTAATATGAATTTTAGTTTTAACAGTCTCTTGAAGTCTCCCAATTCTAATTTTAATATCGTCTAAAATGCTTCTTGCATCACTTGTGTTAAAAGGATTGTTTGAAGACATTTGTTCGATTTTCGAAAAAGATTTTGAGACAACTACTGGTGTTGAAACTGATTTTGAAACAGATGTTGACACTTTGTTTGAAACACTTGGTGTGGTGGAAAACGTTGATTGTCCTTTTTGAGAAACAAAAGGAAGAACATTAATTTTGTTCCATTTGTTATAATCAATAGGTTTTATTTCTGGATGTTTCTGTTTCATTTTTGATCTACTCTCCTCAGATAGTTCCAACGTTTCAAGCGAGTCATGCACAATTATGGGTTCATGCAAAGGTTTTCCATTGTGCAACACATTCTGAGATTTCTGAGCTTTCTTGAGAAAACAAGGAGGTGAGTTACCAAGAGCCATTTTGTGAGATGTGGGAAAAATCGGATTTACTTGATTAGAAAGCATTTTGTTTGTCTTAGCGGAATGACCCGTTGTAAGAAGTAAATTGTCCAATTTTTTGATCATTTCATTTTTGTCCAGAATCTCATCAAGAAGAGAATCTTCTCGTTTTGCAAAATCAGTAATCAACTTCTTCTTCTCTTTTTCAAGATCAGAATACATTGCTTTTTGTTTAGAAAGTTGGTCATTTAATTCAGAAATTTCCTTGTTTAAAGATTTTATTTTCAAGTTCAGATTCACATCAAGTGTATCATACTTGATTTGCAATTGTTTTTCTCTTAAAACAGAATCTCGATAACCAATTTCTAATTCTGATATTTTGTTTGTATGAAATTCATAGGCTCTGGCGTTCTCTTTGTAACTCTCAAGCTCAGTGGTCAATTTAACATTCGCGGCCTTAACTTCGCGATTGACCTTACTGACTTTCTCAATTTCAATGCCACATTTATGGATTAATGATTCAAAATAAGCACGCGTTTCCTCATCAGTCTCAGTATTTTGTGCCACACAGCCTCCATTAGGATCCACATCTGGAGTTTCAGAGTTAGTATTGCTACAACTCGGATTGTCCATGTATGTATCATAAGTAGGTGCTGGCGTCACAGAATGCTATTCGTCATGAGTAAACACATCAAATATGACATTGTTATAGCATGGATCAATGATTGGTACCTCAGATACTGTATTGGCGTCATAGACAGGAGGTGAGTCTGACTCAGTGTCATACTTAGCTTCCTGAAGATTTGCCATGAAGATGCAATTCGCATTGAGTTCCTCGAGGTCTTCCAATTCATCCACAATAGCGAAAAAGTCATTTTCCTCAGCACTCAACTGTAACCCCGCATCTAGCTTATCTGCTAACAAAGCAGCTTTCCGAAGAAAATCACCATTCTTTTTGTGCGGCTTAGTGGGACAGTTTCTTGCCATGTGACCCACTCCTTGACAGTTATAACACTTAATCTGATTACCCTGATTCACATTTCCATAATTCCCAACGACTGGAGCTGCAACATTCCCATTCTGATTACCCACTGCTCTATTCCCAACATTCTGACCCATCTGATTTCCCTGATTCTGACCCAACTGATTACCCTGATACGGAGCCGCCTAATTACCCATACGAAATCCAGTAGCATATCCCTGCTGATTCCCAATAACTCCAACCATTTGTCCTTGATTACCCATATTCACACCCGGCTGTGCAATTTGCCTGTTGCGAGTGTTTGACGAAATCCTTTGGTTGTTGTTAGTTGGTGTGGAATGGCGACTTTTGAGTGCGTTACCCAAGAAAGAGTATATCTGTTGCAAGGTCGCTTCTGGGTCATTTTCAGGATCAGTGATTCCTTGTTCCTGGTATTGTTGTTCTGGATAGAATTGTTGTTGTGGTTGTGGAATGAATTGCTGCAAGTTGTTGTTGTTGGAAGATGATGAAGCTTGTTGTTGTGTATTCACTGGAGTTTGAGTCTTTGCAATGAGTGCCAATGGATCATGATTCTTTGCCAATCTTTCTTTCCTGACTTCATTCACTTCAGCTTGGTTTTGTTTCAGAAAATCATTCAGTTGATCAAAGTTCAGCTGATGTAAGTCTTTTGTTTGGTTGACAATAGTGACATATCGTCCCCATTCTTCTGGTAGATTATTCAGGAACTTGATGTTTTGAACGATAGTTCTGGGTGTCAGCTTGTTTCTGATTAGCTCATTCATCAAAGTGCAAAACCTTCCATAGTATGATTCAATGGATTCTCCTGGAGTGGAAGTAAACTTTTCCCATTCAGTTAGCAGCTTGTTCTCCATGTCTTGTTGACCAATTTATGTTCCATGACAAAGTCGTCTTACACGTTCCCACATATCGAAAGCAGTTTCACAACTGTCTACCGCAGCAAAGATGTCTATTGGTAAACCCAGTTGGACAATATGAATTGCCATATCATCTGCATCGACTTGCTTTTGATCCTCTGCAGTGTATTCTGATTCAGTTTGAGTATGAAAAGATGGTGGGATGTCAGGAGTTCCATGGTCTTGGATTTGTCGAGGCTTGAAGGGTCCATTCTGAATGGAGTTAATCATGAGTTTTCCATTAGGTTTAGTCTTGATGTAACGAAGCATACGACTTGACCATTGAAGATAACCACCTTTTGCCAACATAGGAGGTCGGTTTTCGGCACCGGCTGCATGAATGTCTTGTTGAGTTGCCATTGATGAAGGTGTGATATGATAAAGTTGATGTAGGATCGATTCAACGATAAAGGAGTTGTGGTTGATGAAGATTAAGCTCAGTTGAGGTGTTTCCAAAAGTCGTACTCGTAAACTCGGTTCTTAAAAATTTTCGCCCAAAATTTGAAATTCACTATAAAAATCAATTCTAAGGTCGTATGAAAAATTTGAGTTATGACAATTTTGACGCAAAATTTGACCCGAAAAATTTGAATTTAGGCCCAAAAATTTGAATTTTTGACCAAAATTTTCACAGTTAAACCAAAATTTGAATCTCGCGTAAAAATTGAACGTTTAGTCTCCTCAAAATCAATTCTAAGTTACGAGTAGAAACTTAGGCGTAGGATCTTATGCGTAGGATCTTAGGCGTAGGATCTTATGCGTAGGATCTTAGGCGTAGGATCTTATGCGTAGGATCTTAGGCGTAGGATTCACTATAAAAATCAATTCTAAGTTACGAGTAGAAACTTAGGCGTAGGATCTTATGCGCAGGATCTTAGGCATAGGATTCCTTAGGCATAGGATCTTATTCGTAGGTTTAAAGTTACGAGTAGAAAAAGTTAAGCGTAAGATTTAGCTTATGCGTAAGAAAAACTTAAGCGTAAGAAAAATGCTTATGCGTAAAGTATTCTACGCGTAAGTCGAAACTTATGCGTAAGATTAGGGTTTTGCCCAAAAATCCTTTACACTATCACAGTGTAAGAGATATCCAAAAGTCGAAGTGTTCCACACACTTATCCAAGTGAGGGAAGCACTGAGTCACCGTTAGAGCACGAAGATTCTTCACCAAAAAGTTACGAGTAGAAAACTATGCGTAGTTGACTTTCTTACGAGTAGAACTAGGGTTTTGACCTACTCGTAAAAAATTTTCAGCGATTCAACCAATTTCTCTTGCACAGATATCCTTAAAAACACTCGAATAACCCAAAAATGTTGACCTTTTTCACCCAAAGTGCTTAGAAAAGTTACGAGTAGAAATGACCAATAAACCAAATACGAGCTTAAAAATGAAGAAAAACACGTAAAGCTTCAAACTTTTTGCAAAAAACTGAAACTTTAGCACCAAATAAACCTTAAGCCACAAGAATCTTGAATTTTTGAGTGCAAAAATTAAAGTTTTAAGCGTGACAAAAACGTATAACGAGATCCTTTTACGCGTAACCCTTCAAAACAAACACAAACACTCCTAAACCATTGTTAGGCGATTGATACCAATTGTAGGACCTTAGTTTTATCAACCTTATCACTTTACCAAGCAAACCCAACACGTATACAAGTATAACCACGTGAAACAAACACAAACAAAGCTTAGAAATAAGATGAGAAAGATGGTGACTTGAAGATATAAAATCGTGTATATGTGAGAGGATAAGATATGCAAACAATAAGTTGTATATTCCTTGAGAGAGAAAATACACACACACACACTTTCAAGCACACCCCTCAAATGACCATTTGAGGGGTATTTATAGTACAAGACACATGTTGCCCTAAAGGCTTTAGCTTGGGCTTTCTTTGGGCTTTCGTGGACTTGGATTGGATTACACATTATAAACGGCTAGCTAAGCTTAACGTTTAACCAAATAGCTTAGCCCAATCCACGAGCCCGTTGACTATTCTATCACGATATCTAACACGCGTTACAAAGTTCCTAATTGTGAATGACCATCACTTCTAATAAAACTATTAAGGCTAACAAGCTGCAACATTCCCATTCTGATTACCCACTGCTCTATTCCCAACATTCTGACCCAACTGATTACCCTGATTCTGAACCGCCTGATTACCCATGCGAAATCCAGTAGCATATCCCTGCTGATTCCCAATAACTCCAACCATTTGTCTTTGATTACCCATGTTCACACCCGGCTGTGCAATTTGCCTGTTGCGAGTGTTTGATGAAATCCTTTGGTTGTTGTTAGTTGGTGTGGAATAGCGACCTTTGAATGCTTTACCCAATAAAGAAAATACTTGTGACAAAGCTTCATTGGGTTCCATTTCAAGATCAGTGATTCCTTGTTCCTGGTAATGTTGTTGTTCTGGTGGATAGGTTTGTTGTTGAGGGATGTATTGCTGCAAGTTGTTGTTAGTGGAAGATGATGAAGCTTGTTGTTGTGTATTCACTGGAGTTTGAGTCTTTGCAATGAGTGCCAATGGATCATGATTCTTTGCTAATCTTTCTTGTCTGACTTCATTCACTTCATTTTGGTTTTGTTTCAGAAAATCGTTGAGTTGATCAAAGTTCATTTGATGTAAGTCTTTTGTTTGGTTGACAATAGTGACATATCGTCCCCATTCTTCTGGTAGATTGTTCAAGAACTTGATGTTGCTCACGATAGTTCTGGGTGTCAACTTGTTTCTGATCAGCTCATTCATTAAAGTGCAGAACCTTCCATAGTAGGATTCGATGGATTCTTCTGGAGTAGATGTAAACTTCTCCCAAGCAGTTAGCAACTTGTTCTCTGTGTCTTGTTGACCAATTTCTGTTCCATGACAAAGTCGTCTAACTCGTTCCCACATATCGAAAGTAGTTTCACAAATGTCTACAGCAGCAAAGATGTCTCTTGGTAAACCCAGTTGGACAATATGAATTGCCATGTCATCTGCTTCGACTTGCTTTTGATCCTCTTCATAGTATTCTGTTTCTTTTTGAAGACGAAAAAATGGTGGGACGGGAGGTGTTGCATCAGCATTTCCAGGGTCTTGGACTTGTCGAGGTATGAAGGGTCCATCCTTAATGGATTTGATCATCAATTTTCCATTAGGTTTTATCTTGATGTAACGAAGCATTCGACTTGTCCATTGAAGATAACCACCTTTTTCCAACATAGGAGGATGGTTTTCGGCACCGGCTGCATGAATGTCTTGTTGAGTTGCCATTGATGAAGGTATGATATGATAAAGTTGATGTAGGATCGATTCAACGATAAAGGAGTTGTGGTTGAAGAAGATTAAGCTCGGTTGAGGTAGTGAAAATTCGGTGGTCTATTCTCCTCGTTCTCACGGTCGTTTTGATGGGTAGATCGCTGAAAACGGAGTTACGGTTCAAAAGTTATAGCCGTTTGAAGTTTTGCTCAAAATCTTACTCGTAAAACTGTTCTTATGCGTAGAGATGAGTGCTTATGCGTAGGATGCTTATGCGTAGGATCTTATGCGTAGGAGTCCTTATGCGTAAAGAGCTTAGGCATAGAAATCCTTATGCGTAGAAATCCAAGTTACGCGTAAACTTAAGGTTAAACTTAAGTCTTATGCGTAAACGTTAAGCGTAGAAGTAGAGTACCTTACGCGTAAGAGTTAACTTATGCGTAGAGTGCTTACTCGTAAGCTTTCTGATTATGCGTAAGAGTTGGTTTAAAACCAAAAATCCTTTACACTGTCACAGCGTAAAAGATATCCGAAAGTCGAAGTGTTCCACACACTTATCCAAGTGAGGGAAGCACTGAGTCACCTTTGTTGCACGAAGATTCGTTACCAAAAAGTTATGCGTAGAAAACTAGGTTTTTGACTTTCTTACGCGTAAGATTAGGGTTTTGACTTACGCTTAAAAAATTTCCAATGATTCAACCGATTTCTTTTGCACAGATAGCCTTAAAAACACTCAAATAGCACAAATCGTTTGACCTTTTTCACCCAAAGTGCTTAGAAAGCTTACGCGTAGAAATGAACAACGAAATCAAAACGAGTTTAAAAACGATTTAAAACACGTAAAGCTTCGAAATTTTTGCCAAAACTAGAATCTTTAACACTATATAAACCTTAGACCATAAGAATCTTGAAGATTTAAGTGCAAAAATAAAAGGTTTATGCGTGAATCTTTGAGAATGAAAAACTACGCGTAACACTTTAAAAAAAAACTTCAACCAAAACACTCTTAAACCATTGTTAGGCGATTGATACCAATTGTAGGACCTTACTTTTATCAACCTTATCACAAACCCACTTACCAAACACAAGTATCACCACGTGAAACCACGCTACGCGTAGAACACGTTCAACACAAACACAAAAGTAAAGCTTAGAAGTAAGAAACAAAGATGGTGACTTGATGTTATACAAACCGTGTATGTTATACGTAGAAAGATAAACAATAAAGATGATGTTTATTGCAAAGGAAGAAAACACACACACACACACACACACTTTCAAGCACACCCCTCAAATGACCATTTGAGGGGTATTTATAGTCTAAATACAAGATGCCCTAAAGGGCTTTCTATGGGCTTCGTGGGCTTGGACATGGGTTGGATTGGATACAAGGCAAGCTTAACTAAACTAATACCCATTTAGCTTAGTCCAATCCACGAGCCCGTTGACTATTCTAGCACGATATCTAACACACGTTACAAAGTTCCTAAACATGAATGACCATCACTTCTAATAAAACAATTAAGGCTAACAGATTGCCTTTTATGGAAGAAAGATGGAACTTCTATGAGTACCAATAGGTGTTCAAGGATGAAACTAAAAATTTTAATGGTGTAAAGTCATGTTAAATGATCCTAGAGATCAAATGTAAACTTGGGATAAAATTTGAAAAATCCTTAAAAATTATAAGAATTGAAAAACTAGTTTTCGACCCATTTTGAGGTAGAGATGACTCAAATCAATTTATTAAAATTGATAAATTTATAAACTAGATGTGTTGATGATAACGCTACACGCGTCGTTCGGGGTCAAAGGAACTTCCTTTTCGTCGAGCAAGTTTTTCAACACCCTAGGCAGTGAACCTAATCGTTGTAGTGTAGTATTAGGGTAAGCCACGGGTATTGATATCGTTCTCTAGGGGAATATGAATGCTAGTGAGAAGTTACTACGCTAAGGTTGGGGTTGAGGAAGATTATTTTTTTATCTTTTTATATTTTTAAGAAAAAGGAAAAGTACGAATCTCGGGGTTTGAATTTGGGGGGGTTGGTATTGCTACCGATTACTCTACTTATCTAATTATCTAATCTAAGGTGTATGTAGTCTATGTCTAATTATTGTGTGCTCGTATGATAGTTTAAAGATGTGTTTACTTAGGTTTTATTACTCTTTAATTATCTCCTATTGGTGGTTGAATTGTCACGTCCTCATTCCTAGTTGCGTTGTGTGTCTAAGGTTGTAGGGTATGCGTTTCTCCCTAACTCTTTGAACTTACCAAAGGGTCTCGTCTACAAAACCCACTAGGGATAATAAACTCTTACTCTAAGGCACTCTTTGGATGGTTTAGCTTACAACTACTCAAGGAGTCATATTCTAAGGTTCATAAAGATTTAATCAAGCATTAAGTACACAACGAATGACCTATCACATTATTAGATCATTAATCAACTAAGATAAGAGACAACCAATCAATATTCAATAATTAAGTTTCATATTCCCTAAGCAAACACACAAGTAAATTAGCCGGACATGGAGAACATGCAAGCATACACACAAATAATCAAAGACATAATTGTATTAATGAAGTAAAACACTTATCTTGGTGTAAGATAGGGTTTGAAACCCTAAAATACTGTACAAGACAGCCTTGGTTCGGTTTTAGGTTTTTACTCCAAAAGACTACACACTAATACTGAAAAATTCGGAATCTATATATAAGATTACATCTGCGACGGCGTCACCTTATGTTTTGTGACGCCGTCGGGTCGCCATCATTAGGGTTTCGTCATGGCCACGTTAGACTTGCGACGGCGTCACCTTATGCTTGTGACGCCGTCCTCTTCAGCTTCTGACGCTGTCTGGATTGCATCTAGGCCGTCTGATTTGCGACGGCCTACTCTTTTATAACTTGATGTCGTTACTTGAAAATAGGAGTTTTGGCTTATGTCCCGTCACAAAATCCTCCGACGGCGTCGCAATTTAACACCTGACGCCGTCACCTTATGTTTTCAGCAGCTTTGAGTGTCTCGATTCTGACTTTGGCCATTTTCTTCGTATATTCGCGCCTTTTCGTCCAAATAAGTGCCATTCCAGCATTTTGCCTTCAAGAGACCTAAAAAGTGAAAAGGAACGATATTAAGCAATAACGGATACAAAAGTGATCAAATAAGGGCTTAAACGACCCCTAAAAAAGGTACCTTTTAAAACCTTATCAAATATCCCTACACTTGGTATTTGCTTGTCCTCAAGCAAATGTGCTTTTAGCCAATTAATTTATAAGTTAGAGGTCATGAAGCATTGGTTTAAAACAGTCCACAACACTCATAAGCCCCGCAAAAGTCATAACAAGCACGGAAATCACATACTAGCACCTCACATGGGGTGTTTGGATACTCACATCTCTCTCGGGTGTATATGAAATATAACAATTTGGAAATGGAAGATAAACACTCATTAACCGGTCCTAGTACATAGATTACCATAGGCTTGAGAATAGATCAAACCTCTATCGCTTTGGCGTAAGCACCTAGGAAAGACTATCAAAGAGGTCTTTAAAGGGTTGTAACGTTAGGCTTACGGTAGGGAAACAAAGGGTTTGGTAGGATAGGCTATATAGAGGTGGTAAGTCAAAAATCTCTTATGTTACAAGCATACGAAGAATGGCGTTGCTAAGCCAAGACTCGACACTCTAAACTCTAGCTAACTGAAATAAACAAACATAAATTTAAAGGATAGATGTAGGATGGTAGCCCATATGTTTTTTTTTTTTTTTTTTTTTTTTTTTTTTTTTTTTTTTTTTTTTTTCAATACACTTTTACTCTACCATCCTCTACGGTAACATCAAAATGATAGGGATTTATAGGCACATCCCTACACTTGAGTTTTTATTACTCTAACACTAATTTGACCCGAATTGAAAAGATCAAAACACTTGGGGTACATTATTATGCAAACAAAGGGAATTTGAATTTAACGTTCCCTTCCCGTCATTTCATAAACTGTAACTTTTCCCATGAATCCCAATCGTCCCAAAACTGTATACAAAGGATATGACTCGACTTAGCAACTCATGCAAGCAACCAGATAATTGAACTAAGGGTTTAGGGTGATAACAATAATGCACTAAAAGTGAGTGCATACAAGGTAGGCTAAGGCGATTTGGGTGTATATTTGGGGGTGGGGTGTAAACAATGCTCTTCATTGATATTTCGGAAAAACCAAAACATCACGAGAACCGCGAAAAGGATAGGCTCTGAGGGGTTAACTAGGGGTATCGTGTACTAAAGATGAGTACAACGCAAAGGGTATGGGGGAATTACTCAACCGAAGTGGAAGAAGTAATTATATTACGGGTATCAAACAAGGGTTATCCTAATGCCTCTTATCATTTAGTTATTCCTAACTACACAAGTGTAGTCTTACTAGCGATCTCGGAATGCATCACAAAACAAGTTCTAGAATCTAATATACTACCGAATCACACTCTAAGCATTAAAGATGAATGCTTTAATTCCTACTAATCTAAGGGCGATCCTCACATTTTTGGTGGAATTTAGGTGGTAAAGGGTTTTTGTGCTAGTCATGCAACTTCTTATCCGTGAGACGCTTTTGTTAAGACTAATGGCCCACTCCTATATGTCATGAAAATTTTTAAATTTGGTGCCAAAATTACCCTAACCGACATTTTCTCATGGTTTATTACACAAATACAATTGGACAAAGCAAATAATCAAGGATAAGCATAGTTTCAAAGTTCCCGTTTTATTTTCCCTCCCTACACTTAAACTGAACATTGTACCTAATGTTCCCCGAAAGTATCAAAGTTATGATAATGGAAGGTAATAAAAAAAATGAAAGAAACTAATACTCCCCTGATTAGCTCGGTAGGATCCGTGTGTGAAGTAGTGGTTAAATCCTTTCCAAGAAGAATTTATGCGTGAAAAGCTCCTTCCAATCTTATGTAACTTCTTCTTGATAAATTAAACCTGCACACTTGAAGAAAACAAACGAAACCTTCGCGTAAAATCGGCGGTAATAATATATATAAGACTCGATTTAAACTAGGATATAATGCTTGTGGAATGGATGTTTACAGAATTTCTGGAAAATTAAGACCTGGAAAATTCCAAAAAATTTTAAGTAGCTCATAAAACGAGAAAAAAGTAATCTGTTGTTTTTACTCCTTCCTGACGCCGTCAGGTTGTGATCCTGACGCCGTCAGGTTATCCTGACAAAAACAGGTCTGCGATTTTCTGGAAAAAATTCTGGAAAATTTACATCTTTAGAATCTGGAAAAATTTCTGCAAAACATCCATTATGACTTGATACAAGCATTTGACTCGAACAAACACACAAATATATCTTTTAATTAATTGTTATTCTCATGTTTACGTTTCTTTTGAAAACGTGTGTAATCCTCCCTAGACTTATCCCTTATGTAAAATACCTTTATATGCAATTAAGACGAGGTTAAAAACAAAATAAAGCATTTTTACAAATTTAAACATGAGAATAAACAATCAATAAAAGACATATGACACTAACAAGAAAACAATTAAGCATGGGTTGCCTCCCACGAAGCGCTTTTCTTTTTTTTTAAGAGTCTTGTAGCTAGACTCGTAGTTGTGCTCCTACGTAACTTCATTACCGGCACCTTCTTCCTTCTGATGGTCTCTATTGGGAGATTCCATGTTGTAGAAATGCCATATGATGCACTTCTCTAAGAGTTCATCCTCTCCCCAATCGGTCCTATATTCCGGTCCTAGGTTCAAGCAATCCTTATAGAATCTGAAAATCTTAGCCATAACATAATCTACTCCTTTTTCCCTATCCTCATCATTCCTATAATAGACCGACAGTTTAAGTTCCTTTTCACCATTAGAGAGTGATGAAAACTTCTCAATCTTAAACGGCATTTGGTAAGCTATGTCATCGGTCTCATCCTTGAATCGCACTACTCCTAACGAGGGATCATAGGTTATCCCGGTGCTTTCTATGAAAGGTTTTCCTAGAATAACGTGGGACAAGCTAGGGTCTATGGCCGTGCTAATATCATCCACAATTATGAAGTCCGTAGGAAACGTGAAACTACCTACATAAACGGGCAATCCCTTAACTCTACCGAGAAAATTGCAACTAACATTAGGATCATTGGGGTCTTGCCTAGTTGGAATAGGCTTCTTCATTACCCAATTGTAGTAGGTGCTAGTCATTATGTTGATTGGGGACTTGCGATCAATGTAGGCCTTTGCCACAAAAAGGTGTCCTATGCAACATGGTATGTTAAGATTCCAAGGGTTCCCAAACTTGATTATAGGGCTTTTCCTAACATACATGTGACGGAGGTCACGCACTAAGTGAGGGTGGCGAGATAATTCTTCTTCCGTAGGAAACTTATTGAAATAGTCATTGTCTACTTCATCTACTTCCTCGGTTGTTTCATTATTCTCAAGGGTATGGTACTCTTCGTCACTTGTTCCATTAGGTTTCACCAAGGAGATGCTATTGACGAATTGAACGTGCTTAGCTAGCTTACTTGGGTCCTTAATCTCAACACCGGAAGGCTCAGGCGTTGAGATAGCACTAACCTTCCTATCACTATTGATTATGGCTTTCAAAAGGTTGTCTATCTTCCTATCCATTTTGGCTTGTTGTTGGTTAAAGCGGTCCGAGAGCTTAGCTATTTGTGATTCTTGGGATGCAACTAGGTTCTGCAACATCCCTTTGATGTTTTGTTGGTTAGGACCGTTAGGTGGGGGCCATGAAAAATCATTGGAATTGAATTATTTGGTTTGTCCCCAGTAGAAGTCGGGCTTGCCTTTCCATGCCTCTCGGGTTTCGTTGAAATTCCTAGGTCCGGGTATTGTAGGGAATCTTCCTCCCGTTCCATTAACACGCGAGGATGCGTAGTCAACGGAGGCATGTTCGGGGGATCGGGTGCTAGTGCGCGTGTTATGAGGATCACAAAATGGCTCACACGAGGAAGAAACTTTGTTCACATGGTGTGAAGACTTAGGATTTTCGTAGGAACTCATTAGGAATTTTACTTGGTCTTCAAGTTCGATCATCCTACGGTTGGAAGGTTGTGAGTCAATGGGAGGCAAGGAGATTGCCTTAACGGTTTTGGGCAGCTCACGGGGGTCATCCCAACTTTTGTTGTCATAAAGGGCAAGGTCCTCTATTATACCCCATGATTCTTCCGCGGTGAGATCACTAAGTTTTCCACCGGCCGCTTGGTCAATGGATCGCTTGGTGGGGAAGTTAACATGATCATAAAAAATTTGGACTTGGAGCCAAAGATCAATGCCGTGATGAGGGACTTTATGAAGTAAGTCCTTGAATCGAGCCCATGCTTCGTAGAGAGATTCACCTTGACGTTGTTGGAACATCAAGATGTCATTCCTAAGCTTAGTGAATCTCCCCGGTGGGAAAAATTGAGCAAGGAAGCGAGAGGTAAGATCATCCCAACTTGAGATGGAGCCGGTGGGAAGTCGCTCAAGCCAATTACTAGCTTGGTCCCGTAGAGAGAATTGGAAGAGACGCAGGCGCGTAGTCTCCCGAGTAGTAGCATCAAGGTCGATGGAATCGACAATTTTAAGGAAATCCCTAAGATGCTGATTTGGATCTTCGGAATGAAGTCCATGGAATGCACATCCGTTTTGCACCAACCGGATGGTGTCGGATCGCAGAGCCGTAGTTTGGGCTTGGTCGGGAAGCTCAATGGTTTTCCTATAGCCTAAGTGGCATGGTCTCGAGTATTCACCAAGAGTACGGGCTCTTGGCGGGTCATTTAAGGTCACGAAGAAGGGGGATAGACTAAGAGAAAGCTAAAAGTGAGAAAAATTTACTTGATAGGAATCAAGTAAAGAAACCTAAACGAGGTGGACTACTGACTAGCTATTCTATTCCCCGGCAGCGGCGCCAAAAACTTGATAACGCTACACGCGTCGTTCGGGGTCAAAGGAACTTCCTTTTCGTCGAGCAAGTTTTTCAACACCCTAGGCAGTGAACCTAATCGTTGTAGTGTAGTATTAGGGTAAGGCACGGGTATTGATATCGTTCTCTAGGGGAATAGGAATGCTAGTGAGAAGTTACTACGCTAAGGTTGGGGTTGAGGAATATTATTTTTTTATCTTTTTATATTTTTAAGAAAAAGGAAAAGTACGAATCTCGGGGTTTGAATTTGGGGGGGGGGGTTGGTATTGCTACCGATTACTCTACTTATCTAATAATCTAATCTAAGGTGTATGTAGTCTATGTCTAATTATTGTGTGCTCGTATGATAGTTTAAAATGTGTTTACTTAGGTTTTATTACTCTTTAATTATCTCCTATTGGTGGTTGAATTGTCACGTCCTCATTCCTAGTTGCGTTGTGTGTCTAAGGTTGTAGGGTATGCGTTTCTCCCTAACTCTTTGAACTTACCAAAGGGTCTCGTCTACAAAACCCACTAGGGATAATAAACTCTTACTCTAAGGCACTCTTTGGATGGTTTAGCTTACAACTAATCAAGGAGTCATATTCTAAGGTTCACAAAGATTTAATCAAGCATTAAGTACACAATGAATGACCTATCGCATTATTAGATCATTAATCAACTAAGATAAGAGACAACCAATCAATATTCAATAATTAAGTTTCATATTCCCTAAGCAAACACACAAGTAAATTAGCCGGACATGGAGAACATGCAAGCATACACACAAATAATCAAAGACATAATTGTATTAATAAAGTAAAACACTTATCTTGGTGTAAGATAGGGTTTGAAACCCTAAAATACTGTACAAGATAGCCTTGGTTCGGTTTTAGGTTTTTATTCCAAAAGACTACACACTAATACTGAAAAATTCGGATTCTATATATAAGATTACATCTGCGACGGCGTTACCTTATGTTTTGTGACGCCGTCGGGTCGCCGTCATTAGGGTTTCGTCTTGGCCACGTTAGACTTGCGACGGCGTCACCTTATGCTTGTGACGCCGTCCTCTTCAGCTTCTGACGCCGTCTGGATTGCATCTAGGCCGTCTGAGTTGCGACGACCTACTCTTTTATAACTTGACGTCGTCACTTGAAAATAGGAGTTTTGGCTTCTGTCCCGTCACAAAATCCTCCGACGGCGTCGCAATTTAACACCTGACGCCGTCACCTTATGTTTTCAGCAGCTTTGAGTGTCTCGATTCTGACTTTGGCCATTTTCTTCGTATATTCGCGCCTTTTCGTCCAAATAAGTGCCATTCCAGCATTTTGCCTTCAAGAGACCTAAAAAGTGAAAAGGAACGATATTAAGCAATAACGGATACAAAAGTGATCAAATAAGGGCTTAAACGACCCCTAAAAAAGGTACCTTTTAAAACCTTGTCAGTTGACATGTGATAGATGATGTGTGAGTGCATGAGCAGAAGAATGATGAGTTTTGGTGATTTGATAAATTAAAAGGCACTTTGATTGTGATCCTAAGTAAGCAATGGGTGAGTGTGAAGCTTTATAAGCTTGAAGAAGACTTAAGTGATTCTAAGGTCTTATGTTTAACTAGTGTGAAGTGATCTAGTGAGCTGTTTTGATGTGTGAGATTCAATATTGCTAATCTGTCTTCACGGATCCCACGGTTCCCTCAAAGGAAGGATATGTCTAGTGCATTCTTAGGGATCCGGCAACTGCAGATCAGAAGCATCACAGAAAGGGATGCAGTTTTTGCACCATACTATGTACACTAATTTCTATTAATCTCTACTCCAAAGAACAACAAAACAAGCATGATATCTCATAAATCATATCATAGATAAGAGTAGTAATGAAAATATCCAAAATAAAACAAACAGGAGTTCTTCACGAACATAAGCATTCATACATAAATCAAATGTCTAAAAACAACCATAATCCTAATGTCTCTTTTGTCAATCTTTTCTTTTCCTCTTTCCCGACTTCATGACGTAGATAGCTAGGCACTGGAACATACCCTTTATTTGTTTAATATCTGCAGTCTCGTTTGGAAGAGTTGGAAGTTGTTGATAGTAGGCAATGGGGTCCAAGTCGATGTTGGCTTCGGGGTTGACATTTACTTCTTCTTCATCCGAGGAGTCCGGGAGAGCCTTAGGTTTTCTTCCATTGACCATGAATCATTTAGAGGGTTGTTTCGTAAGAGGTACCATGACGTGATCGGAGAGGAAATGATCATCATTGATTGGAGATGGTTGCATTGCACTAACACACTCACGGAGTCGTGTTGGGAGCATACCATACGGAAGTACCATGTTGGCGACTTTGAATACCCCGACCATTCTCTTCACCATGTAATAGGCGAGATTAAATGGCCTTTGGTGAATAAGGCAATAAATCATTTGCACAAGACATGCATTTGGATGATCTTTGTTTCCGACCAAGCTAATGACATTTTCCCTAAGAATTTCTTCCCATTTTCTATATATGGGGTGCATTTCGAAGAGTTCCATTTGAAAGGGATCACGGTGAATGAGCTCTTTGTTGCGGTTGAAACGAGATTGGTCGGCCCTAACTTTGAAAATAGTTTCTCGAACGGTTGCGAGGTCATCAAGAGGAGTATGGTAGATTGGTTTGGAATCAAGAGCAAAGGATTGAGTGGATATTAGCCATTCTTGAGAGTACATACAAATTCCTTCACAAGGAATGCGAAGGATTTGGGCAAATGTGTTGAGGGGTAGAGTAAAGTTTTGTTTATTGATGATAAAGGCGATTGAAATGCTATCATCGGTGTTTTGAATGATCCTAACGCTTTTGTAGAATTCAAAGATGAAAATCGGAAAAATTTGTTCATCAATATCAAGAAGACAATCAAAGTTGATTGCCGAGAAGACTTGACGAATGTCGGTATTTGATAACGTCTAAAATGAACATGTTTTTAGTAGCGTTATTGTCAGTTTTGTGCATGATATTCGGCTATATTTACTCATAACTGTTGCAAAAGTGCAAAGATGCGTCTTGTGTATGTATATGTAGCCAGGTATTGCGAATATTGAAGAAATGAAGTTTTTATGCACATTTGGAAGCGTCTAAAGGAAGGAAGTTGAGATTGGAAGCTTGTGGACTCAATGATATGGAAGCGTAGTGATTTCGAAGCATCTATAGCAAGGAAAGATCAAGTTTGGCTTTGGAAATCATCAACGTAAGCAAAGAATGAAGCGTAAAAAGAAAAGTCAGCAAAAAGTCAAAAGGAGCAAAACCCAGCCGTTCGGTCGCAACCCGCAACCGGATCCGGCTGGGCTAATGGTCAAAGCTGTGACCGATTCGGTCGACATAGAAACCGATCCGGTTTCTGGTTCTGCAGTTACACAATTCGCATTTATTGTTGTCTTAACTCCCCATAATCATTAGAGTCCGATCATTTCTTGATATTAACTTGGAGAGAACGTTTTTTGGGCAGTTAAGCAAGTGCTTTGGCTATTTAAAGGACCTAGTACTTGTATACTAAGTGTGACACAACAAATAGAGTATTAGTTTACACCAAAACTCATACTTACCCATTTATTTCAACCCAAAAGCTTGGTAGTTACTGGAAAACGTCCAGAAGCAAGGAAGGAACCATTCTTGTCCATTGTTTCGGTAGTTTGGAGTTGTGCGGTGATCCTAGGTGATTGGAGGCGCGTGGTTGCTACATTCCACGATTTCTAATTCTTGTAATCACAAAAGATTAGGTATTCTATGAACTTTGTTATGGAAATCTATTCTCTTGAATTGTTTGAATTACTTTGTTATGACTTGTGTTTAGATATGATTGTTTTCATGGAGTAGTTTGTGTTATACTTGTGTGTTGGAATGTGATTAATCATAATAATGTTCTCGAAATGTGATGCATGTATATATGATCTTGTTTAAATGAGTTTGTTGGAAAAATACTAGTCTTGGATTGATTTGTCAATAAAACATGTTTTAAGAAAAAGGACCGAAAGGATTTCTCTTGTGTTTTATTCCAAAAAGTGTTGTGACAAACTAGTATGGGGATATGGTGATTGACATCCACCATGTTTTGCTTATTAAAACAAGACTAGAACATTTTCATCACGAAGGGTCGAAAGATTCGTAAGAACAAATTTAATGAGAGCATGTTGCAAACAAATGGAATTTTTATAGGATAACCATTGGGATAAGGACCGAAAGGATTACCTAAATGTTTTTGTTCTTAGAATGATTTTTACAAACAAATACCATGGATGGGGAATCATTTGCTTATGATTTGTGCATCATACTAAGAGTATACACCAAACCTTTATGAACATTATCTATGGTTGATTATGAGACTTCACACAAGTATATATTTTTTATTCTTGATTCGTATTTTCACTAGAACACTTATTCGAGGGAGCCTTGACAAGCTTTCTTGTTAGAAACTTTTTAATAAAATCTATTTCAAAACAAAAATCCCTTGGGACGATCTCGACTTACCAAAACGTTACTACTACGGACGAGTATACTTGCTCGTATGTGTTAAAAGGTTATACGGTTAATTCGTGATTATAAATTTTTAAAACTTGCACCAACCGGAGCACATCAAGTTTTTGGCGTCGCTGCCGGGGATTTTTCTGTAATTTTCTTTGAAATTATTAAAAAAAAAAAAAAAAAAAAAAAGTTTTGTTACAAACTAACCGATTCGGTTGGTTAGCCAACCGAATCCGGTTAGACATTCTGTGAAAATTTTTCTTTGGTTCGAATTTTATATCTATCTTTTTAGTTTATTGTGTTTTGATTTCTAGAATAATTGTGTGGTTTAATCAGTTCTTAGATTTATTGTCTTTATTTATTTTCTTTTCTTTACATTTGTTATTTAATTAATCTAGTTTTATTTATTTTAATTTTATAGTTGTTGGTATTGGTTAAGAGTATCTTATTTTCAGTTATAGTTTAGTTTATGATAGCATTTATTAGTAGTTTATTTAGTTTTAGTTTTAGTTTTAATTTTGGTTTTAATTAGAGTTAATGAGTTATTTAATTATTAGTATATGGAAAGTTTTATTTAATTAACTAGAGTTAGTACATCCTTAATAACATTAATTTGTCTTCATTATTATTAATTTGTTTTTTTTTTTAAAAAAAAAAAAAAAAAAAAAAATATATATATATTTTTCAAACAAACCGATCGGTCGCAACCCGCAACCTGATCCGGTTCGTGTTTCTGATCTAGAATTTTTCAACCAACCGATTCGGTTGGTGATCCAACCGAATCCGGTTGGAGTTTCTGTGCCGAGTTTTATCATTTTTAGGTTTTGAGTTTTTATTTGATTTTCTTAATTTTGTTAGATGTCTTAGTTGTTTATTATATGTTTTTATAGTTTGTTCTTGTTTTACTAACGTTAACGCTAATCATTCGGGATTTGTTTTGTTTTGCTTTGTTAAGTTGTCTAGTAACATGGATAGTTTGAGCGGAATCTCGGAATACCTTCGTACTTTGGATGACATGTTCAAGGATACGGGAAGTTCATTAGAAAAGATTGGAGGAATTCTGGAGGAAAGCAAGAAAGAATTGGGAATTGACACGGGTGATATGGAAGAAGTATGTGAAAACAAGGTTCAACTACCCAAAAACAAAAGAGTGGTAGTGTTTACACAAGCACCGTCAACGGTGTATGATTCACCGATGATGAGATTTGGAACACCTTGTGAAGTGGAAGGAGTACGTGCTTGGGATGCACAACTTAATATGGCGTATGGAGAGAATTATATCTTGGAAGAGGTTCTTGACGAGATCGGTCATGTTCGTATGGATTATGAGGCATATGGGAGAAAGATGGTGAAAAATCTGAAGGTCAATATTCATGGGCATATGTTTAAAACTGATTTTGTTGTTTTAGAGGAAGGTAATGCAGATGAGCCAAATGTTTGTTTTGGTAGAGATTTTCTTGTCACGACTAAGTGTCAAGTAGATTTTGGTATGGGAGAGATGCGGATTAACATAACCGAGTTGGAAGAAGGAAAAGGGATCAATGAGATGCTAGTGGAAGTGTGTGCAAATATGGAGGAGAAAAATGTGGAAGTGGTGAAAATGGGGAAGGCAAACCGAAAGAAACCATCATCAAATAAATTAACCCCAACAACAACCTCCACCACCAAAAATGATTATACACCATTGTCACCTACTACTACTATCAAACCCTTAACCGAAAGCCAAAAAGAAGCTATCTTAGAGAATCTAGAACAAAAATTTCTAGAGCTCAATGAAAAGAAACCGGTTATTGAAGTTCTCCAAGATTATGTGCTTTATCGAAAGAAGTTGGATGCATTGATGCTAGCGAGGGCTAGGTTGGAAGATAAGAATCTCACGGATGAGGATCGAGATCGAATTCTGTTTAAAGGCATGCCAAGGAAAGAAAAGGATCCGGGTAATTTTGTGTTGCCAATCAAAGTAAATGGAACTACACCAGTTTATGCTTTAGCTGATACGGGGTCGAGTGTTAACGTGATGCCGTATCCATTGTTCAAAACTTTGGGACTAAGTAATCCGCAACCTAATCATTCTAAGCTCACTATGGCGGATAACACTCAAGCAAAGGCAATGGGAGAAGTTAAGAATGTAAGAGTGCAAATTGGCTACCAACCATATTTGGCAGATTTTCTTGTCTTGGATATTCCGGTGGATAAGAGTTTACCACTATTGTTGGGGAGGCCATTTTTACGAACTTGTGGAGCAATTATAGACATGGGAAGAGACACCATGACTATTGACGATGGGATTTCGAGGCAAACATACTACCCAAGACCAAGAGGACCAATTTTGGAAGGTATGGAAGATTTGGAATGGATGGATGCAAATGATGATTTAACTTGTTTTGAAGTAGGACGTGATGTCCACGGTAATCCAATGTACGGACCTTTAACTCCACCTTA
The DNA here is from genome assembly GCA_019973895.1 of Chrysanthemum seticuspe. Lineage (NCBI taxonomy): Eukaryota > Viridiplantae > Streptophyta > Magnoliopsida > Asterales > Asteraceae > Chrysanthemum > Chrysanthemum seticuspe. The sequence goes on along the minus strand of BPTQ01000003.1, from coordinate 16,986,116 downwards.
TTTCGATATAGAGGACGAAATGGAACGTGCATTTGCGATAGAAGCTTTCTACAACCCATTCAAAAACATTTTGGTTTACAAGAAGTTGACCGACTTTTTAGGATCTGTACCGGTGCAACTTAAGAATTTGGAGTGGAAACCCGAAGGATTGGGGACTTACAAGAGGCAAGCCGGAGATGGGGCATGGCATGTTAAGTTTGATATATTATGCCCGGATGGACGAAGATTTATGAGGAAATTTAAAACTTTTGAAACATTCCGAGAATTGACCGGAAAATTTCAAAGCGAGGATATTCTTAGGCAAGAATATTTTGAGGAATTTTGAGGAAAGAAAAGACCGTAATAACAAGCAATCATTTGCTTGAATTTCTTGAACTATTTTATTTTATTTTGATTTGATGCATTAGGATTTTTGTTTCTTATTTATTTTTCATGTTATGATTGAGGTAATTTGGTTTTAATACATTATGACTATGAGTTTGAGTTGAGTTTGGATTAGTTCATTTATATGATGAGTTTAGTTTTTTTTTTGGATTGAATGATTGTTCAAAATTTCATTTGGTGAATAAATGTTGTGTGAATTTTTAGCAGGAATTTTTGAGTAAAAATATGTTGCTTGGAGGGTAAATGCCTAAGTAACATGTTAAACAAGTAAAAAAGCAAATTTGGCAAAAAGCATACCGAATCGGTTGTGTCCTTGACTGAACCGGTTGAACCAAAAATATAAAAATTTCATTTTTCCAAAAACACACACACACACTAATTTTCCAGGAGGGTTTTGCAATAATTCATCCAAGAGAGCAGATTGGAAGTTGTTTTGAATTGTAGGATAACATCATGGCACCCAAGCAAGTAAGCAATTATACTCAATTTATTCAATTAAGGTTTTATTTAGAACATTTGATTCGAATTGGATTTTAGGTCACCAATTTGGGGGTTTTTGTTATAATTCGAATTAAGTGGTTATATTGTAGGATTGAGTGAGTGATTGATATAGGAGTGCATTACAATAAGTGATTGATTGATTGATTCACCATAGAATGGATTTTAGATGATAAGATTTGTCGGAAGTAATTGGGTTATGCTTATGGAAGAGATAAGTTACAATTGGTGATTCATTTTGATGAATGATATGTTTGATTTTTAAGAGTGATGGATGCTACACTATTAGAACTTTTGATTTTTAAGAATGATGAGATGAGTTCTTAGATGTTAGATGTTTGATGATTTGGAAGCAAGATAGAGTAATTCTAGGATGTGGGAAATCATTGAGGATGATAGAATGCGATCTAAGAATGGTTTGAGCGTTAGAAATTCGAGATGTTGAGGATTTGAAGGTGAAATACCTTATGCAGTCTGCACAACCGATTCGGTTGCGCATGGCAACCGAACGGTTGTTGCCTGATGTCAGTAGAAAACCGATTCGGTTGGTGATCCAACCGAATCCGGTTGCGGTTTCTGAGAGGATTTTTTGTGAAATTTTGAAATGTATCCTAGAGGGTTCTCTAACCTTCTTGTTTGTTCTAACACTCTTATATGATCTTATTTTTGTGATTTCTACAGAGAATTATTATAGGAAGCTCGAGTGGGGAGGAAATTCCGATTAACCCGCTTGTTACGAAATTTTGTGAAAGAAACGAGAAGAAGGTTAAGTATAGTGTGAAGAAGGAAGCAAATGCTAATTTAAAATTCAAAAATCTCACCGATGGAGAGAAACATGCTTTTCGAGAAAGATTGTCGAAGTTACAACATAGGCAATGTTTAGTTCCAAGGGTGATTGATTGGGATTTATTTAACGAATGTGAGTGTGAAGATGAGTTAAGAAGGATGATGCGAACATCTTATGTATATCCAGGGGATGGAGATTCGTTCAATGATTTGTCATGGGAAAGAGCATTCAGCGTTAATGAAGAAGTCTACCGAGAATGGTGTATGGAATTCTTTTCAACCATGTATTTTGAAAGAAAAGTTGATGTTCGGAATTTGATGTCGGAGATTTGTATTTGGTTTAGACTTTGTGGTAGGGATCATGCTTACACATTGCCAGCTTTCGGTGTAGCTCTTGGTTTGTATGAGCCACATGAGGTAAATCATCGATTATTTGAAACTCACTTTTCTAGACTTCGGAGGTTTGAAAAAGATTACCCTAGTATTCCCGCTTATTGGAATCAAGTGGGAGATCCTACTTGTGCTAGGAGGAATGCTTCAACCATCAGGAATCCGTTGATGAGGATACTTCACAAGTTGATTGTGACCGGGCCATTTAATAGATTTGGAAGCAGGGACAAATGTCAGAAACCGGACTTATGGATTATGAAGTTGCTGGAAGAAACTAAGGATGGTAATGCTATTTGGCAGGTTGCCGAATATTTGTCTAGGAGAGCCCCGGGAATCAAGAGCAACAGTAACATTTGTGGAGGACATTTTGTGACAAGATTGGCGAAGAATCTTGGGTATTATGTTGATGAGGAATTGGCTAAGTGTGGAGAGCCAAAGTATAGTGAAACGTGGACTGCGAAAGGTTTTGGTAATGCTTTGAATAGGAGATTGGGAACCGTAGGGTTATGGATTGAACCAAGACCACAACAGCAACCACCACAACAGCAAAGGAATATACCAATGGAGAACGTGCAAATGGGTACGTCCAGTAGTTTTGATTCAGGATGGGGAGAGTGGAACCAACATCTAGATGAAATTCAATGTAGGGATGTGTGGAGAGATTCGATGATGTTAAGGAACAACTACATCAATGATTATTCGATGCCTATTTTTCAACACATGGCTCGAGAAGCCAATTACGAATTGCCACCCTACAATCCACCAAATGTTCCACCATATCCTTTTCCTTACACTTCTTATCCTGGACCCTATCCGTATCCATATCCTGGGTACGCACCGTTTCCTGATCCAATACCACCATATGGTCGATTGCCTGAAGCTGGAGGAACAAGTTATGAAGTTGGAGGATCATCATCAGGAGTTGGAGGCAAGAAGAAAAAGAGGAGAGTTCGTTCAGAAATCATAGACGAAAACTATGTAACCGAAAGTGATGATGATGATGAGTTTGATGATGAAGAAGGAGAAGAAATGAGCGAGGATGACGAGTGATTATGGGTCATTCGTGAAATTATGGTTTCAAAAACAATGGTCATGATGTGTTTTAAACTATTTCTATCTTTTGATTGATTTTTTTTAGGATGTTTGATATATTTTGGTTTTATCTAGTTTTTAGTAGTTTTGTTTGTTTTGTGCATTTCGTGTTGCAGTTTTTGTTTGCAGGATGGATATGTTGGAAGCTTCTTGATGGTCAAATATTTCGAGTTGGATAACTCACAGGCTTGCTAATGACCCAATGTGCTTATTGCATATTTTATTCCGTGGTATCTTTTAACTATTTCTTTTTCCCATTTTCTTTACTTTGAAGTTCATTTTTCATTACATTGAGGACAATGCAAAACTTAAGTATGGGGGAGGGAAGAAAATAGGAAAATGATACGCATTTTTTATTTTTTTTTAGATAACTTTTGGATGCAAGTGATTAGAAAAAATTCGCCCTTGATGGTCTAATGGTTTTCGCGCGTTATTGATAATTAAAATACATAATTTGGGATTTCAATGGTAAAATGAGGTTTTTGAAAATTTTTAGATTTGAACCAAATTACTGAAATAATTCATTTTGGATTCGATAGCATTTTCTAGCATGCATAATAGCCTTTTTCCCACATTTTTGTGAGGTTTCTTTTTGTATGAAACATCTTTTGTTTTATATTTGCTATGAGTGTGCCGGTGATTATGTCGATTCTAGAACTTGTACTAGTTATGCATCACGGTTAAAATTACTTTCGAGTGATCTAAATATTTTCAAGTGATAAGAGGCATTTTAGGAATAACCCAAATGGCCTTCCATTTTTACATCTAATGATATATTAGCTGACCACATCGGTTAGTTAACCACCCACATGGACCCATTTTGTTAGTGCTCATTTTTTTAGCACTAGATACCCCTAGTTACACCTTCTGAGCCATTCCTTTTCATTTTTGATAAATCCAGAAAAATACAAAAATATTTTACACCTTTAAACCTTAGCCAACCCTTATCAAGTCTAATGGTTTGTTGCTAGTTGTTTGGAATGATTGGATTGTTTTTGATGATTATGAGTTAGTTACACTTTGCCATTCATGTGTGCCATTTCGACAAAGACGAAGGATGCATACTTTTTATTTGTATTTTTGTGGTGATGCTTATGCGAAGTGTGGGGGAGTTAAAAAAAAAAAAAAAAAAAAAAAAAAAAAAAAAAAAAAAAAACTGACAGTTATAGCCAATGCGCTATATTATTATGAAGATGAAGGAAGATGAAGTATGTTTGAGTTATCGATTAGCCAATGTGCTAAGACGTGATATATATATATTTGGTGATCGATATGAGAAGAGGAGTAATAATCATTTTTCGGGATTGTGGTTTGTATGATGACTAGCACCATGGAGGTTTGGACTTGATTTTATTTTATTTTAAACCAATTTCATTAAACTATCCCATGCCTTATCCATACCTATTATGAACCCATAGCCTTATCATTATAACCCGAATAAAAGACCTCGTTGATGAATTTATTTTCTTTGTTTTGATACTTGTACAAGCTTATGGTAAAAAGCATTGATCATGACTAGGCATTGAGTGATATACCCACCAATATATGAGTGTTGAGTGAATCTTAAAGCCACTTGTGAGGTATCCTAGTTATGTTATCTAAAGTGTTTGGTTCATTTTTAGAAGATTTTCTCATATTATAAAGCAAAATAATAATTATCTTTTATGGTAATTGTTACATTTTCTGAAACATGGTGTTATGGACCATTGAAATCAATCTTTGCAAATGTTTGACCTACTCGAGGGCGAGTAGAGCTTAAGTGTGGGGGAATTTGATAACGTCTAAAATGAACATGTTTTTAGTAGCGTTATTGTCAGTTTTGTGCATGATATTCGGCTATATTTACTCATAACTGTTGCAAAAGTGCAAAGATGCGTCTTGTGTATGTATATGTAGCCAGGTATTGCGAATATTGAAGAAATGAAGTTTTTATGCACATTTGGAAGCGTCTAAAGGAAGGAAGTTGAGATTGGAAGCTTGTGGACTCAATGATATGGAAGCGTAGTGATTTCGAAGCATCTATAGCAAGGAAAGATCAAGTTTGGCTTTGGAAATCATCAACGTAAGCAAAGAATGAAGCGTAAAAAGAAAAGTCAGCAAAAAGTCAAAAGGAGCAAAACCCAGCCGTTCGGTCGCAACCCGCAATCGGATCCGGCTGGGCTAATGGTCAAAGCTGTGACCGATTCGGTCGACATAGAAACCGATCCGGTTTCTGGTTCTGCAGTTACACAATTCGCATTTATTGTTGTCTTAACTCCCCATAATCATTAGAGTCCGATCATTTCTTGATATTAACTTGGAGAGAACGTTTTTTGGGCAGTTAAGCAAGTGCTTTGGCTATTTAAAGGACCTAGTACTTGTATACTAAGTGTGACACAACAAATAGAGTATTAGTTTACACCAAAACTCATACTTACCCATTTATTTCAACCCAAAAGCTTGGTAGTTACTGGAAAACGTCCAGAAGCAAGGAAGGAACCATTCTTGTCCATTGTTTCGGTAGTTTGGAGTTGTGCGGTGATCCTAGGTGATTGGAGGCGCGTGGTTGCTACATTCCACGATTTCTAATTCTTGTAATCACAAAAGATTAGGTATTCTATGAACTTTGTTATGGAAATCTATTCTCTTGAATTGTTTGAATTACTTTGTTATGACTTGTGTTTAGATATGATTGTTTTCATGGAGTAGTTTGTGTTATACTTGTGTGTTGGAATGTGATTAATCATAATAATGTTCTCGAAATGTGATGCATGTATATATGATCTTGTTTAAATGAGTTTGTTGGAAAAATACTAGTCTTGGATTGATTTGTCAATAAAACATGTTTTAAGAAAAAGGACCGAAAGGATTTCTCTTGTGTTTTATTCCAAAAAGTGTTGTGACAAACTAGTATGGGGATATGGTGATTGACATCCACCATGTTTTGCTTATTAAAACAAGACTAGAACATTTTCATCACGAAGGGTCGAAAGATTCGTAAGAACAAATTTAATGAGAGCATGTTGCAAACAAATGGAATTTTTATAGGATAACCATTGGGATAAGGACCGAAAGGATTACCTAAATGTTTTTGTTCTTAGAATGATTTTTACAAACAAATACCATGGATGGGGAATCATTTGCTTATGATTTGTGCATCATACTAAGAGTATACACCAAACCTTTATGAACATTATCTATGGTTGATTATGAGACTTCACACAAGTATATATTTTTTATTCTTGATTCGTATTTTCACTAGAACACTTATTCGAGGGAGCCTTGACAAGCTTTCTTGTTAGAAACTTTTTAATAAAATCTATTTCAAAACAAAAATCCCTTGGGACGATCTCGACTTACCAAAACGTTACTACTACGGACGAGTATACTTGCTCGTATGTGTTAAAAGGTTATACGGTTAATTCGTGATTATAAATTTTTAAAACTTGCACCAACCGGAGCACATCAGTATTTTCAAGGAAACATTCCTTGACCACACGACCTTCGTGGATAAGTCGTTTTTCAAGTCTTTTGAAGACTTTGCGATCGGTTTTTGACAACTCCTCTTTTCGATAGTATTGGGTGAGATAGTGGACGGTATCATGGTGGTCTTGTTGGGTGGCTTTAGTCATGGTTGATCCTAGAAAAACAAATATTCCAATTAGGCAAAAAATTTTGAGTTGGGTTTATGTTTTTGTTTTGTATTTACAATGTTGTAAGCACAATATAATCTTAGTTATGTGAAAAACTTTTTTAGTAATCAATTTTGCAAAACCTAATTTTATCAATTGATTAGAAAAATTGAAAAACCATAAACCCTAGGATGAAGATGATGAAGATTAGAACATATTAGTGTAATTACTTACAATGATGTTCTAGAGAAGGATGCTTGAGGATATGGAGTCCTATGGATATGAAAACAACACTTTGGGTCGTTTTTGTGTTTTGTGAGGAGAGGGAAAAAGAGCAAAATTGATTTTGAAAGGCGTATTGCTGGTTTCTGTTACACGGTTCCCCCAGATCCCTTGTATTAGGGATCCGGCTAGTACAACTAGAGGGATCCGGCTACTATGGACAGAAAAAGGGTGTTTGGCATTATTTTTGTAATAAGTTATAAGCTAGCTTATGGAACAAAAATAGTTTTGAGGTTTCTAATTGAAAAGATGTTTGGTCAACGAGATTTGATAAGTTAATAATCACGGATCCATTTGTGACGACGGCGTTAGTTTGACGAGATCAAGAGGAATACTATTCCCGATGATGAGTAAGTCGGGAAAGTGGCGAAAAGAGACTTTTAAGAGACTAGCAATTATTAACGTCTAAATAAAAGATGGTATCAACATATTCATGTAGATGTAAGTTAGCTAATGAAAAGTAAACATACCTCTATGTTCTTGGTATGGTTTATGGAGACCATAAGTCCGAGAATACTTCATGAGCTTTTAAAGTAATCAGCTGTACTTAGAATAAATAGGTTGCGATTACTTTTAGGTTCTTCCTTGAAAGTTGAGTTCATTATTCTTTGAATATAAATGAAGACTTTGGAGAGATCCTAGCATGAAGATTTCTTAAAAATAAAAATGTTAGAAAAATCTATCAATATCCAACATAAACGAAAAAATTTGTTTTAAAAGATTTCCTTCTTTGTAGTTTTCAAACATACACGGATCGTATCAAGTTTTTCTTAAAGTAGAACATACAAAGAAACTTGGTAACGAGGCTCTGATACCAATTGTGGAAAACGAGAGGGGGGGGGGGTTGAATAGTTTTACCAATTATAACTTCGTTTTAGTTTATTTAGATCGACTTATGTCAATCTATTTGAATGTATATGTTGGACGTTGATAGATAGATACATAAATGTGTAATAAAAGATAAGGATTAAGAAGCACATAAACACGACACGAGTATTTATAGTGGTTCGGCTACAAGGACACCTTCCTTGCCCTACTCCACTCCCCGAGTCACCTACTCGAGAGTTCGTAAACACTACACGACACCAACTCCTTATGGCGGAGAAGCCTTCACAACGTCGCCTACTCTTTTTCTGGTACTAGGCTAACCACCGGGTTCTTCTACAAGGTAGAACCACACCTATCACAACGTTGCCTACCCTTTATCCGGTATTAGGCTAAATACCGAGTTCCATTACGTTGGAGGAACTACTACCCAACACTACACAACACCTAACCCCAAAGGAGACCAACTCCTTATTACAACACCATCAAGGATATCAATATCCTTGGATACAACCTATCTCTATTTGTATATCAATGCACCTCATTAATTATACAACCTTGGCATCTTTCACTAATGCCACTTGACTTGACTTCTAGGCATTCTTCACTAATGCTCTTGACATGGACGTTTGGAACCTTTCACTAATGCCTTCGTCTTGACTCCTTTGGCATCCTTCACTAACGCATTTGACACGGACGTTTAAGCACCTTTCAATAGTGCTTTCGTCTTGACTCTTTCGACATCCTTCACTAATGCCTTTGACACAACACTTCTATGGAGGAAGAAAGAAATATCAACAAGAGAACCTCATTAGTCTTGATGATGATGAAGTATGGCAACTCATGGACTTGAGCTTGCTTGACTTCAAGAGGTGGTGATCTCGCCTTTAAGAGGAACCTAGAGAATCACACAAAAACAAAAGACAAACTACATAGAGAGATCCTTAGGATCCGAGATTAGAAGGTTACAATACTTGGGGAAAGTATGTGTGGGAGTGGCAATCCAAAATGAAGAAATGGCTCACTATTTATAGAAGAAATGGCTCACTATTTATAGAAGAAATGGCTCACTATTTATAGAAGAAATTTAGCTACTGTTCCACGGATCCCTCACTTGAGGGATCCGTCCAGTGTAATCCTGGGGATCTGTGGGACACTCCTCTTTGCCCATGGGTTTTGGGTCATGGGTCATGGGTTATGGGTCATGGGTCCTAGACTTTGGATCATGGGTATCCAAGTAGATACAATGTATCTACAAGATGCAATGCATCTAGTCCATGGGTCATGGGTTAAAACTATGTGTCATGGATAATATCCATATCTGACTTATGCAGGATGTTATGCAATGGGTTATGGGTTATGCTCCATGGGATGGGTCATGGACTTTGGGTTATACCCAACTACATTCAATGTATTAAGTCAATGGGTCAAATACTTAAGTTTCTACCCGTTTATATTGCCCATTATAATACATACTAGTTATGTATATATTTACCCAATATGTAAACACTAGTTGTTGTACATATGTAATACTAAATCATAAAACTACTTTTACTTGTTTAGTGTTTTATGTGAAAACGTATGTGTGTTAGTAAACTATTGGCTCAAACCATTTACGTATTTTATTTTTTTCGTTAAAATGATTTTACGTTTGTTATCGACAAAACATTAGAAGATCATAAAATATAAATAAACGTTTTTACAGCTTATTTGTATTAACAATAGTCACTTTTTCTATCAGTCTGGTACATGTAGCCATTAAATCTTGTATGAGTTGCCAACTTCCCTCACCACTTCCAAATGTGTTAATTACTAGGAGAGGTGGATCACTGGGCATATACCCCATGTTATCCATATGGTTGGGGTTTCCATCACCTGTAGTTGATCCCTTAGAACTAGATACACTAGATGTTGCCATAGTAGGGGTACTATTTATGTTACCCCCGACCTGCCCAACTTCTAAGCCTGTGTCAGTAGGAGCATCCTTTCCTATACTATCAGAGACAGCCTCATCTGCATCATTTGTTATAGTAGGAACTCTGTGTTGAGGAACATCAGAGTCCTGTATGGTATTATTCCTAAGTGGTGATGAAGATGATTGGGATGATGATTGAGATCCATAAGCTTTAGGTGTATGTTGGGAGTCAACTGGGGTTGTTGACCCTTCACCCTAAAAGTGTAACATGTTGTCAAACAAAGGTACTACAAGTCCATTGAACCCCTTAGATGCCATCTTCATATTGCTAAAAACCTTTTGTGAGAGGCAATGAGTTTTGTAAATGTTTGCATGGAACTTGAGTTTAACTTGTGTGGTGTCCAAAACTGTGTGAATAAATCATGAATACATTAAAAAATTTAACTGATTATCCACGTTTTTCACCATACTATCAAAAATCAATTTTGAAAATTTGTAAGTTCTATCAGTTGATGAGCATATGAGAGCAATAGCAATGTTTCTACTATACTGCTCCCATAAAGTTTTCTTAGAACTTAAACAATGAAGAATAGTATGGGTCAAGAATCTCCATTGTGGGGCAAAACAACCTTTGAGAAAAGACAAGTTTTTAGAGGATGTATCATACCCCATTCTGGTTAAGTTTTGAAAGATTTTAGTATTTGGCATATCACTAATACCATTTGCATCACCTAGGTACAGATGCCTCCTAAGAGATGCTTCAGTAAGAATGATGAGAGTGCCATCAACTTTGGCGTTAATTTATTTGTTTCCATCTTCAAAAGTATTGACAGTGGCAGTCTGCCAAAACTGCTTGATATGTGAAATATAGACAGTTGGATGATGAAAGATATTGGATTTCACTTACATATCATAACATTAACACAATGAGCTTATAGATGATTTTAGAGAGAGAGAAAGTGGGATATTCTAGTAAGAGAAACTTGTAGAATATTAGATTACCAAAGAACATCCAACCCTCTACCTTGAAAGGTAGAGGGTATTTATAGGTTACAGACTAAACGACCTCCTGACGGCCTGTGGATCAGGGATACAGAGGGTAAAGACCCGTCCTTCCTCCACGGTGTTGCACTAAACTAAACTATGCTGCAAACTAACTAATAAACTCCTAAATAACGTAACTAACGACAAATCTACGAGCTAACTTAGGCTAGAAAATAGTTGGGGTGACCGACTCTTCAATACTGGAATTTTCTAAATCCTAACAATCTCCCCCTAAGGGAGGTCACCCTATGTTTTACATTTCAAATCCTAGCATTCTATTCTTGACTTTGTTCTTGAGCTCGTAGACTTTAATACATCAACTTCGCAATCTTTGTGCATAAGTAGCGCAACTTCAAAGTCTGCATAGATTTGTACTTTAAAGTGGAGGTCTTTAATGATCCATGAGATAATAACTATGAGCCAGCATTTGAGATCATCAGCTACAAAAAGATCTCTGAGACATTCATTGTGGTGTTGGTTCTATGTGATGTTGTGACATTCGGACCGACATGCTCACATTCTTGATCATGATATCTTCTCATCAGAGTAACAGAAGCATTCGTTGATTCATGATATTGGCAGCAGCGTAGCAGAAGTTGGAGTGAAAATATCAGAGTCATTGATGCACTAATCATGATTTCTTTTGAGAAGACTGTGTTAAGTGAGCATGCGGCTATGGATTGACCGCTTCATTCTGAACAGCTGCAAACGTCGGGTGTACCTGCATACAACAGTTAGCAATAAATCGCACGAAAGTGTCTTTGATCACTTTCGTTGAATTGAGGTACACGGCCCACGGTTCCCCGTTGATCAGTACATGTACTGCCTGTGATCAGGTATAATTCCGAAGAATTTCC